>BSBK01012673.1:55000-56336 GCA_027943335.1 Chamaecyparis obtusa
TCTTAATCTCAATGGTCCATTTCACCTCATTTCTTATAAAAGGAGAGCTCTCTCCTCCATTTGCATATCCATGTTTTATGCTAATGTTATGCTACAGGTTTTAGGTGCATTTGAAGTTTGAAGACCTTGAAGACTTGTTGCTTTCATCATCTAGTTTATATTTGTTTTCTTAGTTGCATGATCATGGCATCATAGATTAGATTTCCTTTTATGCAATAGAATAGATCTCACATAGCTTAATTAGGGGCTTGAAATCTATTGTACTTCTTTTCATAGCTTAGTTTGCACTTCATTTGATAGATTAGTCTTGCACATTCATACTAGTTGCATTGGCATTGCATTTTTCATTTAGATTTTTGGGGACATTGGCACTCTTGCCCTTGTCTTCACTTGAATCTCTCATTGCATGGTTGACTAGCAAGGTCACATTCTTGTAGCTCTAGCTGAGAGCAAAACTCATAAGTCCTTTGCAACTCCATGCATAAAGAGCTATGAGCCGCTTTGTGAGGCCTCATTGTTGAGCAACCTTGCAAGTAATGGTTCATAGAGTGTGGTCATTTTTACACTACACATTTCTGGCGCCCACCGTGGGGCAGAGTAGATAGCTTTTTTCCTTTCATTTGATGTATTTTTCATCATTTTCAGATTAATTTTCGAAAAAATCTGCATTTTCTGGTTTTCTGTCTCAGATTATCGCACGACACTTCTCAGAAGTATCATGCGATATACTTTCTATCTTGGCGCGATAGTTCACGCGGAAAAAGTATCGCACGCCTATATTGAAGTCTATCACCTGGCATCGGGCGAAGTATCGCCTGGCATTGTGCGAAGTATCGCGCGACTGAGAAATATCGCGCGACTGAGAAGTATCGCCCGACTATAGGAAACTGTATCGCGCGATACTGTTGAAGTCTGAGAAATATTGCCTGGTCTGGCAGTGACTTGCATTTTCAGTTTTCTTGTCCGAATTTGATTATTTTAGCTTGTTATTTTGTTTTGCTGTGTTTAGATAGGTCTAACCTGTATTTTTTAGCTTAAATCTATCAGATTATTGCACATTTACATTTGGATTTTGATTTTGCTAACATTGTGGGTCTAACAAGTTGTGTTTGTAGGTGCTCTCCTTTGCTTGAAAATTGCTAAAAACGCATGTCAAAGAGGGCTACTAACAGTTTTTGCAGGGCTGCCCAAGCATAAAAACAAAAAAATTATTTCTTGCTTGTTATTTACTTTCCTTTCAAGTGTGGCATTCACTAATTGTATTAGGAATCTTAATACCTTGTGAAAAGGATCTTGAGGTGGTAGGAGAAGTATGCTCTTCACCTTTAGGTGAATC
>BSBK01012674.1:0-52291 GCA_027943335.1 Chamaecyparis obtusa
GATCCATAGCTCCCTAGGCATGGAGTGCAAGGGTTTTTAAGAATGCTCTCAGCTAGAGCTATTTAGCTTATAACCTTGGTAGTAAACCATGCAATGGGAGATTCAATGAAGACAAGGGAAAGAATGCCAATATCCTCAAGAATCAAGAATGAAAATAAAAATGCAATGCTATGCTAAAAATGGAAATGCAAGCTAAGCTATGAAAATGAAAGATGCAAGTATTACAAAGCCTTCTAGTTAAGCTAGATGAATTAATCTAAAGCATAAAGGAAATCTAAGCTAAGACTGCCATGAAAATGAAGCTATTATGCAAGAAATGAAACTATGATAACATGTAGATGCAAAAGCCAAGAATGCTCCAAATCTCTAAAAAGCTCCAAAGTGACCTAGAAAACCTGCAGCATAACATTAGCATAAAAAGTTGAGGATCTAGAATGAAGAAGAGAGCTCTCCTTTTATAGGAAATGAGAAAGAATGGACCATGGAGATTAAGAGGCAAAAGATTTAATCAATAGTGGAGTTTGAAGAGGGATCAATCCATGTGCACAAATATCCTCCAATGAGAAAATAAGAGTTTACTTTTGTGTCCATATGAGACAAAAAGTGCTTTTTTCTCTTTTTATAAAGTAAGAATAATGCTTTATTTGTGCAACTTAGGATAAGAGGAAAAGTGGGGGATTTTTATTTATTAAAAGGGGAGGGAATTCCTTTTAAATAAATAAAGACTTGGGATAAAATGGTTAGCCCATAGAAAATAATTGAATAAATGATAGAACTAGGATTTGATCAAGAACAAGCAATTTATGATTTAGCAAAAAGGGGCTAATAGTCTAGGTGACCATTTTTAGGTGTATACACATAGCACTAGCATATACACAAAAAGAATCTGTATAAAAAAAACATGGACACTACATATATATAAAAATAACCTGTTGAAATAAAAGAGGCCACTGAGGACAATTACATAGGTCTCCAGAAACAACATTACCCAACTCTTTCCCTCAAGCCAAAGACTTAGTGTGTTCAATTGCCCAGACTAGCAGGCAATTCTATGTTGAGTACATCTGTCAGACCCTCCTGTAGTTTGAATGAATTAAGAATAGAAGATAGGAACTGATTTAACACTTCACCTACTCAAAAATGAAAACCAATGAAATAATCCACATTAGGCCAAGAGAGGTTGATGCATTCAATATGAGAATACCTACACAAAATGAAGCTGAATCATGCTAGACAATGATAATGAGAAGTTGACTATTGGCCCTTCTAGTTTTTTATTTGATAGTTGCCTGACAATGACACATTCAAAATGCACTTATGAGAAAAGGCCTAGAATAAACAAAATTGATTAAATAATGAAGGTATGTTAGTTTGAGCTTCACTTGGTTTTGAGAATACTTTAATATTCTCTACTTAACAAGGCTAACCACGTGAAGGTGGAAGCTCATCTGGCCACACCCCCCTCCCCCTAACATCAATCTAAACTCCCCATTAACATCTAGAATTACACACTTCATTCATCTATTTATGAACTATAACATTTAATCAATACAATCACATAACATCCATTAATATGATATAACATTCATTAATACACAACACTAATAAAGAATTCATTAACACATAACAATACTCATTAACATGACATATAATTCAATATTAATACACAAAATTCATAGACAATTAATTAAAACAACATTCATGGAGTTATAATGATAGTTTTACTGATATTGCTATCACAATTTAATGTTCAGGTTTGGGGAAAAGAACCTGCAACAATAGAGGCAATATCTATAGATACATATGAGGATATCCCAAAAATCCCTAATATAATAAATACGGTGAAGAAAAAACTAAAAAAAGTCAATGCAAAAAATATTACTATTTTTCATGATGCTACTACTGGCCTCACCATGATGTCCATGACCAAGTTATTGAGCAAGCAAAAAATCATGTCACAAGAACACATACATATTTTAGTTCACGACATAAAAGAGTATAAAATATAAACCTTTATTGAACTTTTGTTATAACTAAAGATTCATTACTTCTTCAAAATGACGTGTGTGTGCCATCAATTCATCTATCCTCTTTAGCATCTCTTCGGTTGGATTTGCATCTTCCAAAATAGTAATAATTTATGCATTACTCTTTTTAGTTTTTTCTTCACCGTATTTAATATATTAGGGATTTATGGGATATCCTCATCTATATCTAGAAGTATTTCCTCTGTTGTTGTAGGTTCTTTTCCCCTATCTGATATTTATCTTCAGGCATCCACACTCATTATGTTGGTTGTTGCCAACGAGTCACAGTCAGTGATTGGGAGAGCCCTATTTTGGCACCACTCATGTAGTACAAGCACTATAATTTATTTTTTCGGCACGGGCTGGGAAATTTTTGTATATCAACATGTGATAGAGTCTCCTATACTCCTATTATCTCTATTATATTACAATCTCCTATACTTTGCAAGTTTGTTTGACAAGGGTTCAAGAAGCCAATCTATTATTGTCTAAAGGATATTTTGGGTTTCTATTTTCGGTTATGTATTTTTAATAATAGTGTTTAGATGGTTCTTAAGGTAACGTTTCTTATTTTATGTGAAAATTTGTTCTGCAAACAACACATAACACATTTGTTGATAAACTCAAATTACGAAAGCTTCTTTCTCTTGGTAATTTGAGTTTTTCTACAAATGTGTTTGGTGTTGTCTATAGAACAAATTTTCACATAAAATAAGCAACATTACCTTAAGAGCCATCTAAACACTATTATTAAAAAACACGTAACAAAACATAGAAACCCAAAATATCCTTTATATAATAGTAGATTGGCTTCTTGAACCCATGTCAAACAGACTTGCAGAGTATAGGAGACTGTAATATAATAGAGATAATAGGAATATAGGAGACTCTATCGCATGTTGATATACAAAAATTTCCAGCCCATGCCAAAAAAATCAATTTTGGTGCTTGTACTACATGACTGGTGCCAAAACAGGGCTCTCCCAATCACTCATGATGACCCCAAATCTACAAACTCTCATGTTTTAAGTGTTTTCATACGATCATTAGCACATTTTGTGCATGGATGAGAAATAGTATCCACATCTAGAAAATCTCCACAAAAATCCTTTACAGCTTGCACTACATATACATCTTCTTAGAATCTAAAAACTCCCCATCATTGACTCTCATCAATGTACCAATTTGGATAGTAAGTCTAATTTAATTTGTCCATGGACTGAGACCTTAAATTATTGAGCTTCTCTTCATTTTGAGAATAGTTTAATTTTCTCCACTTAATAGGGCCAACCACGTGAAGGTGGAAGCTCATCTAGCCCCTCCTAAGAGCCTCTTATGACCCTTTACGACATTTTAATACCTCTAAGATGTATTCTTAGGGATTGTAAATGGTTGTAAAGGGTCATAAGGGGTCCTGGGACACAATAGCTAAGAAACATAATTATAGGTATCATGGTCACATTTTTTTGGAGACAACATAATGGAGTGGTGTATCTAGATGATGGAGAGCACTTCTACACCTCTGGTTCTAGGTTGTTCTCCATCCCGCAGTATCAACTTGGAATCAAAGGTCCAAAAATTGCACTCCATCATCTGGCTATACAACTCAATTATGTTGTCTCCAAAAAAATGTGACCATGATCCCTACAATTATGTTTGTCATCTATTGTGAAATCTACATTTATGTTTCTTAGCTCTTTGTAGTACTCTTCTTCAATCTGTGTTCGATGATAAGTATCTTCTTCTTCTCACTAATTGAAACCAGAGTTTCCTTTTCATCATGATTCAACTCCACTTCCCTAATCTTATCATCCTCATCACGCTTAGCTTCTATCCTAAGCCCTTCTTCCCTCTCCAATTCTTCAAGCTGCTACAAGATATCTAGATCAATAAAGTTTGCAACATTGTGTGCATCCATGATCTCAAGAATATCATCTTCTTTCCACTCTTCATTTGCCAAAATATACCGCTTCTTCAAGCTTGTAGAGTAGTCTCTAGTAGTTGCAAATCAATCTTATTACAAACTACAATAAGAGGCTTAGTAAGTCTAATTTAATTTGTTCATGGACTGAGACCTTAAATTATTGAGCTTCTCTTTGTTTTGAGAGTATTTTAATTAACACTCTCTACTTAAGAGGGCCAACCACGTGACGGTGGAAGCTCATTTGGCCCCTCCTAGGAGCCTCTTATGACCCTTTACGACATTTTAAGACCTCTAAGATGTATTCTTAGATTTCGTAAACAATTGTAAAGGGTCATAAGGCATCTTGGGACACAACAACTAAGAAACATAATTATAGACATCGTGGTCACTTTTTTTTTGGAGACAACGTAATTGAGCTATATACCCGGATGATGAAGAGCAACTTCTACTCCTCTGGTTCCAAGTTGACACTGTGGGATCCCAAGACCATAGATAAGGAATAAATTTAGAGAGCGGAGGAGGGCCATAAAGAAAAAAATAATACAAGACAAACCTCAAGTTAAATAAGGCAACTGTAAATATTTTAATAGAATTTTATTATTAAATAATGAAATTTGCATTGAGGGTGCTTAGAACACTAATATATACAAATTTTATTATTTAATAATAAAAATATATTAAAATGTTTTTAGTTGCCTCATTTAACTTGAGGTTCATCCTATATTATTTGGTAGTTATGACCCTCCTCCGCTCTCTAAATTTATTCCTTATCTATGGTCTTTGGATCCCGCAGTGTCAACTTGGAATCGGAGGAGAAAAAGTTTCTCTCCATCGTCTAGGTATAAAACTCAATTACCTTGTCTCCAAAAAATTGTGACCATGACACCTAAAATTATGTTTGTCAGCTATTATGAAATCTACATTTATGTTTCTCAGCTGTCATGTTTATGTGCATGTTTTTTATGTGTTTGGGAAGACATCTTTCTAGCCTGGGCCTGGATCCTTCGGTAATTAGCTTCATAATAATGTAGTTGACATATTCCTTGTTCTTTTCAAACTTCCTTGGTACAATAGACCTGCTCTCTATAGTACTCTTCTACAATCTGTGTTCAAAGATCACCCTTTCTTCCTTCAAAGCACTCATAGAGAGTAGCACACCATCATCCCCCCCTCTTGATTCCCAAAGAACCCACCCATATTTTTCCCAGCCTCAGATCTCATCTCTGCAACCAATTTTGCATCTTCCTCTGGTAGTGTCTCTAGTCTTAGTTTATTTTAGATTCTAGCAAGGAATGCACAAACTATAGAGGTCTTCCAAATACTACTAGTTGGTGTAGGAGCACCAAGGTCAAAGGTAGGAGTCATGAAGAGCACCAGGGTCACTGATGGATCCTTATGTGTAGTTGAAATTACCAAATGGCCTTCAAAGGTCAAGGAAAAAATGGAATAACTAAGAAAACACTATATGTTAAATCATGTGATTGATAGCAGGTTGGGGCTCACCTAAGCCATAAACATGAAAAATTATTCTAAAAAAAGATGTAAACCACATATATGCGCACTTGAGGCAAAGATAAGTTACATCATATCCATATTAAAATATTAGTTACAATATGAAAATACTAAACTAACTAATTCCTGAGTTCATCTCTGCATATGATCACAACAAAGATATGCGATTACAATACAGAGAAGGCATCGTAAAAATATAATTTTAGAATTTTCCCTAGCATGACACATTTTTCACTTAAATCCTTCATTGTGGATAAGTGGAGATTGGCAGATAGATGCAGATGAGTTGTCCTCGACCCAACTAAAGTATCTGTAGCCATTATTTCCCTGTGATGCCCAATCTACATTAGTTCTTATAATATAATGAATAGTATTTACATTAGAAACATTAAATATATACACACTAGAAATCTTTTTTCTATTTGGGCAGCACCAAAATTGTTGTCTAGGGTTGCTCTATGTCCGTGAAGTCTTCAACACACACTGCCCACCACCACATTGATAGTTTGGCACATTGACAAGAGCCATCAAGCCTATATCAATAATGCACCGCACCATTGTTACTACATTTATTACATAAATATTATAACATATAATCATAGGATTATAATAATCATACATTCACCACTATTATTCTATTGTAGATTCAAGTACTTAAAAAATGTTTGCAATCAATGGCTTGAACAAAGATGTCATTCTAGGGAAGCAAAGACAATTTAACTATACTTGAGCTAGAATTAGTCAACTTCAATACTTTCTGATGAAGGGTGCTCCCCTTAATACCACAAACACATAACATAAATAGAGAAACAACAACAATAATATGCAAGAATAGAAAATTGGCTTCTTATTATCTCCACAAATGTGGAATTTCAAACTTTCAGAATTACAATATGTAAGCCACATGGGCATTCCCTTACAATATTCTGTAGGACAAAGCCTCAAATCAATACCCAGATCTACTACCTGGAACTGCCCTAGACAACACTATGGCCTTCTTTATATAGGCAATTCCCACCGCCCGAGAAGGTTCTAGAAATTTAGCCCTTAGGGCTGACCAAACTTAGAATTATTTTATTTTACAATTTATTACATCAAAGTCGGCTCAAAATGAGTTTTGAAACCCAAAAAGAAATTTTGAAAAAAAAATTATTTTCTGCCATTTCAGGTGACCCAACTTTTGAAGACCATAAGTCATCACCCATTGACTCGATTGGCTATTATAACCCTATTCTGGAAACACCACGAAGCGCTCTACAGGCTTGACCTATGCAAAGTGCCTATCACCCAAATTTTCAACCTCATTCGGGGCCTCTAAAGCCTTCAAAACTGAGTTTGAAGTTTCTGTACCCTGCTACCAATACCGAAAATCTTCAATATCTTCAAAACTAGACCTGATCTAGCCATGAAACTTTTCTAGCAGGTTGATATGACTAAGATGAACCTCCACATGTAAAATTAGAACATTCTGAGATTGTAAGACCAACTTACTAAAAATAGCTAGTTTCCTTAAATAGTAACTCTGCACAAGATAGCCCTTATTGAATACAAAAACAAAAATATTTTGAAATATTTTTGGGTGATGCAAGATTGCTCTTACACCCAAGATGCTCCTACATCAGACACCTGGGGTAATTTGAGAAGTGACCCTGTCATGACTCAGGTGTGTAGAGGAAAACCAAGATGGTTAACCTCCTCCTTTGTTAGCCATGATGAATCTTCAACAGGTCATCCTTTCCATTGTTAGGATTAACAAGGCAGAAATAACAATTATGTGCAAATATAACTAATATTAGAAAATAATAAACCACACAGAATAGAACATAATGGCACACAGATTTAACGTGGTTCACCCAATCCCTGGGCTACGTCCACCAACAGCGAGTCCAATATTATTATTATCCAGTGATTACAACCTGATTAAAATCCGTAATCGCTTACAGCCCAATTCTGCCACAAGTACTAAAATCATACATTGTAAAAATCCCTAACCCTAAGCTATATAATACAATATTTTTCCCGCTTTAGGGTTAGAATGAGTTATAAGTAGTCGGCCCAAATAACCGAAAAAAGTAGTCGGCCTCAAAAGTAATTTTAACTGAGGTTAATTGACTTGTAACTGTATTAAAATCATTCAAATGATCAGTAACTGATCCACCTTCTACCATTTTCATATTAAATAAACGCTTCATAAGAAATACCTTGTTTGAAGCTGAAGGCTTTTCATACAACTTTGCTAGGGTTTCCATCAGATCTTTAGCTGTCTTTGCTTCAGTAATATTAAATGCCACCGATTGTGCCAGGCATAGACAAATACTCCCCAGTGCCTTCCTATCCAAAATATCCCAATCCTCCTGAGACATTGATTGCTCTTTCTTGGCTACTCCCTCTAATGGCCGCCATAGATCCTTCTGATAGAGATAATCCTCCATTTGCATCTTCCATAACTGGAAGTTCTGCCCATTAAACTTATCAACCTTCAGCCTACCCTCTTCTGCCATTTCTCCCACTTAACCGAGAGGCTCTCCCACTAACTCGTGAGACCTGCTTCAGAGAATAGATGAAAGAACGAATGAAATAACCTCGCTCTGATACCACTTGTTAGGATTAACAAGGCAGAAATAACAATTATGTGCAAATATAACTAATATCAAAAAATAATAAACCACACAGAATAGAACATAATGGCACACAGATTTAACGTGGTTCACCCAATCCCTGGGCTACATCCACCAACAGCGAGTCCAATATTATTATTATCCAGTGATTACAACCTGATTACAATCCGTAATCCCTTACAGCCCAATTCTGCCGCAAGTACTAAAATCATACATCGTAAAAATCCCTAACCCTAAGCTATATAATACAATATTTTTCCCGCTTTAGGGTTAGAATGAGTTATAAGTAGTCGGCCCAAATAACCGAAAAAAGTAGTCGGCCTCAAAAGTAATTTTAACTGAGGTTAATTGACTTGTAACTGTATTAAACTCATTCAAATGATCAGTAACTGATCCACCTTCTACCATTTTCATATTAAATAAACGCTTCATAAGAAATACCTTGTTTGAAGCTGAAGGCTTTTCATACAACTTTGCTAGGGTTTCCATCAGATCTTTAGCCGTCTTTGCTTCAGTAATATTGAATGCCACCGATTGTGCCAGGCATAGACAAATAATCCCCAGTGCCTTCCTATCCAAAATATCTCAATCCTCCTGAGACATTGATTGCTCTTTCTTGGCTACTCCCTCTAATGGCCGCCATAGATCCTTCTGATAGAGATAATCCTCCATTTGCATCTTCCATAACTGGAAGTTCTGCCCATTAAACTTATCAACCTTCAGCCTACCCTCTTCTGCCATTTCTCCCACTTAACCGAGAGGCTCTCCCACTAACTCGTGAGACCTGCTTCAGAGAATAGATGAAAGAACGAATGAAATAACCTCGCTCTGATACCACTTGTTAGGATTAACAAGGCAGAAATAACAATTATGTGCAAATATAACTAATATCAAAAAATAATAAACCACACAGAATAGAACATAATGGCACACAGATTTAACGTGGTTCACCCAATCCCTGGGCTACATCCACCAACAGCGAGTCCAATATTATTATTATCCAGTGATTACAACCTGATTACAATCCGTAATCCCTTACAGCCCAATTCTGCCGCAAGTACTAAAATCATACATCGTAAAAATCCCTAACCCTAAGCTATATAATACAATATTTTTCCCGCTTTAGGGTTAGAATGAGTTATAAGTAGTCGGCCCAAATAACCGAAAAAAGTAGTCGGCCTCAAAAAAAAATTTTAACTGAGGTTAATTGACTTGTAACTGTATTAAACTCATTCAAATGATCAGTAACTGATCCACCTTCTACCATTTTCATATTAAATAAACGCTTCATAAGAAATACCTTGTTTGAAGCTGAAGGCTTTTCATACAACTTTGCTAGGGTTTCCATCAGATCTTTAGCTGTCTTTGCTTCAGTAATATTGAATGCCACCGATTGTGCCAGGCATAGACAAATACTCCCCAGTGCCTTCCTATCCAAAATATCCCAATCCTCCTGAGACATTGATTGCTCTTTCTTGGCTACTCCCTCTAATGGCCGCCATAGATCCTTCTGATAGAGATAATCCTCCATTTGCATCTTCCATAACTGGAAGTTCTGCCCATTAAACTTATCAACCTTCAGCCTACCCTCTTCTGCCATTTCTCCCACTTAACCGAGAGGCTCTCCCACTAACTCGTGAGACCTGCTTCAGAGAATAGATGAAAGAACGAATGAAATAACCTTGCTCTGATACCACTTGTTAGGATTAACAAGGCAGAAATAACAATTATGTGCAAATATAACTAATATCAAAAAATAATAAACCACACAGAATAGAACATAATGGCACACAGATTTAACGTGGTTCACCCAATCCCTGGGCTACATCCACCAACAGCGAGTCCAATATTATTATTATCCAGTGATTACAACCTGATTACAATCCGTAATCCCTTACAGCCCAATTCTGCTGCAAGTACTAAAATCATACATCGTAAAAATCCCTAACCCTAAGCTATATAATACAATATTTTTCCCGCTTTAGGGTTAGAATGAGTTATAAGTAGTCGGCCCAAATAACCGAAAAAAGTAGTCGGCCTCAAAAGTAATTTTAACTGAGGTTAATTGACTTGTAACTGTATTAAACTCATTCAAATGATCAGTAACTGATCCACCTTCTACCATTTTCATATTAAATAAACGCTTCATAAGAAATACCTTGTTTGAAGCTGAAGGCTTTTCATACAACTTTGCTAGGGTTTCCATCAGATCTTTAGCTGTCTTTGCTTCAGTAATATTGAATGCCACCGATTGTGCCAGGCATAGACAAATACTCCCCAGTGCCTTCCTATCCAAAATATCCCAATCCTCCTGAGACATTGATTGCTCTTTCTTGGCTACTCCCTCTAATGGCCGCCATAGATCCTTCTGATAGAGATAATCCTCCATTTGCATCTTCCATAATTGGAAGTTCTGCCCATTAAACTTATCAACCTTCAGCCTACCCTCTTCTGCCATTTCTCCCACTTAACCGAGAGGCTCTCCCACTAACTCGTGAGACCTGCTTCAGAGAATAGATGAAAGAACGAATGAAATAACCTCGCTCTGATACCACTTGTTAGGATTAACAAGGCAGAAATAACAATTATGTGCAAATATAACTAATATCAAAAAATAATAAACCACACAGAATAGAACATAATGGCACACAGATTTAACGTGGTTCACCCAATCCCTGGGCTACATCCACCAACAGCGAGTCCAATATTATTATTATCCAGTGATTACAACCTGATTACAATCCGTAATCCCTTACAGCCCAATTCTGCCGCAAGTACTAAAATCATACATCGTAAAAATCCCTAACCCTAAGCTATATAATACAATATTTTTCCCGCTTTAGGGTTAGAATGAGTTATAAGTAGTCGGCCCAAATAACCGAAAAAAGTAGTCGGGAGGAAAAATGTACAGTACTTTCCTGGATAGTACTTTCCTGATTAGTCACCACAAGCTAACATCCATTTGACCAAATACTCTTCATATGTCCTGTTCCTTTTGCTTCTACCAACATGACTGTCCAGTATGTCTTCAATCTCCTTGATATCTGAACTGGTTGCTGGAATACTCCACTGTGCTGCTGCAACCTCATCTTCAACACCTCCTTTGTGATACTCTGTCAAATCTGAAATGTTAAACACTGGTGAAATATTCAGCTCACTAGGCAATTCTACCTCATATGCATTTCCTGAATCATGCTTCTTCAATATCTTACATGGTTCAAACTTCTTCATTTTTAGCTTGTTATATGTACCAACCAGAAATCGCTCCTTCCGAAAATGAACCATGACTTCATCTCCAACCTAAAATTCCTTATGTCTCCTTTTCTCATCTACCTTAGCCTTACACTACGCATTCATCCTGGTAATATGCTTCCTCACCTCCTCATGGATGTTCTTCAAGTGTTCTATAAAATCCTCAGCTTCAGCACTACTTATTTCTCCTTTATCTATCTTTATCAATTCAGATGCATTTCTTGGACTACTTCCATATACAATCTAGAATGGTGATTTACCAGTGCTTCTATTGACAGAATTATTGTATGAAAATTCAGCTTGTGGTAAAATCAAATCCCATCCTGTTGGCTTATCTCCAACCAAACATCTCAACAAATTTCTCAAAATTTATTCACCACCTTTGTCTGTCCATCAGTCTGTGGATGATGTGATGAACTGAACTTCAAATCTATCTTCAACTTCTTCCACAATGTCTGCCAAAAATATCCAACAAACTTAGTATCTCGATCTGAAACTATGGTCTTTGGAAAACCATGTAGTCTCACCACTTCTCTGAAAAACAATTCTGCTATATGAACAACATCATTAGTCTTCTTGCAGTGAATGAAATGTGCCATCTTTGAAAATCTGTCAACCACCACAAAAATTGAATCATGTCCCCGCTAAGTTCTCAGTAAACCAAGAACAAAGTCCATACTGATATCCTCCGAAGGCTTCTCTGGTATAGGTAATAGCTGATACAACCTTGTATTCTGCTTCACTCCTTTCACCATCTGACATACTCTGCAACTCTATACAAACTTCTTCACATCTTGCTGCAATTGTGGCCAATAATAATTCTCACCAACCAAAGCAAGGGTTTTATCATGACCAAAATGTCCATCCAATCCACCATTATGCTTCTCCTTGATGAGATTCTCCCTCATAGAACTTCGTGGAATGCACAACTGACTCCCTTTGAATAGCATATCATCTTGGATGATAAAATCCATCCATTTCATCCTATCTAGAGTAACAAGTTCTGTACAAGCTTTCCAAGCTTCACCAAAATCAGGATCCTCTAGATACAAATTATTGAGTTCCTTGAACCCAACCACCTCAATCTGCATCTCTGTCAGCAATAGTTTCCTTCTGCTAAGAGCATCTGCAACCCTGTTAGACTTTCCACTTTTGTGTTTCAAAATAAATGTATAACTCTGCAAAAACTCAACCCATTTCAAATGCCTCTAATTCAACTTTCCTTGACTATTCAAATATTGGAAAGCTTGATGATCAGTATACAAAACAAACTCCTTAGGAAGTAGATAATGTCTCCACTTCTTTAATGCTTGAACTATAGCATAAAATTTCTGATCATAAACAAAATACTTCCTCTTGGCATCATTTAACTTCTCACTGAAATAAGCAATAGGTTTACCTTCTTGGCTCATAACAGCTCCTATTGCAGTACCACTAGCATCACAATCTACTTGAAACACCTTATTAAAATATGGAAGTGCTAAAATAGGTTGTTCTGTAACTTTTTGTTTCAACAATTGAAAACTCTTTTTTGCCCCATTAGTCCACTTAAACTCTTTTCTATCTCCTCTCATTATTTTAGTCAAGGGACCACAAATACTGCTAAAATTTTTGATAAAATTTCTGTAAAAGCTAGCCAAACCATGAAAAGATCTTACCTTAGTAGCACTCCTTGGAGTAGGCCATTCAAAGATAGTCTGTACCTTCTTTGGGTCCATTTTTAAACCTTCTCCTGAAACTGCAAATCCCAAATAACTAACTCTTTCTTCACAAAACTGTACTTCTTCAAATTAATCAATAATTTCTCATATCTTGACTTTTCAAACACCATACGAATATGCATCATATGTTCCTCCAATGTCTTGCTAAAAATCAAAATATCATCTAGGTAAACAATGACAAACTTACCCAAAAATTCTTTCAGAACCTCGTTCATGAGCCGCATGAAAGTGCTCGGTGCATTGGTTAGCCCAAAAGGCATGACTAACCACTCATACATTCCTTCCTTGTCTTGAAGGTAGTCTTCCATTCATCTCCTTCTCTCATTTGAATCTGGTGATATCCACTCTTTCAATCTATCTTTGAGAAATACATAGCTCCACTCAAACAGTCCATAATATCATCCATTCGTGGCAATGGAAACTTATACTTGATTGTGATCTTGTTTACTGCTCTGGAATCTGTACACATCTTCCATTCTCTATTCTTCTTTGGTGCTAATACCACTGGTATAGCATAGGGACTCAGACTCTCTCGAATCAACCCCTTCTGCAATAACTCATGTACTTGTTTGTTCAACTCTTCACTTTCTGTTGGTGTCATTCTATGTGTTTCCTTGTTTGGAAAATTGGCCCCTGGAATCAAATCCATCTGATGACTGATCTTCCTTACCAGTGGTAATCCATCAGGTACATTATTAGATACAATATCCTGAAACTCATTCAACAAATCTACAACCTCTACAGGTACATCCTCTACTTCTTCTTTACCAACTTTTGGAATTAAAGAAAAACACACATGCTCATGCCTCATACCATCTAGGAATTTTCTTCCATCAACAAATGTTATTCTTGCATTACCACATACTTTTTCTTCTGTCTCCTTCAATGGCTTTAGCTTATGTCACACTCCATCCTTTGTCAAGGAATAGGTATTCGCACAACCATCGTGTACAGCACATCTGTCAAACTGCCATGGTCTACCCAAAAACATATGACATGCATCCATAGCGATGATATCACATAGTACCTCATCTTGGTACCCACCAATCTTGAATTTTACCAGGCACTGTTCACTGACCATGACCTTGTGGTCATCCTGCACCCAAGCAATCCGATATGGATGTGGGTGTTTCTGTCTCTTCAACTTCAACTTTGTCACCATCTCTTCTGACACTAAATTGTCAGTGCTTCCACTATCAATAATCACATCACAGCATTTACCCTCACACTTGCATCTAGTGCGAAATAGGCTCCTCCTTTGTTCAGGTTCATTCTCACCACTCAACAAGAATCTTATGTTAATTAGCGTTTCTCCTCTTTCAGCATCTTCAAAATTTGATGATCTAGCATCTTCATCTACATGTGCAACTCTAGCCTGGTCTTCATTTCTCCTTTCTATTCTACCTTGGCACTGAGGACATTCAAATGCCCTATGACCTTCTTCTCCATAGTGAAAACATGTTCCATGGAAGCCTCCTCTTCCTAAACCTTGTCCTCTTCCTCTTCCCCTCTGATCTCTATTATTCTGATTTTGGAAATGATTGGAATTGTTTCCTCTCTGATTCTGGCTGCTACTGGCCTCATCCTTCTTTTTCAGATCTTCATTTCAGCCACCATATGACCATCCACCAGATCTTCCACCATGACCTCTTCCATTTTGTCTACTCTCAAACTTCTTGTTCAGCTTTTCCTCTACTTTTAGGGCAAACTGGTATGCCTCCTCAATACTGTTCATTCGAACCAGATTCAACTCCTCCTGAATACTTGGCCTTAACGCATTAAGGTATCGGGAAACTTTCTCCTTATCAGCTTCTCCATGGCCTGTTCTAATGAGGAGTCGATAGAAGTCCTCTGTATACTCCTGAACAGATCTTCCTGCTTGCTTCAAACTTTGCATTTTCTTTAGTAGGTCAAGCTCATAATCAACAGGAATGAATTGTCACTTCAATTTATCCACCATCTGATCCCATCTTGTGATTTTATCTGTCCCTCTTCTATTTCGCTCCAATTGAATTTCTTGCCACCAGATCTTCACATGACCTTTCAGTTTGGCCTTTGCAAATTTGACCCTATCAAGATCCTCAACATCTTCATACTCAAAATATTCCTCACATTCATTGATCTAGTTGATCAATTCCTCTAAGTTAAGATTTCTAGAAAATGTAGGAACCTCAATCTTAGGTCTTTTCCCAATCTTAGAAATCACCCGAAAAAGTCTTTCTTCCTCCTGGTTCACAATTTCAACTTCTCCTTCTTGATATTCTTCTTCAGCTTCATCCTTGCTTTCATCTCTGGCATTAAGATTCATTCCTCTGTGAATCTCTTCTTGCAATGCTCGCACTTGTCTCTGCAGCTCTCTAACCTCAGGTGTCACAGCACTAGCTCTCCCGCCACGTTCTCTTCGTGGAGCCATTTTCATGATGTTCGCTGAAACCCTAACCATGGTCTTGGTGCAAACTGTCTCATAGTCAACAATCTATTTACACACTCAAGAACTCCCGCTCTGATACCACTTGATAAGGGTGCTCCCCTTAATACCACAAACACATAACAGAAATAGAGAAAAAACAACAATAATATGCAAGAACAGAAAATTGGCTTCTTATTATCTCCACAAATGTGGAATTACAAACTTTCAGAATTACAATATGTAAGCCACATGGGCATTCCCTTACAATATTCTGTAGGACAAAGCCTCAAATCAATACCCAGATCTACTACTCAAAACTTTCCTAGACAACACTACGGCCTTCTTTATATAGGCAATTCCCACTACCCGAGAAGGTTCTAGAAATTTAGCCCTTAGGGCCGACCAAACTTAGAATTATTTTATTTTACAATTTATTACATCAAAGTCGGCTCAAAATGAGTTTTGAAACCCAAACAGAAATTTTGAAGAAAAAATTATTTTCCACCATTTCAGGTGACCCAACTTCCGAAGACCATAAGTCATCACCCGTTGACCCGATTGGCTATTATAACCCCATTCTGGAAACACCACGAAGTGCTCTACAGGCTTGACTTGTGCAAAGCGCCCATCACCCAAATTTTCAACCTCATCCAGGGCCTCTAAAGCCTTCAAAACTGAGTTTGAAGTTTTTGTACCCTGCTGCCAATACCGAAAATCTTCAATATCTTCAAAACTAGACTTGATCTAGCCATGAAACTTTTCTGGTAGGCTGATATGACTGAGATGAACCTCCACATGTAAAATTAGAACATTCTAAGATCGTAAGACCAACTTACTAAAAATAGCCAGTTTCCATAAATAGCAACTCTACACAAGATAGCCCTTATTGAATACAAAAATAGAAATATTTTGAAATATTTTTGGGTGATACAAATTGCTCTTACACCCAGGATGCTCCTACATCACTTTCAATACTTTGAAAATTGAATATGAAATAAGGATATAAACAAGAACTATCCACACAGGTTATAGAGACTAAAACCTTACCATTGATCCATATGGGTATAACACAAAACAAATTTACGTAAACCAATTAACTCAAAACAAAAACCCTTTTTCGAATAATTTAATTTTAACTTTGGTTGTGTTAAAGGAACTATGTTGACTTTATTTTGTAATTGTTTAACATGAGAGTTTGTAGATTAATAGGAGTTCACATTTTAATGGAAACGTATCATTCAATTGAGCATCAATGCCCATCTATATCTAGTGAGATGAACATACCTCATGTACCTCATGCTAGTGTGCTTGGATTAGACTAGACATTATCCAACCACCGGTGAGGGTTGTCACTATTATTAATTGGTGTAAAAGGAGGACCACCTATGTGTTATAGCACTTTATATAAATACTCACTATTTGGATAAAATCTAGTCTAATGAAAAATAGTGTATACAAGGTATCCAAGCACACTAGCATGAGGTACATGAGTTATGTGCATCTCACAAGTTATAGATGGGAAACTATGGAACACTAGTATCTATGAACTCCTATTAATCTACAAACTCTCATGTTAAACAACTACAAAATAAAGTCAACATAGTTCTATTAACACAACCAAAGTTAAAATTAAATTATCTAAAACAAATGGTGCCTTAGAGGGATAGAGGAACACTTTGCTAAAGAAGTTTGACTATTGTTTGTGAAAATGCCTCCAAGGAATGCAGGTACTACCAGGGAGATCCATGATTTGAAGGAGAAGAATAAAAGGTTGGAGGTATCTAAAAATGTACTTTTGGCCAGGCTTGAAGCTCTAGAATCCAATGACAGAAGAGCAACAAATGAAGGTGTTGAGAGTGAAGAAGAGGAAAAAACATATAAGGAAGGGGAAGGAGAGGAAGAAGAGGAACAAATAGATCCTGAAGAGTAGAAGACAATCAGGATATTCAAGGCTATGAAGAATGAGGAGCATAAGGTGAGGGGAGATATCTCTATGTATGATGGAAGTCTAAAAGAAGAGATTTTGCACTGGATTACATCAATGGATGCATACTTTGAAGGTGAAGAGGTACCAGAAGATCAAAGGGTCAGATTGGAAAAAGAAAATACTCAAAGGGCATTCATTCCTATGGTGGGATCATGAGGAGGCAAACAAAAGGAGAAGAGGTAAGCCAAAGATTGTCTCTTGGGATAGGATGATAGCAAAATTGAAAGGTAACTTTCTTCCTGAAGACTTTGATGTACAAATGCATAAAAGAATGGAAAGTTTAAAAGAAAGAGATTTAGATTTTAAAGCATTTATAGATGAATTCTATAAAATAAGCATAAGGTCAGGATTGGAAGAAGATGAAGTTGTTAAGGTTGATAGATATTTAGGTGGTTTAAGATTTAACATCCAAGATGAATTTGTGGCTTCTAACCCTAGAAGTGTGAAGGAATGTTACTAGTTGGCCCTTAGAATATAGGAGAAATTGAAGAAGAAAAGTGAAAGATATAATAGAAGCAATAGAGGAGGTTCTTCAATAAGGGGAAGAGGAGGAAGGACAAATTAGGTTTGGGAAGAAAAGGACAAAGGATTGAATAGGACAATGTTGCACATTCCTAGAAATGCAAACTTTTGGGATTTGAACTATGTTCAAATAGGTATAGTCAAGTGTCCTATTGAAGGGAAACTAGTAAACAACCATGTTCATATGTGGATGGATAGTGGGTAGAGAGAACCAACTATCAAGGCACCATATTCCTAAAGTACAGGTTCAGACTTAGACATCCAATGCCAAGACTAATTCTTGGGACAAGAATCCTTTCAAAGGTGGTGAACATGGTTTAAGGGCACCTAGAACATCCAAAGACTACCAGGAGTCCATAATGACAACCATGCACCTAATGACATCTAAAGACATCAATTAGAATGTATTGGCACCTATAATGGCCTATAAGGTCATTCCATGTAATGCAAATGGCAAATATGTAATAAGTCTTAAAAGGCCTAATAGGCCTTAGGACCAAAATAAGAGCCTAGGATGGTATTTGGTGTTACAAGTTAATAATAGTTTAGATTTGATTTTAATAATGCTTAATAAGTTCATTTGGGTCACATTTCAATGTCTTAAGGCTTCATTATCTTTAAAAGCTTCAAAAAATCCAAATTTATAATGTTGCAAATTCAAAAATTTGAAATGCAATGGTTATTAGAAAATGGAGGGAATTGGATTTTGTTATGTTTTAGTGCAAAATAATCCATCCAACTGATTGGGATTGGATGGGGTAGTTTTTAGGAGTCCATCAAATATGCCAAAGCTTCATTATACAACAGAAGAGGCCTGGTGTACGGACTGTACTGAGTTTTTGATATATAAACTCATTTCAAATGCAATTTCCTTGAGTTCTTAGAGTGATTTTGGATTTTTTTTGTCATTTTGTTACATTTAAATGCATTTGGAATAGTTTTATATTGATCCAAGATCACATCTATGCATTTGTGAGGTCTATATTTGTATTTTTACTCAATTAATTTTGGTTGGCAGAGTAGTTTCAGCCATTCCTTTGACATTTTTGTGAGTTTTCAATTGAATATGGTCATTCCATGACCTTTGACCACTATAACACATGGAATGACTTATTATTAACATGTACTATAGTTCCCTAATCTAGTAATGTAATGCGAAGGAAGAATGTTTGGGTGATCACCATAATTTATAGAGGAAACTTAATGAATTTTCTTGGTATGCTACATCAGTAGCCATTTGGTCTGAAGGAGGAACATAGATTATGATTTGGATCACCTTATAATTATCATCTAATGGTGAAACAACTAACTATTGGACCTCCAAGTGATTGGAGATAGGAGATTTAAGAATACCCTGAAGCTTCAGGGGTTACAACTAAAGCTCTTGTAGGCCCAACAAATAATCACAATAGAATAATAATGTCGATTCAAACCATGGACAATGGTTCCAACCAACATTGTCAAAACTCCTTAGTCTCTAAATTTCTTTAGCCACAGTATGATTCTTCTAACTACCAATTTCCTTGAATGGGATTTGTAAAGTTCCAAGTGACACTTTTCTTCACAGACATCAACTGGTTGCTGATATTTAACTTGATTCCTGATTCCCTTCAGGATAACAATATTTCTCTAGTTTTAAGCCTTCAACTGTGTTCCTCCCTTCAATTGGTTATTGTATTTGGGTCAAGGCCATTCTGCATAGAATTCACTATCTTCTAATGTGTCACACTAAATCTTCTAACTAACTTTAACCACTCTACTCCAGCACTATCGACTGTCACAGAGACACTCTAATCTAGTTGATTAAGCTAGATTAGCGTCATCTAGAATGGTCTAATAGTGGGTCCTTACAATGGTTATTTTCATTTAGAATTATTCAATGTTCCTGAAGCTTTCAAATTTAACTAAGCATTGAATCCAGATTATTCCTAGGACGTTGTTGCAAGCATTTTCTTACTTTGCTGGTTAAACACATAGCATATATCTAATTAGGGCATCAATCTTGAAGGAGCGTAGCTACTTCCCCCAAATATGAGCACTTAGGTTATTAAAATTCATTTCCTTGGATTTCTTCTCACCCAATCGCATTGGAGACCAATGGAGAAATCACAATTCAAGGTACACTCTCCATGACAAAGCCGACTGAGGAGTTTCCAGGCCGATCTAATAGAGAGTTTAGTATCTCGCAGGCACAACACAAAAGTTTACATAAAATGTTTGTAGAACTAACAAATGAACTTCAAAACTGTGGATGCATCAAAGGTTAAATTTCTAGAGATGTTCAATCTATCCACTCACTTCGCAAATTGACAAGGCATGATATATAAACAAAAACATACTCAGGGAAAATGAAATCTAATCAATGTAGTTACATGATCATGTTTGTGATGATAGTCAACTATTTGTTCATTATGCAACTAACTGTGTAAAATAGAGATAAAAATAATCAAGTGAACATCAAGAACCATGAATGCATCAAATGGAGTTGTAGGGGAGTTTAGTCTCTACATTCCCTTCACAACAGATAACCTAGCAAATACCAAATACATGATACCCTGGCACATTTCTCATGGGCCCTAAGTAGGTAACTGTACACACTAGAATGTGCACTTCTCTAAGTCTTTGGTTCCAAAGGAATCCATGAATGGGAGACCTTAAAAATCAACCTAGAGCTCCCTAGGCATGGAGTGCAAGTAAATTAAGTGAGCTCTCAGCTAGAGCTATTTAAGCCTATGACCTTGCTAGTAAACCATGCAATGGGAGATTCCAAAGAAGACAAGGGAAAGAATGCCAATATCCTCAAGAAATCCAAATGGAATGTAATGCTACTACACTAAGAATGAAGATGCAAACTAAGCTATAGAAATGAAAGAACAATGCAACATAAGATATGAAAAGAAAGATCAAGTGTTACAATTGCTTCCTATTTAGACTATGTGAGTTAATCTATGGCATAAAAGAGACTAAGCTAATAAAGCATAAATATGAAGCTAAGCTAGGAATGCAAGAATGAAACTAAGATGGAATGTAAATGCTAAGAATTTTCCAAATCTCCAAAGCTCAGAAATCACCTAGAAAACCTACAACATAACATTAGTATTCAAAAGATGGATATAAGAGTGAGAAGAGAGCTCTCCTTTTATAAGAAATGAGAAGGAATGGACCATGGAGATTAAGAGGCAAAAAGATTTAATCAATGGTGGACCTTGAAAGAGAAGCAATCCATGTGCACAAGTATCCTCCAATGAGAAAATAAGAGTTGACTTTTGTGTCCATATGAGACAAAAAGTGTTTTTTCCTTTTTTATAAAATAAGAATAATGCTTTATTTGTGCAACTTAGGATAAGAGGAAAAGTGGGGACTTTTTTATTTAATAAAAGAGGAGGAAATTCCTTTTAATTAAATAAAGAATTAGGATAAGATGGTTAGCCCATAGAGTAAAATTAGATAAATGATAAAATTAGGATTTGATCAAGAATAAGGAATTGATAGATTTAGCAAAAGGGGCTAATAGTCTACATGACCATTTTTGGGTGATTACATTTGCCCCTCTTTGACTAATGTGTGATCGATTTGGGAACAAATTATGTCAAAGAATGGATTAGCCAAGAAGGCAATAGAAAGAGATCTTACTCCAAAGAATGAAGTGCAGAGAGATAGAAAATCCTTCATGGTCAGCTGCGTAGTGACAATACTGAACACTTAGGAAAGAGATAGACAGTATCAGGACTCGAGATGAGAACTAGCATGTCAAGCACAAAGATAGATCGATCAGAGAAAATGGAATGGTCAAGCATATGCTCTAGAGAATAGCCAATAGGATATGATGTGTCTACCCCCTCGAGATCAAAATCAAAATTAGGTAGAGGGAAGGCATAGGCAAGAGCAACATGGTCAAATCACTAGAAATGATAATCGAAGAGATGAAGAATGATAGGATAACCATCAAGCAGTGAAGATATGCCCCAGTTAAGACCTTAGAGAGAGATGAATGAAATGAATGAAAAACTAGAAGGGTAAGAGAGATGGAGATGAAGAAGGAAAAGATTCCCTAGTGAAGATTGAAGGATCAGTCCTCAAAAGGTCAGCCAACTGTGCGGAAGGAGAGATGCGATTTTGACGATCAAGGTGAACTCAGATTTCAATTTAGATCCCAAAATGAATAGAAAATGATGTGATATGAAAGACAAGAAGTGAAAGACATGATCAGGAAGAAGCGAAAGGTGAGCGTAGTTTAACTAACAAGTCCATGAAAGATGAAAGGAGAGCTCTCATATGAAAGATGCAAAACTAATATATCATGAACCTAAAAATGCAAGCTACTATGAAAAAGTGGTTTACTTGCAAGGTCACAAAGCTATTAGACTCTAATATTCATCATTGAGCATTATTGGTAGCATCACAAGATCATACAATACACACTAGTATAACTATGTGAATCTGAATATGATCTATATTAGATAGGAATGTGGGAATCCCACCTAGGCACAAAAAACATATAGGTCAAGATGACTAGTGCAGTGAGGTTCCCTAAGTTTGATATAGCAAGATTATACTCGCATCAAGACACAAGGAAGTCAAGATGACTATAAGTATGAACTTGCACAAATAGTCAAGGGTAATACCTTGTAAGTCCTATTGTCAAGTAGAACCAACAAAAATGCTAATGACAATTAAGACCCACAAAATATATCGACAAGAAGAGAAAGAAATAAAACATACCCTCATGCCCCTAGTCTTCTAGCTATGCATCATCAAAAATTATTAGGGAGAGAATACTCAGCAAAGAAATCATCATAGACAGCACACAAAGAAAGAAATTCCAATAAGTCTCAACAAGTCATGTGGTTTAAGTGCGTGTGTGTAGGTCATAGAGTCAATATTTGAGCATCACCTCTGCCAGTGGAAATATCACATCATTCTAGACTATGGGGCAAACATCTGATAAGTGTTGAAAAACACTTGACGCTAGGGTAGTGTTGAAGAACATAGTTTGGGGAGTGTTGAGAAACACTATTGGAACCAAGTGGGCCAAAAAACCTAAATGCACAAATAGACTCGAGATAGGCGTAAAACAATAGATGCCCCCTAGACTAAGATAAGAGTCAATTCCAGGCTAGGAGAGGCAAAGTGAGAATTGGAGTGAAGGGGTGCCACACAAGACTGATAGACATATGATGAAGGGTGCTCCCCTTAATACCACAAACACATAACAGAAATAGAGAAACAACAACAATATGCAAGAATAGAAAATTGGCTTCTTATTATCTCCACAAATGTGGAATTACAAACTTTCAAAATTACAATATGCAAAGCCCCATGGGCATTCCCTTACAATATTCTGTAGGACAAAGCCTCGAATTATTGCCCAGATCTACTACCCAGAACTATTCTGAACTGCCTAAGACAATAATACAGCCTTCCTTATATAGGCAATTTTTCCACCACCTGGGAAGGTTCCAGAATTTTGGCCAATAAGGCCGACCAAACTTAGAATTATTTTATCTTACATTTTATTACATCATAGTCGGCTCAAGATAAGCTTTGAAACCCGAACAGAAATTTGGAAGAAAATTATTTTTCACCATTTCAGGTGGCCCAACTTTCGAAGACCATAAGTCATCACCAGTTGACCCGATCGGCTATTATAACCCCATTTCAAAAATGCCACGAAGCACTCTACAGGCTTGACTGGTGCAAGCACTTGTCACCCAAATTTTTGACCTCATCCGGAGCCTCTAAAGCCTTCAAAACTAAGTTCAAAATTTCTGCACCCTGCTGCCAATACCGAAAATCTTCAATATCTTCCAATATACACTTGATCTGGCAATGAAACTTTACTGGCAGACTTATATGACCAAAATGAACCTCCAAGAAAGAAATCAAATCATTCTGAGCACATACAAAAATTACCAAAAATAGTAACTTTCCATAAATAGCAGCTCTGCACAAGATAGCCCTTATTGAATTCAAAAATAGAAATATTTTTGGGTGATGCAAGATTGCTCTTACACCCAGGATGCTCATGCATCAACATAGGTACAAGGGTCTCAAGCAACACCTTTTTCTAGGTTTTCACCACTTGATAGATTTTTTTAGGACTTTTTTCAATTTTTTTGTATTTTTTGCTACCAAGGCGCCTGTTTCTAGGTTTTCACCAAGGCACTTTTTCTATTTTTTTGAATTTTTTGAATTTTTTATTTTTTGTATTTTTTCAGGACTTTATATGATTTTTAGGATTTTTTCAGCACCATATATGAATTTCTTTGAGATTTTTTTAGGATCAATAAACGATATGTACAAAAAGATCTCAAGAACCTCAGGCATAGAACTTTTTTAGATGTAAAACATTGATAGGCTCAATAAGCTCTTCTCCCTCAAGTGTAGATAGCTGATAGGCTCCAAACCCAAATATCACTGTGATGATGTAAGGCCCTAACCAATTTGGCTCAAACTTGCCTTTTTGTTCCCTATTCTACTGATTTTGGGGATTTTCTCTAAGAACTAATTCACCCACTTGGAACTCTCTAGGATGAACTTTCTTATTGTAAGTAGTAGACATTCTCTTCTGATAGGTGTGCATGTGATCAAAGGCCGCCTTCTGAAATTATTCCAATGTGATAAGTTCATGCACTCTCATGGCCCTTTGGGCTTCATCGGTAATCAAACCATGGAGAGAGACTCGTAGTGAAGGTATTTCAACCTCTAATGGTAGGACAGCCTCAGAACCATAGACCAAGGAAAAAGGTGTTGCTCCTGTAGGAGTGTAGATAGATTTTATGTAAGCCCATAGTGCAGGATTGATCTACAGATGCCAATCCTTTCCTGATTTGTGCACTATTCTGTGAAGAATTTTTAGAAATTTTTTGTTTAAGGCCTTAGCTTGGCCATTCCCTCGGGGTTAGTAAATAGAAGACCAATGTTGTTTGATTTTGAACTTTTCGCACAAGTGCTTTAGGTCTTTGTTCTTAAACTGGCCGCCATTATTTGTGACTATGGAAGAAGGAATACCATAGCAGAAAATGATGTGATTCAAAATAAACAAGGCAACATGTTTTCCTATAGCTACAGATAGTGGGACAAATTCAACCCATTTGGTAAAATATTTAGTAGCTATAATGATGAACTTATGCCCACTTGATGAGCTAGGAAAAATCTTGCCTACTAAGTCAAAGGCCCATTGTTGAAATGGCCAGTAAGTAATAGAGGGAATGAGCTCACGTCTAGGAGCATGAATGAGATTCCCATGTAGTTGACATTTTTTGTAGGATTTGGCATATCGAATAGCATCGGCTTGCATAGTAGGCCAATAGTAGCCAGCCCTAAGAAATTTCCAAGCAAGCACAAGACCATTAGAGTGTGACCCACATATGCCATCATGAACTTCAACTAGCACCTTTTCTAACTCCTCTATTTCTAGACACCTAAGGAGAGTTTTGTCTAGACTCTTCCTATACAAGTCACCAGAGACGAGGGTAAAGTGTGAGGCATTATGGATAAGTTGGTGCTTCTCATTATGTGTTAGATTGTCAAGGATAATTTGATCTTGGAGATAGGAAAAGATGGTGGCATAGTGGGAGGAATCATGACCGACCATAGTGTAAATGACATGGTCATCAAGGGAATTGTAGGCAGGGTAGCACAATTCTTCCACTAGGAACTCAAAGCATGGTTCATGCTCTTCTAGTTGTAGAATGGATGCCAAAGTAGCCATGGCATCGACAGCCTTGTTCTCAGCTCTTGGAATTTGTTGGAATGTGACAGATGTAAAATAATTCTTGAGTGAGTCTATCATCCTCTTGTAGGGAACCAACTTGTCATCCTTGGTTTGGTATTCATCATTTACTTGGTTTCTGACAAGTTGAGAATCTCCAAAAATATGCAACTTAGAAATCCTCCATTCAAGGGCAAGCTTAACACCATTCAACAAGGCTTCATATTCAGCTATGTTATTGGTGCATGGAAAGAGAAGTTTTTATGATTTAGGAATGGTGTATCCATGAGGGGTAACAAATAGGATTCCATCACTGACACCATTCTGTGTTTGAGAACCATCAAAAAACATTTTCCATGTATGTCCTATGATATTCATGATCGAGGCATCTGGAAAATCTATTTGAAGAGGAGGGTTATCAGTGATAGGAAACTTAGCCAATTGATCTACAATTGCTTGCTCTTTAATAGCTTTTCTGTCAATATACTGAATGTCAAATTCTAAAAGAATCACCATCCACTTGGCAAGGCACCCAGTAAGCACAACTTTACTTAGGAGGTATGTTAAAGGATCAATTTTAGTAACCAGTTGTGTAGTATGTGCAAGCATATAATCTCTAAGTTTTTGAGATGCAAACACCACAGCTAAACAAGCCTTTTCAATACTAGTGTAGTTGAGTTCATAAGCAACCAGAGTGTAACTGATATAATATATAGCTCACTCTTTTCCCTTATCATCATGTTGTGCAAGGAGAGCCCCTAAATAATTTTTTGTAGTAGAAATGTATAATATCAAGGGTTTCCCTTGGATAGGTGGCATAAGGATAGGAGGTCATGCTAGGTAATTCTTGAGTTGGTCAAGGTTCTTTTGACACTCCTCATTCCATATACAAGTAGCTCCCTTATGCAAATTCTGATTGAATGGTTGAGCTCTGTAAACAAGCTGAGAAATGAACCACTAGATAGATTGGAGATGGCCTTGAAGACTCCTTAATTGTTTGATGTTACGAGGAGGTGGCATTTCCATGATAGCTTATACCTTTTCTGGGTTGACTTCTATTCCTTTTGCTAATATTATGTATCCTATTAGTTTCATAGAAGTGACACCAAAAGCACATTTTTTTGGATTTAATCTAAGTTGAAATCATTCCATACGGTCTAATATCAAACTCAAATCAGACAAATGAGTGCTTCGTTGTTGTGATTTGGCAAGAATGTCATCAACATAGTCCTCCATGTTTTTGTGCATCATATCATGAAAGATGGTAGTCATGGCTCTTTGTGATGCAGGAGCATCCTGGGTGTAAGAGCAATCTTGCATCACCCAAAAATATTTTTGTTTTTATATTCAATAAGGGCTATTTTAGTGCAGAGCTGCTATTTATGGAAAGTTACTATTTTTGGTAATTTTTGCATGTGCTCAGAATGATCTAATTTCTTTCTTGGAGGTTCATTTTGGTCATGTAAGTCTGCCAGTAAAGTTTCATTTCCAGATCAAGTGTATATTGAAAAATATTGAAGATTTTTGGTATTGGCAGCAGGGTATAGAAACTTTGAACTCAGTTTTGAAGGCTTTAGAGGCCTCGGATGAGGTTGAAAATTTGGGTGACGAGCACTTGCGCAAGTCAAGCCTGTAGAGTGCTTCGTGGCGTTTCTGAAATGGGGTTATAATAGCCGATCGGGTCAACTGGTGATGACTTATGGTCTTCGGAAGTTGGGCCACCTGAAATGGCGAAAAATAATTTTTTTTCAAAATTTTTGTTCGGGTTTCAAAGGTTATCTTGAGCCGACTATGATGTAATAAAATGTAAAATAAAATAATTCTAAGTTTGGTCAGCCTTATTGGCTAAAATTCTGGAACCTTCCCAGGCGGTGGATAATTGCCTATATAAGGAAGGCTGTATTATTGTCTTAGGCAGTTCAGAATAGTTCTGGGTAATAGTTCGAGGCTTTGTCCTACAGAATATTGTAAGGGAATGCCCATGTGGCTTTGCATATTGTAATTTTGAAAGTTTGTAATTCCACATTTGTAGAGATAATAAGAAGCCAATTTTTCTGTTCTTGCATATTATTGTTGTTGCTTCTCTTTTTCTGTTATATGTTTGTGGTATTAAGGGGAGCACCCTTCATCAAGTGGTATCAAAGCAGGAGTTCTTGAGTGTGTAAATAGATCACCGACTGTGAGGCAGTTTGCACCAGGACTGTGGCTAGGGTTTTAGCGCGCATCGCGAAAATGCCTCCACGAAGGGAACGTGGCGGAAGAGCTGGTGTTGTAACACCTGAGGTTAGAGAGCTGCAGAGACAAGTGCGAGCATTGCAAGAAGAGATTTGCAGAGGAATGAATCTTAATGTCAGAGATGAAAGAGAAGATGAAGCCGAAGAAGAATATCAAGAAGGAGAAGCTGAAATTGTGAACCAGGAGGAATAAAGACTTTTTCGGGCGATTTCCAAGATTGGGAAAAGACCTAAGATTGAGGTTCCTACATTTTCTGCAAATCTTAACCAAGAGGAATTGATCGACTAGATCAATGAATGTGAGGAGTATTTTGAGTATGAAGATGTTGAGGATCCTGATAGGGTCAAATTTGCGAAGGCCAGACTGAAAGGTCATGCGAAGATCTGGTGGCAAGAAATTCAATTGGAGCGAAATAGAAGAGGGAAAGATAAAATCACAAGATGGGATCAGATGGTGGAAAAATTGAAGCGACAGTTCATTCCTGTTGATTATGAGCTTGACCTACTGAAGAAAATGCAAAGTTTGAAGCAAGCAGGAAAATCTGTTCAGGAGTATACAGAGGAGTTCTATTGACTCCTCATCAGAACAGGCCATGCCGAAGCTGATAAGGAGAAAGTTGCCTGATACCTTAATGGGTTAAGGCCAAGCACTCACGAGGAGTTGAATCTGGTTCGAATGAACAGTATTGAGGAGGCATACCAATTTGCCCTAAAAGTAGAGGAAAAGTTGAACAAGAAGTTCGAGAGCAGACAAAATGGAAGAGGTCGCGGTGGACAATCTGGTGGACGGTCATATGGTGGCCGAAATGAAGATTCGAAAAAGAAGGATGAGGCCAGTAGCAATCAAAATCAGTGAGGAAATAATTCCAATCGCTTCCAGGATCAGAATAATAGAGATCAGAGAGGAAGAGGAAGAGGACAAGGATCTGGAAGAGGTGGCTTCCGTGGAACATGTTGCCACTGTGGAGAAGAAGGTCATAGGGCATTTGAATGTCCTCAGCGCCAAGGCAGAACGGACAGGAGAAATGAAGGCCAGGCCAGAGTTGCACATGTAGATGAAGATGCCAGATCATCAAATTCTGAAGATGCTGAAAGAGGAGAAACATTGATTAACAGAAGAGTCTAGTTGAGTGGTGAGAATGAACCTGAGCAAAGGAGGAGCCTGTTTCACACCAGGTGCAAGTGTGAAGGTAAATGTTATGATGTGATTATTGATAGTGGAAGCACTGACAATTTGGTTTCAGAAGAGATGGTGACAAAGTTGAAGCTCAAGAGACAGAAACACCCACATCCATATCGGATTGCCTAGGTACAGGATGACCACAAGGTCATGGTCAATGAACAATGCCTAGTGAAGTTCAAGATTGGCAGATACCAAGATGAGGTATTGTGTGATATCATATCTATGGATGCATGTCATATGTTGTTGGGTAGACCATGGCAATTTGATAGATGTGCTGTACATGATGGTCGTGCGAATACCTATTCCCTGACAAAGGATGGAGTGCGACATAAGCTAAAACCATTGAAGGAGACTGAAGAAAAGGTATGTGGTAATGCAAGGATAACTTTTGTTGATGGAAGAAATTTCCTAGATGGTATGAGGCATGAGCATGTATGTTTTTCTTTAATTCTAAAAGCTGGTAAAGAGGAAGTAGAAGATGTTCCTGTAGAAGTTGCAAATTTGTTGAATGAGTTTCAGGATATTGTATCCGATAATGTGCCTGATGGATTACCACCAGTCAGGAAGATCAGTCATCAGATGGACTTGATCCTAGAAGTGAGTTTGCCGAATAAGGCAGTACACAGAATGACACCTGCAGAAAGTGAGGAGTTGAACAGACAAGTACATGAACTATTACAAAAAGGATTGATCCGTGAGAGTCTAAGTCCCTGTGCTGTACCAGCGGTATTAGCACCAAAGAAGAATGGAGAATGGAGGATGTGTACAGATTGTAGGACAATAAACAAGATCACAATCAAGTATAGGTTTCCATTGCCACAAATGATGATATTATGGACTGTTTTAGTGGAGCTGTGTATTTCTCAAAGATAGATCTGAAGAGTGGATATCATCAGATTCGGATCAGAGAAGGAGATGAATGGAAGACTGCCTTCAAGACAAAGGAAGGACTATATGAGTGGTTAGTCATGCCTTTTGGGCTAACCAATGCGCCGAGCACTTTCATGCGGCTCATGAAAGAGGTTCTGAAAGAATTTCTAGGTAAGTTTGTCATTGTTTACCTAGATGATATTTTGATCTTTAGTAAGACATTGGATGAGCATATGATGCATATTCGTATGGTATTTGAAAAGTTGAGAGAAGAGAAATTGCTGATTAATTTGAAGAAGTGCAGTTTTGTGAAGAAGGAGTTAGTGTTTTTGGGGTTTGTAGTTTTAGGAGAAGGTCTAAAAATAGACCCAGAGAAGGTACAGGCTATTCTTGAATGGCCTACTCCAAAGAGTGCTACTGAGGTAAGATCTTTTCATGGTCTAGCTAGCTTTTACAGAAAGTTTATCAGGAATTTTAGTAGTATTTTTGGACCCTTGACTGAAACAATGAGAGGGGATAGAAAAGAGTTTAAGTGGACAAATGGGGCAGAAAAGAGTTTTCAATTGTTGAAACAAAAAGTTATAGAAGAACCTATTTTAGCACTTCCAGATTTTAATAAGGTGTTTCAAGTAGATTGTGATGCTAGTGGTACTGCAATAGGAGCTGTTATGAGCCAAGAAGGTAAACCTGTTACTTATTTCAGTGAGAAGTTAAATGATGCCAAGAGGAAATATTCTGTTTATGATTAGGAATTTTATGCTATAGTTTAGGCATTAAAGAAGTGGAGACATTATCTACTTCCTAAGAAGTTTGTTTTGTATACTGATCATCAAGCTTTGCAATATTTGAATAGTCAAGGAAAGTTGAATCAGAGGCATTTGAAATGGGTTGAGTTTTTGCAGAGTTATACATTTGTTTTGAAACACAGGAGTGGAAAGTCTAATAGGGTTGCAGATGCTCTTAGCAGAAGGCAACTATTGTTGACAGAAATGCAGATTGAAGTGGTTGGGTTCAAGGAACTCAAGAATTTATATCCAGAGGATCCTGATTTTGGTGAAGCTTGGAAAGCTTGTACAGAACCTGTTACTCTAGATAGGACGAAATGGTTGGATTTCATCATCCAGGATGATATGCTATTCAGAGGGAGTCAGTTGTGCATTCCACGAAGTTCTATGAGGGAGAATCTCATTAAGGAGAAGCATAGCGGAGGATTGGCTGGACATTTTGGTCGTGATAAAACTCTTGGTTTGGTTAGTGAGAATTATTATTGGTCACAATTGCAGCAAGATGTGAAGAAGTTTGTACAGAGTTGCAAAGTATGTCAAATGGCGAAAGGAGTGAAGCAGAATACAGGGTTGTACCAGCCATTGCCTATACCAGAGAAGCCTTGGGAGGATATCAGTATGGACTTTGTTCTTGGTTTACCGAGGACACAGCGGGGACATGATTCAATTTTTGTAGTAGTTGACAGATTTTCAAAGATGGCACATTTCATTCCCTGCAAGCAGACTAATGATGCTGTTCATGTAGCAGAATTGTTTTTCAGAGAAGTAGTGAGACTTCATGGTTTGCCAAAGACCATAGTTTCAGATCGGGACACTAAGTTTGTTAGATATTTCTGCGAACATTGTGGAAGAAGTTGAAGATAGATTTGAAGTTCAGTTCATCACATCACCCACAGACTGATGGATAGACAGAGGTGGTGAATAGGAGTTTGGGAAATCTGCTGAGATGTTTGGTTGGGGATAAGCCAACAGGATGGGATTTGATTTTACCACAAGCAGAATTTGCATACAATAATTCTGTCAATAGGAGCACTGGTAAATCACCATTCCAGATTATATATGGAAGTAGTCTAAGAAATGCATCTGAGTTGAGAAAGATAGATAAAGGAGAAATAAGTAGTGCTGAGGCTGAGGATTTTGTAGAACATTTGAAGAACATCCATGGGGAGGTGAGGAAGTATATTACCAAGATGAACGCATAGTATAAGGCTAAGGCAAATGAGAAAAGGAGGTATAAGGAATTTCAGGTTGGTGATGAAGTCATGGCTCATTTGCGGAAGGAGCGGTTTCCAGTTGGTACATATAACAAGTTGAAAATGAAGAAGTTTGGACCATGTAAGATATTGAAGAAGCATGATTCAGGAGGTAGAATTGCCTAGTGAGCTAAATATTTCACTAGTGTTTAACATTTCAGATCTGACAGAGTATCATGAAGGAGGTGTTGAAGATGAGATCACAATAGCACAGTGGAGTATTCCAGCAACTCGTTCAAACACTAAGGAGATCGAAGACATACTGGACAGTCGTGTTGGTAGAAGCACAAGGAACAGGACATATGAAGAGTATTTGGTCAAATGGAAAGGACGACCTCTAGAAGATTCATCGTGGCTAACAAAAGAGGAGGTTAACCATCTTGGTTTTCCTCTGCACACCTGAGTCGTGACAGGGTCACTTCTCAAATTACCCTGGGTGTCTGATGCAGGAACATCCTGGGTGTAAGAGCAATCTTGCATCACCCCAAAATATTTCTATTTTTATATTCAATAAGGGCTATTTTAGTGCAGAGCTGCTATTTATGGAAAGTTACTATTTTTGGTAATTTTTGCATGTGCTCAGAATGATCTGATTTCTTTCTTGGAGGTTCATTTTGGTCATGTAAGTCTGCCAGTAAAGTTTCATTGCCAGATCAAGTGTATATTGGAAGATATTGAAGATTTTCAGTATTGGCAGCAGGGTACAGAAACTTTGAACTCAGTTTTGAAGGCTTTAGAGGCCCCGGATGAGGTCAAAAATTTGGGTGATGAGCACTTGCGCCAGTCAAGCCTGTAGAGCGCTTCGTGGCGTTTCTGAAATGGGGTTATAATAGCCGATCGGGTCAACTGGTGATGACTTATGGTCTTCGGAAGTTGGACCACCTGAAATGGCAAAAAATAATTTTTCTTCAAAATTTATGTTCGGGTTTCAAAGGTTATCTTGAGCCGACTATGATGTAATAAAATGTAAAATAAAATAATTCTAAGTTTGGTCGGCCTTATTGGCTAAAATTCTAGAACCTTCCCAGGCGGTGGATAATTGCCTATATAAGGAAGGTTGTATTATTGTCTTAGGCAGTTCAGAATAGTTCTGGGTAATAGTTTGAGGCTTTGTCCTACAGAATATTGTAAGGGAATGCCCATGTGGCTTTGCATATTGTAATTCTGAAAGTTTGTAATTCCACATTTGTGGAGATAATAAGAAGCCAATTTTTCTGTTCTTGCATATTATTGTTGTTGCTTCTCTTTTTCTGTTATATGTTTGTGGTATTAAGGGGAGCACCCTTCATCACTTTGATAGGTTGCACCAGCATTTTTAAGCCTGAACGACATTACATTCTAGCAAAAGGTACCCAATACACAAGTGAAAGTTGTCTTCTCTTGGTCCTCAGGGGTGATCTTAATCTGGTTATATCCAGAGAAGCCATCCATAAGGGAGTACATTTCATAGCCCACCGTCATGTCCACTATCATGTCAATATTTGGAAGTGGAAAATCATCCTTAGGGAATTCTTTATTCAGATCTTGAAAATCAATGCATACACGAATGGATTTGTCATGTTTTGAAACAAGGACAATGTTGGAAATCTACTTAGTGCAGTCAATCACTTGGATGAAGTTGGCTTTCAGGAGCTTCTCAAGTTCAGCCTTAACCAGTAATGCGACATGGGGATGCATCTTTCTCAGTTTTTCTTTGATAGGTTTTGTGAGGCCCACCTTAGGCCCACATACTGATCCCGATTTTTAGACTTAGTTTCTCATTTTGGTTATGTTTATTGAGATACTTGGAACTCTTTCGATCTACTGTTATGTAGTGATGGACATGTTAGACTTTACTTTTTGTTGAATCTGTATGTGAATCCATGATTAATGGATTTGAATTTGACTATGTTAGATTATATTATTTTATTATGTTATGAGAACCTGATAACTAGATTATGGATGATCTTGATTTCATTTAAATTATGCTATTGAATCATGAATTGAATTATGAAAATGGAATTTATTTGATGTGATTATTGAATCCTATATGATTACGTGCAAACAGTTGAATTATGACATTTCTTTCTATGTGATTGAATTTTCAATTGAATTGTGTTAGATCATTACTTTTTGTATGATTCCTTGTATGCAATTGAGTTAAGATTAATGTGTGGATATTACGTCTTGTATGTTTATATATGATGGTTTTCTTCCTTGAATAACTGATGCTGCATTTAGGTTTTGTAGGTGGAAGGACCATGGAAACATTCAGGGAAACCACATTGAATGCTTTTGCTATCAGTAAAGCAAAGGCCCGGTCTATTGAAGAGACCAGGGCCTCGTTGTGAAGTGTTTTATTTTGTAACCGTAATGTGAATGTATGTGTAATATTGTTAAGTGTTGTAATATGTTGGACATACCTTAATTGTGATGTTAATTATGTGAGTGTCACTTGACACTAGATTTATTTTTTAACTAAGGTATGTCATGTGATTGAAGGGTTAAATGGGACCCTAGGGGTTAGTTTCATGCATTTTTAGGTAGCCCATTCTTTGTACCCAAAGGTTAGGGGTAATTTTAGCATGGGAAAAGCCATATTTTGACCTTTTGTCCCCTCCAATAGTGCCCATTTAATCTTGAACGAATTTGCAACTTGCATCATGGACCCAGAAGTACTTCCTAGGACCATCTTTATGAGGGTTGTGGATAGTTGGTAGGGGGTCCCTTTTTAGTAGAACTTTTAGAGGGGTTTGGGTTGTTCACCCACTCTCTACCTTTAGAGACCACTAAACTTGGAGAAGGGAAACGTTGAGGATAGAAGAAGGAAAAGGCTCAAAACTTCATCATTTTGCATTGGATCATAGGTTGGAGGATCTTGCTCTTCATCTCTCTCATTTTGTTGTAGATGAATCTTGTAGTTGTAATTTTTTTGTTAAGTGTTTTAGCTCCCCATGGTTGGTCATGGTGAGAGCATGAAATGGCATTTTTATTTTCTTTTGTGATGGTGTTTTGGGTTTTTTACTCTTGGCTCGTTCACCCTTGGGAGGGAAGAACAACCAAGAGGGGGTTGTGGGAATGGAGGCAACTCCATGTGCAGAGTCTCCTCCATGTGTGGGGAAGGATAAGCTTGGGTGTGTTGTCCCCAAGTAGCCTTTGCATTTGAAGCCCAAGGGGCATTTTTGGGGACATAAGGAGGGATTTGGCCTTGTGTACCATTGATTGATGGAATATGGATGAAGTGACTGAGAGGAGGGGGGGTGAATCAGTCAACCATAAAAATACTTCACAATTAATTCTTTGCAGATCCTTTAAGATATCTTAACAATGTTGTCTTTTTTAGCACTCGGTAAATAGATTTCAGTAACTTTGAAGATGCAGAAAGTATTAGCAATATTATCTTTAGATATTCATCAGTGCATGTAAATGATTGAGGAAGCAATTAAGAACACAAGAGACACAAGATTTAACGTGGAAACCCAATATGGGAAAAACCACCAATGTATCTAGATACTGATTTTCACTTTTCTGAAGTGATGCCCGGTTAGAAGCCAACCCGGTAAAAGGTTACAAAACACACTGTTAGGTGTGACCTTGTTAGAGGATTTAAAACACCCTGCTAGGAGTGGCCTGGTAAGAGGTCTTGAAAACAATTCAATGGAATTGTCACCTTGTTAGAGGATTTATATTATGGCTGTTAAACCAACTCGGTTAAGAGATTTTGAATTCACTGTTACAATGATAAGAAGGTAACAATGAAAAAGTGACCTGTATAATAATGCAACTGTCTTGCTGATTACAGATCTCTGTTCTGCATAAGTCTGATCCTCTCTGATCGAATAAATCTCTGCTGCTCCTCAAGGATATCTGAACATCCTTCACAAACTCGCATATATCTTTCCTTCTTTTCTTCTGTAAATCTTCTGCTGTCTTATGTTTACTTATCACAATTGACCTTTTATTTATATGATTTTGGATTAGTCAAATCGTCATTATTTAGTATAACAGTCGGCTGAATTAAGTAAACTCTATTTGCAAAAATCCTTCAAGGGCCGACAGTGCTCGGTGACCATATCTTTTATAATTTTTCGAAGACTGAGGGAACTCGGTAAACACCAACAATCCTTCACCTTTGATAACTGACTGAACTCGGTAAATACTAAACTTTCTTCGGCAACCGAGTGAACTCGGTAAATACTAAACTTTCTTCGGCAACCGAGTGAACTCGGTAAATACTAAACTTTCTTCGGCAACCGAGTGAACTCGGTAAATACTTTCTTCGGCAACCGAGTGAACTCGGTAAATACTAAACTTTCTTCGGCAACCGAGTGAACTCGGTAAGTACTAATATCCCTGTTTGGCAGACCCACTGAGCTCGGTATAAGCAGATTGCTGCGGACTATGACATAGTGTGACATCAAAGACAATACATAATTGAGTAGCAATTTCCTTCAGACAATTGTTTCCAACAATCTCCCTCTTTGGCATTGATGGCAACACAATATGTCATAGCATAAGAAATTTGAAAGAGTTAGCTCAGTTTGGATTCAAATCTCCCTCTGTCAGCAAACTTCCTGTATCCTGAAAATTCTTCCTTCTGACTATTGAAAATTTCTTGAAGTAATAGCAAAGACATAGAAAACACTCCCTCTTTGACAACACATGCCAAAGACAATTCACATATTACCGGTGAAAATTAATGTACCTCAAGTACTGATTCATATGCAATGATTCCTTTAATATGTTGCATCAACAAGTTGATTTTCAATCATGTTCTGGTTGATGCATCACTAAAAATGTATTTAGTGAGCCTCGGATAGGGGAATGACCCCTAACTTACCTCTTAGATACACAAATGCATCCTTAGGTAATGGTTTGGTAAAAATGTCTGCAATCTGTTCTTTTGTATGAATATATTCTAATCTGATTTCCTTGTCCTGCACCAATTCTCTGACAAAGTGATATTTAATAGCAATGTGCTTAGTTTTGGAATGCATCACTGGATTCTTAGAAATGTTTATTGCACTGGTATTGTCACAAAATATAACAACTGGTTCTTTGATTTCAACCTTCATACCTTCTAATAGCTGTTTAAACCAAACAATATTTGAACAGTTTACTGCAGCAAAAACATATTCTGCTTCAGCTGTGGATTGAGATGTGCAATTCTACTTTTTACTAGTCCAGGATACCAGTCTTTTTCCAAGAAAAAATGCTCCACCACTTGTACTTTTTCTGTCATCAATGTTTCCTACCCAATCAGCATCAGTGAACACTTTCAAGTCTAGATTGCCTCCAAATTTATACCACAAACCATACTCTTCAGTTCCTCTTAAGTATCTTAAGATTCTTTTGATTGCCATCATGTGATTTTCCTTAGGTTTTGCTGAGAATCTAGCTACTATACCGACTGCTAAGGCAATATCAGGTCTTGTATGTACCACATACTGCAATTTTCCAATCATAGATCGGTATAGGGTCTGATCAACTTCTTTTGAATCATCATTTTTGGTAAGTTTCAGTCCAGTGCACATGGGTGTACCAACTGGTTTTGAATCTTCCATACCAAACTTCTTAAGTATCTCCTTAATGTATTTGGATTGAGTAATGTATATACCATTCTTGCTTTGCTGAATTTGAAGACCAACAAAGAATTTTATTAAACCAAACATAGACATTTCAAATTCTCTGTTCATTTGTTCTGAAAATTCTTTGCACTGATCCTCATTCCCTGTAAATATAGTATCATCCACAAATATTTCTGCCAATACAATTTTGTCATCCGGTCCTTCTTTAATATACAGATTGCTGTTATCATTAGCTCTTTTGAAATTAATCTAGATCAAATAGTTATGGAGTCTTTCATACCATGCTCTAGGAGCTTGTTTTAAACCATACAATGCTTTGTGTAACCTGCAGACCATGTCCCTTTTGTCTGGATCAACAAAACCTTCAGGTTGTTCAATGTAGACTTCTTCATCAAGAATTCCATTGAGAAATGCAGATTTTATATCCATCTGATATACCTTAAATCCTTTGTGTGCTGCATAAGCAAGTAGAGTTCTTACACCTTCTAATCTTGCAATAGGAGTAAAATTTTCTCCATAATCTATACCTTCTTCTTGAGAATAACCTTTACATACCAGTCTAGCTTTGTTTCTAGATACTTGACCATCTTCATTCAGTTTATTTCTGAATACCCATTTTGTTCCAATTACATTCTTATCTTTAGGTCTAGGTACAAGAGTCCAAGTTTTGTTCTTTTGTATTTATTCTAATTCTTCATTCATTGCTTCAATCCAACTTTCATTCTCTAATGCATCTTTGATATTCCTAGGTTCAAAATCAGTAAGTAGACATGTACCTTTTAGCTTGCTTCTTGTCATAGTACCATCTGATTTGTTTCCAATGATTTGATCTAGTGTATGATGTCTTCTGACATATTTGGCTAGTATAGGTTCCTTGCCTTTTGAATGATTCATGCTATTGTCTTCTAGGATCTCTTCTTCAGGTTGCTCGGGCTCGGTAGATATTTGCTCGGTAACTTCAGGCTGAGACTCGGTCTGAATTTCTTCCTGTGACTCGGTTTGAACTTCTTCCTGTGACTCGGTAACTGTGCTTGGCTCGGTAGATATAGCTTCCTTATTGATAGTTGTGTCTGTCAATGTTTCAGGTTCAATGTAAACGAATCTTTTGTAGTTTTCAGGTTCCCTTTTGCTTTCTTCCTCAGTCTTTTCTGCAAACTCATCAAATTTTACATGTATACTTTCTATGACTTTGTGAGTAGATAAGTTCAGACATTTGTATGCCTTGCTTTTGCTAGAATATCCTAGGAATATTCCTTCATCGCTTTTCACATCAAATTTATTTCTTTTGGATTCTTTTAAGATATAACACTTGCTACCAAATATTTTCATATAACTTACATTAGGTTTATAGCCATACCATAATTCATAAGGAGTTTTGAATGTGTCTTTCTTTAGTTGTACTCGGTTCAAGGTATGAACTGCAGTGCTGATAGCTTCCTTCCAGTACTTTATAGCGATGTTCTTTTCTATCATTAGAGTCCTTGCACAATCCATAATAGATCTGTTTCTTCTTTCTGCTATTCCATTCTGCTCAGGAGTTCTAGGAGCTGATACCTGTCTTTTGATTCCTCTTTCTATGCAGAAGTTGTTAAAATCATGGGAGATGAATTCACCACCTCTGTCTGATCTTAAGCATTTCAATCTTTTCCCTATTTCTTTTTCTACTCTTGCTAAGTACCATTTGAACTTTTCAAATGCCTCTGATTTTTCTCTTAAATACATAACAGTCATCATTCTAGAATAATCATCAACGAAAAGAATAAAGAATTTATCTCCAGTATAGCTTTGTATTCCAATAGGTCCACATAAATCAGTATGCACAATTTCCAAAATTTCTTTAGACTGATAGTTCTTACTTTTGAAACTAGTTTTATTCATTTTGCCAATCTGACAATTCTTACATAGACCTGTGTCAGGTTTCTTCAAAGTAGGAATGCCTCTAACCTTCTTGAATTTGCTTATTTTGATCATGTTATCAAAATTCACATGACATAACCTTTTGTGCCATAGCCAACTTTCTTCTATTTGAGCAATAAAGCATGAATATTCATTGAGATCAAGATAAAATAAGTTACCTTTTATTTGTTTGCCTGATCCAATGAGTTTTCCTTTTCCATCCAGCAGTCTTGCTTGACCATTCATGAATTCAACCTTGAAACCAATGTTGATTAGCTGTGCTACACTTAGAAGATTATGTTTTAGTCCTTCAACCCAGTAAGCATTATCACATATGAGTTCTTTGGTTAATGAGATTCTTCCTTTTCCTTTTATACAACAAGGTTCATTGTTTCCAAATCTTACATTACCATTGTCACAGTCTTCTAGGTATTCAAATTTTGTCTTGTCACCAGTCATGTGGTGTGAACATCCGTTGTCTATTATCCATATATCATCTTTGCTTATATGAGAAATAAGTGCTATCTTATCTTCATCATCATCAGATTCATCTTTTATAGCAATAAAGACAATTTCTTCTTCACTATCATCAGAATCTTTAGCCATAAAACATGATTTCTTACCTTTATCCTTGTATGATTTGAAATTTTTTTTGCCATAGTACTTGTGACTTCTCTTTTCTTCTTTGACTTGCTTGTTTGGGCACCTAGCTGCAATATGTCCAATTTCTTCGCATGAAAAATAGATTAAAGGAGTTTTACCTTTATATTTACCTTTCCCTCTAGAGTACTTCTTTGCAAGTAATGCTTCTACAATTTCAAGATCACTATCAGAACTTTCTTCTGATTCCTCTTCACTGTCTGTCTGAACTTCTTTAATTTTCTTGTTCTTCTTTAGTGAAACCTTGGCCTCAAATGCTGATTCAATATTTTTGGAACTAGGAACATAGTTGTCATAGTTGTCTAATTCAAAAGCTGTCAATCTTCCAACTAGAGCATCCAAGGTTATACTGTGGTTTGCTTCACATCTTCTTTCTTGAATAGCTGATACTCTTATTGCATAGATAGGGAGTAGTGTTCTGAGTACCTTACTTATAACAGTCTCATCTGAGATTGTTCCTCTAGAAGCTCTGATTGCACTTACACTTGCTTTGATTCTTTCAACATATTTTGCAATGTTTTCATCTTCCTTCATATTCATCTTGTCAAACTGTCCTCTTAGGCTTTCTGCTTTGGCTCTTTTCACATTTACATCACCACCATATATTTTCTTCAGTGCCACCCACATTTCATATGCAGTGGTGCAGTCTTTAATATCATCAAATTCTTCATAGCTGAGAGCAGATGCAATGTCTATCATCATGGTGTTGTGGGTCTTTTTATCTGCAATGTCTTCAACAGTTAATGCACCATTAGGAATTGTGTATTCTTCATCAATGTATTTGCATCCTGAATCACCAATGGAAGCCAGATGAAGTCGCATGAGACCTTGCCATGCTGAAAAGTTATCTCTGTTAAGCTTTGGAATTTCCCTCTTGTAAGACATCCTGATCTTTAGCTTAGGTCTTTGAAACCCTTCCTGCAAGCACCAAAAGCTCTGATACCAATTGATGGAATATGGATGAAGTGACTGAGAGGGGGGGGGGGTGAATCAGTCAACCATAAAAACACTTCACAATTAATTCTTTGCAGATCCTTTAAGATATCTTAACAATGTTGTCTGTTTTAGCACTCGGTAAATAGATTTCAGTAACTTTGAAGATGCAGAAAGTATTAGCAATATTATCTTTAGATATTCATCAGTGCATGTAAATGATTGAGGAAGCAATTAAGAACACAAGAGACACAAGATTTAACGTGGAAACCCAATATGGGAAAAACCACCAATGTATCTAGATACTGATTTTCACTTTTCTGAAGTGATGCCCGGTTAGAAGCCAACCCGGTAAAAGGTTACAAAACACACTGTTAGGTGTGACCTTGTTAGAGGATTTAAAACACCCTGCTAGGAGTGGCCTGGTAAGAGGTCTTGAAAACAATTCAATGGAATTGTCACCTTGTTAGAGGATTTATATTATGGCTGTTAAACCAACTCGGTTAAGAGATTTTGAATTCACTGTTACAATGATAAGAAGGTAACAATGAAAAAGTGACCTGTATAATAATGCAACTGTCTTGCTGATTACAGATCTCTGTTCTACATAAGTCTGATCCTCTCTGATCGAATAAATCTCTGCTGCTCCTCAAGGATATCTGAACATCCTTCACAAACTCGCATATATCTTTCCTTCTTTTCTTCTGTAAATCTTCTGCTGTCTTATGTTTACTTATCACAATTGACCTTTTATTTATATGATTTTGGATTAGTCAAATCGTCATTATTTAGTATAACAGTCGGCTGAATTAAGTAAACTCTATTTGCAAAAATCCTTCAAGGGCCGACAGTGCTCGGTGACCATATCTTTTATAATTTTTCGGAGACCGAGGGAACTCGGTAAACACCAACAATCCTTCACCTTTGATAACCGACTGAACTCGGTAAATACTAAACTTTCTTTGGCAACCGAGTGAACTCGGTAAATACTAAACTTTCTTCGGCAACCGAGTGAACTCGGTAAATACTAAACTTTCTTCGGCAACCGAGTGAACTCGGTAAATACTTTCTTCGGAAACCGAGTGAACTCGGTAAATACTAAACTTTCTTCAGCAACCGAGTGAACTCGGTAAGTACTAATATCCCTGTCTGGCAGACCGACTGAGCTCGGTATAAGCAGATTGCTGCGGACTATGACATAGTGTGACATCAAAGACAATACATAATTGAGTAGCAATTTCCTTCAGACAATTGTTTCCAACAATTGATATGTGATACGTTGTTATGGAGGTCCATGTGTGGCCCTTAACATTATTTATTGCGGTCCATTTGTGGCCTTATTATGGCATTGGCTTCTCCATGAGTTTTCCCACTCTCACCCCATTAAAGGATCGGATTTGATCCTATGTTTTATCCTTGAGTGATTTTGGGATCTCTTTGTTTGATTTCATGTGAGTGCTTGTGTTTGAGTATGTATCCTATTCTTTGTGGTTTCCCCAAGCTCGGGGGTGGCCTCATGAGAGGCCTAGGATGGGAGGTGAGCTCCCATGGTCATTCCCTTGCCTTGTATATATTTGTAGATTTGTGGAAGCTCAAAGAGGAGCTATCATGGAGGTTTTCATCTTTTGGGTGGTTGTGAGAAGACAACCCGTTTATTCCTTTGTGAAATCTCTCTTTGTATTTATAATTCTATTGTTGTAAGAGATATTGTAATGCTTTTTACTTGGAGCTATTGTGAAGATGAAAAATATGAGAGACTGTTATTTATTTGATCTCCCATTGTGTGGTATTAGCAATTTGCAATGCTTTATTGTAACTATGAAGGTGCAATCTTATTTGATGTTTGTGTAAATGTTTGGAGTGAAATTTCATATTGTTTATGATGATTCCTTGCATATATTATAAAGAATCTCTCTCTCTCTCTCTCACGATAATTGAAAAATACTCTCTCTTTGCAAATGAGTTATCAACATTGATAGAATAAAATATTGTAACTAATTCATTATGATTCAATATTTGGGTTGATATAAGAATATCGTAGTATCATATAAGATGATTTAATTGTCATGATCATTGAAAATAATCTCTATATATGATTCATATTACTCTTTTAGTCCTATAAATTGTAATGAAACAACTAAGAAGAAATGAACAAATTAGTTTTTATGTTGATATCTCAATTGATTTGCAATCAAACTATATTTAATCCTTATTGATACACTATCAGTTTTAAGTCTATAGACTTACTTATGCAATAAGGAAATTAGTAAAATGATAAAGCTATTTTATTCATGGTTGTGAAGGAAATAGATAATATTCTCATACTTAAGAAAATTCATTTTCAAAGAGAAGTTGGTTTTCTACTCTCTGGAAATTGTATGGGAAAAGAATTCCCATACAATCTCTTACCACAATCATATTTAAATAATAAATCCTGCCACCTCAACATGCAATAAACAAATAAATTAACATTGAAATATATCCCCCATACCTTATTTAATACTTCCCCCTAAACTAGGTGCATGTGGAGGGAGGTCTTTACTTGCATAAAGTTTCAAACCTTATGATTGGTCAAGTGTGGACACATCATCAAAGCCCCTTCACTTTATGTCTTCACTTTATGTCTTCATAAAACTCACGCAGGACTTGCCCATGCTTTGAAATTAAACTCAATAAATTGATGAAGTTACTCCTTTATGACATGGGAAAGGAGTGGGACCCACTTCCCACTACCTTTCCATGTCTTCCCTCTTCCCCATGCAAGTAGGCGCAGGTCTTTGGAAGAGCATTTAAAATTTGTTGAAATTATCTTCCCTCCTCCATTTGATGCATACCCCAATTTCCTAGATGTTGGGTGATGTGTGTGGAGAGATGTGATGGGTTATAGGTTGCTTAGAGTAGGGTGGTTGACGGGATAGCTAGGCTAGTTTGTAGGCAGCCTAGGAAGATTAAATTAATGAGTAGATTTAGTGCATAAGTAGTGTAGATTAGATAGTTTAATGAATGAGTTATAAGTATAAGTTAGTTTAGGATGTTTCTTAACTAAGTTATTTTTGTATTAAGGACTTGTTAGAAATTTTAATAAGATATTGTTAGGCTATGTTTTTAATTATTTATTTAGTTGTATTTTGTTTCTCAATGTTCCTATTATAAAGTATATGTACATATATTAATTAATTTTATTATAGTTTATTAATTAATTAATAATTATATTAATTAATTAATATATAATAATTATTAATTAATTTTATATATATATATATATATATATATATATATATATATATATATATATATATATATTTATTTATTTATGTTATTTAATCTATATAATCATTACTTACATATCATTGTTTAACTTTTTAAAATCATTAATTAGATAATAATTATATTAATTAATTATTAATTTGTAAGTATTAATTGATTTAACATTTATCCATTTGTAACGGATATTGGGTGAAGATGATTATTTAATGTTTACAACCAAAATTCTCATAAACTAAGAATCTAATCATCATAATCAAATTGGCTTTGATATAAACAAAATTGGAAAATGGTTAACCTATTTATAGAATTAACGTTATTAAATAAACATTCAATTCCTCTTAGATAACTTATAAACTTTATAGATCAATGATCTACGATATTGATCGAGAAGGTGGTCAACGATCTTCTTCGATTATATTGATATCATCTAGCATCCTATGGATATTAAAACAACATTGTTGAGGTTGATCACTTGAATCTTTTGTGACCTCGTCGTTGACTCCTCTTACCCGCATCTTAAGCGTGGAACTTTTTATCCTTTTAAAAAAAAATTGTTGGTTGTGTTTTGACCCGAACTTTTGGGCATCATGGGTTTTACCTCTAGAGCAATAGAGAGATGATGCATAATATGCTCAATATCTAAACCTGGCATGTCTAAGTATGTCTAAGAAAAATTGATCTTTTCATCTTGAAAGAATGTAGCAAATTGTTCTTGTTCTTCTGCTGAGAGAGACTGAGCCACATGTATGATTTTAGGAGATTCCTCTGTCCCGAAGTTGATGGGCTATGTAGGTTCTATTAGAACTAAAGACCTTTCTTGAAAATAGCTCCACAGACTACCAAGTACCTCATCCTCGGGTGCTTCTGAGAGGTTTTCACCCTTAGATACATCTTTATTTTGACTTTTTTGAGGTTTGGACACTGTGACAATGTGGTTTTCACCATTCGACCATTTTTTTCTTTCTCTTAATTTTATGACTGAGGTACTTGATATCTAATTCAGTCATGTTTGTTGCCAGTTCACTGGTGGAAGAAGTAATAGGTTTAATAGCGTTGAGGTAGCAGGCAATCTCATAATCATTTTGAAAAGAAGGCAATATAGGTCTTTGATCTTGGGCAGACCAATCTATGAGATCTGAGTGCATGAGGGAAAGAAAAATGACTGGTTCAATGTAATTGATGCAGGGAATATCATCTCTAGTGACAAGAGAAGTTGAGCCTATAGGGTAGGCTCCAAAAGTGTCAAGATCTAAATTTTTCATGGAAGGACCAGCGTGGTCCATTATAGCAATACATGGATTGAACTCATCAAACCCTACATGTAACTCATCAACTACGTTGGGTTGCTCACTATAGGTATGAATCACATCAACATCCATATCTACTATAGAAGATCCATCTGAGAGAGTGTCCCATTCATATTCATTTGAATCAGTCTTGGAACTTCTACTGGGATGTTTGCACCAAAAAGGCTTAGGATGCCTAGAAGTAGAGGTATTAATGTCATGATGTGTGAGATCTCCTCTTTCTATTAATTGTGCAATATTTCTACAATGTCTATCAAAGTTCAATGACTCATTAGGCATAAAATTTTTGGATGTAGAGGCTTCAGTTGTATCATCAGTAGGCATGCATTCTTCTCCCCAAAGAAGTGAGGTAGAAGGAAGACAGTCTTCCATTTGGGCCATAGTGCATAGTGGTGATTCCTTGTCATCTATGTTTGAGTCACTAAGCATGGTGATATTTCTAGAATATTCAGGGATGTCATTGGCAACACCATATCCTAGACCTCTGGTATCTTTAGAAGACTGGCCATCACTATGACTCAAAGGTTCAATTAGAGCATGCCCATTGTTATTTAAAGGTCCTTGACCTTGATAGCCCATTCGCTATAGAAATTTATAGCCTTTACCAAAAAAATTTAGGAGAAATAGGAGTAGCAACTGTCATAGTGTCTTCTTCTTCTCTATAAATCCACTGCCTAATAGCTTGTTCTTCTTTTTCGGCCTCTAAGGGTATAGAGGATTGCACAAATGTACCAAAAATTGTCATGGTGGAAAGGCTTTGTCTTCTCTGAAGGTCTACCATAGGACTTAGGTGAAGTAGGCATAGTGACAATAAAGTCCAATGTGTATTCCCTTATACCAATACTCATCATATTTAATTTTTTCATAGTAGCAATAAGGGACACATTATGATCATGAGAGGTTTTTTTGTGAGGAACAAACGGCTCAGCAGTAGTTAGAGTATTGATAGCAATAGAATTATCTCCAAGAATCACAATCTTAGTGCCATTATGTGGAAACTTGACAAATTGATGATAAGTGGAAGAGAAAACTTGCATTTCATGGATCCAAGGTCGACCTAGAAGAATGTTATATGTGAGTGGGATGTACAACACTTGGAAAAAAATGTCTTTCATGATAGGGCCCACTTTGACAGGTAGCACAACAAGACCTTTGGAAGATCTTTCCACTTCATCATATGCTTTTATGGTAATCTTTCACCTAGGGTCCACGGCCAATTTAGACAATCCTAACTATTGTACCACATGGAAAGAAATAATATTTAACCTAGCACCATTTTCTATCGGGACTTGGCGGACTCAGGTATGGTAGACGAGAACTTCAATATGTAAAGCCAGATTATGAGGATGGCTAAGAGATGTGTCATCTTCTGTAGAAAAAGATAGGTAGTGGGGAGATGCAATGTGGTTGACCATAGCTTGGAATCGATATGGATCAATATCATTAGGAACATTTGTTGTATGAAGAGCTTTCTCAAGGATCTCTTTATGAAAAGGGGATAGCTCAAGCAACTCAAAAATGGATATCTGAGTAGGTGTCCATTGTAATTGGTGCATAAGGTCATTGCTAGACAAAATTGAAGGAACCACTCATTTGGAAGAAGAAGCTTGTTTGGGATCATGCACAGTTTTAAGGATGATTTTGGCTTGTCTACATGTTAAGGCTTAGGAGCACTATGAGCATTGGTAGCCTCTTGTTGTTTTGCTGTATATATAGCTTTAGAGAGGTTGAAAGCTAGTTCTTTGGCTTTTGGGACATCCACAACACCATCATTAACAACATACTTGTTTTTATTCCAAGGTTTTCCTTTGTCCTTGTCATTGCCCTTAGTATCTTTATTAATAACAATATCCCCCTTTCTTATGGTGACATCTTCAATCCAATATGTGCTTTCAACCATGTCATTGAAAGAGGAGAACAGTTGTTTCCTTAGATCATAATATAGTTCTGGCACAAGGGTGTTGACGAAAATGTCAATCTTTTCTCTTTCATCTAGCTGGCGAGCATATCGAGAATATAATGACCTCCAACATTGTAAGTAAGTGGAAAATTACTCACGTTGATTTTTCTTTAGAGCACTGAGATCTATCATGGTGATAGGTTGTTGGATGTTGTATGAGTAATGTTGGGTGAAATTTCTAACCAACTCATCAAAAGTTTTAAGAGGTGGTGTCAACTTTACAAACCATTCTAGAGCTTGTCCTCTCAAACTTCTAGGGAACAATCATAGAAGAAATGTGTCCTCATGAAGTAAGTCCATGCTAAGAGCATAAAATTGATACACATGGTCATGGGGGTCACCATTTCCATCATAATTGTCATATTTGGGAACCTCAATATCCCTAGGAAATGAGACCATGTATAGACTCCTGTCAAAAGGAAGAGCACAAATAGATTCTATGAAAGAAACCTTTGGAGGTTCTTTTTCTATTGCAAGTTAAGCAAGACATTGATTGGTTTGTTGCAATTCATCCCTAAGGATTTCCAATTCAGTTGGTACTCTTTCTTGAGCAATCTATCGTACATCATAGCTAGGAGGTTTTTGTATCCCCTAGAAGTCATGTATTGAAAGTATTGATCCCCATTTTTCTCTAAAATTTTAAGCATCATATGTTGGGATGCTTCATCTTGTTCAAATCTCATAAGCTCTTCACTCGAAATCTCATCATTAGCTTCTTCCTCATGTTGAGAGGGAGGAGGTCTAGGAGGTGAAGAGGGAGTGGAAAAAGTTCATCTTGGAGGAGATCTTGGTGGCATGTTGTTGCCATAGTTACCCAAAGTACCAAAAGGAGGGGGTCTATATTCGTAGCCACTAATCTCAGGTTGTTCTTGAGACATCCCCTTCATAGCCATGCACCTACTAGCATCCTTTTGTCTAAGTGCGCTTGGTTGTCCTTATGCTCAAAATGTTCTTGAAAATGGTGGAACTTTTCTTGTTCAGTCAAAGTGAGTGAGACACTATCTGTGCTTTTGGAGGTCTTAAATGTGGAAAAGAGGAAGCCCTCTTGGTACCATGGGGTGACTTTAGAATCCTTGGATTGGTTAGGACTGGTATTGTCATTGCTAACTGGTGCTCATGAGCATCTTGTGGGTGAAGGTAACTATGTATAATTGAATGGAGGGTGACTCCCTTGCTCGAATTTAGACCGAGTTGAAACCGGCATAAAAAAGGAATGTTGGTTGACCAATAAAATGAGACAAAGTTTTTTAGATTTTGAGATAAACAAAGCCAAAGAAGATCACTTGTCGGGATAGAACAACAAAGATGGCTGATCAAAAGTGCTCAAGAACTTACACCAATCAATTGACTCAAGCTGAGATATGAGAAACAAGCTAAATTTAGCGAGTAGCTAGAGAGGTAACCATAATGTGACAAGTGATCAAAAGTAGCATTTGGGAAACTCAAATCCAATAGTTTTAACTCATTTTCTCAGTCTAGAATAGACTTAAACATGCAGATAATAGACTAGAGTCAAGTAAGAATAGGAAAAGACACTTTACAAATGAAATTTCAAATTTGGTAGCAGTAAGACAGCAAAAAGCTTTTGGGTGATAGTTTCCAAGAAAACAGGGCGATAAAATATAACCAGGTGATACTTTTGATAGAGACCGAGCTATACTTTCCAAGCAGCCTGGGTGATAGAGTCTAGGCAATCAAGGCGATAAAAAAATAGGGATGAAATATCGCACAATAAAACTTGAAACAGTGTGTGATGGTTTTCAGTGTCGTATGACTCTTGACCAATGAGTGTGAAAAGTCTCAATTTTTTAAGGTAATTTTGTCAATTTTGTAATCTAACGGGTAATTTGTTGATTTCAAATGTAGTAATAGCAATATTCAGGCAGGTTTGCAAATAGTAGAGGATGGAACATGTTATCAAACACTTGTGCAAGAGAAAAAGCATCCTTGCCAAGACAAACAATTGGAATATCAAAATGAAAACTTCTATGAGCACTACCGTGATGTTTGTATGTTCAAGAATGTTTGCATGGGTACATAAAAATGAGAACAGTTCAAGCACTTGCTAGCCTAGAAGGACAAAGGCTCAATACTTAGCAACTTGGCCCATACTTGATGTTCCATTTCCTCACACAAAGTGGTTGCCCACAATAGATGTTGGATTTTTTGTGGAGGTTTCAATGACACAACCAAAGGAACACAGATGGTGAGTAATCTTGGGGTGATTTGGGTTATTCCACCTAGATCAATCCTTGCACCAAGAAGCTAAGCTGAAAAATAGGGTGGCCTCTACCTATGGTTCTTATTAAGGGCTTCCATTCATAGCACCCCCCTTGCTCCTCAAAAAGGACTAGGACCTCATAGCCACAAGAGTACCTTAAGCATTCTTGCTCAACATTTTCCTTATGGTCACAATCCCACAAGTACTCACATCAAGCAAAGACAAGTACTACATCTACCAAAGTTTTGTGTCCTCAATAGCCTTGAGATTATAGTGGGTTGGAATAGCTCGGTATTAGCCTGTCCCCACTTGGGTTGTTCCTCTTGATTGCTCAAGAGCAGGCCTACTAAAGGATCCTAATGCTAAACAAAGAGTGGATTGACTTTTGAGTGTCAAGATTTTTGGTTCACCTCAAGGGTGAAGAGCATAATCTCCTAGCTCAAGAATCTTCCCCAAACACACCAAACAAAGAGTTCAATTACCCTCTTGTTTTCAAAATCTAAAAGTGGGTTAGGATTTCTATTTCACCACAAGGGTGAAGAGCATAATTTCCTACCACCAAAAAAATCCTACAACAAGATCTTAAGTGCCTAAGAAATGAGACAACTAGTATATGCCACACTTAAAAGAAAAGTAAATAAACAAGCAATTGATTATTTTTAGGCATTGGGCAGCGTTGCAAAACATAATTAGTTTCCCATTTTCCTTTGAAGCTTTGACATGTGATCTTTTTAGAAAAATTTTCAAGCAATGAAGGCACCTACAAGCACAACTTGGTAGCCCCACAATGGTTAGCAAAACAAAAATCCAAATGAAATCTAGAAATTAAATCTATCTAACCACAACAAACTAAACTACCAAGCTAATTAGATCAAAACTTAGCAAGAAAGAACCAAGAAAAACCTCACTGCTAGGTACAGGTGATAGTACAGTCACCAGAAGTATCATGTGATACTTTACAGTATACTGGGGTGATATTATCTTTCTGGGTGACACTTCACTATACCTACAGGTGTCAGAATATCCCAAACAGTGCGAAAAAATCTCTCACAAAGCGTGATACTTTAACTGGTAAAGTATCGCACCAATATAGGACAAAGTAGTATGACACTGGTGAAGTATCGTACGATAATCTTCTAGAAAAAAATAAAAAAAATCTGTAGAAAACAATAAGCTAAAAGTGACGAAAAAAAGTGCGAAAATGCATAAAAAGAAGGTCAAAATAGAGCTGTTATGCCCCACAGTGGGCGCCAAAAATGTACACACCAGAATGTGCACTTCTTTAAGTCTTTGCTTCCAAAGGAATCCATGAATGGGAGACCTTGAAAATTGACCTAGAGCTCCCTAGGCATGGAGTGCAAGGAAATTAAGTGTGCTCTCAGCTAGAGCTATTTAAGCCTATGACCTTTCTAGTAAACCATGCAATGGGAGATTCCAAAGAAGACAAGGGAAAGAATGCCAATATCCTCAAGAAATCCAAATGGAATGTAATGGAACTACACTAAGAATGGAAGATGCAAACTAAGCTATGGAAATGAAAGAACATGTACAAAGCTATGAAAGAAAGAGCAAGTGTTACAAATCTTTCCTATTAGACTATGTGAGTTAATCTATGGCATAAAGAGACTAAGATAATAAAGCATAAATATGAAGCTAAGCTAGGATGCAAGAATGAAACTAAGATGGAATGTAAATGCTAAGAATGTTCCAAATCTCCAAAGCTCCAAAATCACCTAGGAAACCTACAACATAACATTAGTATTCAAAAGATGGATCTAAGACTGAGGAGAGAGATCTCCTTTTATAAGAAATGAGAAGGAATGGACCATGGAGATTAAGAGGCAAAAAGATTTAATCAACAGTGAGCTTGAAAGAGGAGCAATCTATGTGCACAAGTATCCTCCAATGAGAAAATAAGAGTTGACTTTTGTGTCCATATGAGACAAAAAGTATTTTTTTCCTTTTTATTTAATAAGAATAATGCTTTATTTGTGCACTTAGGATAAGAGGAAAAGTGGGGACTTTTTTATTTAATAAAAAAGGAGGCAATTCTTTTTAATTAAATAAAGAATTAGGATAAGATGGTTAGCCCATAGAGTAAAATCAGATAAATTATAAAATTAGGATTTGATCAAGAATAAGGAATAGATAGATTTAGCAAAAGGGGCTAATAGTCTAGATGACCATTTTTGGGTGATTATAGTAACCAATAAAAGAATTCTAGACAAACGCAGAGTAAGAAAATCCTTACAGGCGGTCCTCCTTTTATAGCAAAATCACAGTGGCAACCCTCTCAGGCAAGAGGTCCTCCTTTTACACCAATCATAGTGGCAACCCTCGTAGGTTGGCGATCCTCCTTTTACACCAAATCACCGTGGCAACCCTCACAAGCGGGCGGTCCTCATTTTACACCAAATCATAGTGGCAACCCTCGTAGGCAAGCGGTCCTCCAAAAACTCTTGCCTCAA
>BSBK01012675.1:0-312500 GCA_027943335.1 Chamaecyparis obtusa
AAATATTAGAGAAATTAATATAATACTCAAGATATATATATGTATATTTAAGTATATAGATACATCTCATATATATATATATACACACATATACATATACATATACATATACATCTTCACTAGTATTGACTCGTAGTGTTTATCTGACCGAAGATGAAAAACATCAACACTCCCTCTTAGTTAGGGAAAATTAAACACATGATTAGGATAAGAAGATATCATTTATCGTGATATCAAAGATATGGTCTGACTAGGAATATCAAGTCGCATGATATTCACCATAACTCATAGTAATGGTGTACCAACATCAAGTCTCATGATGTCCACCAGGTATCCAACAAATATTTTAGATATCACCTCAATAAGATATCAGAGATATGGTCTGACCAAGAATATCAAGTCTCATGATATTCACCATAACTCAAAAAATGTCATAGGTAATGTATCCTTAATGCAATGTATCATCTATTGTGATCTGTTTCAGCCATCACATGATGTCTATCATAATAGGAGTTCAATGGTCTGTTTAAGGAACTGAATCCACCATGCAAGAAAGTTCATCTATTGTGATATGTTTCAGCCATCACACAATGTCTATCACAATAGATGGTCAATGGTCTATTTAAGGAACTGAATCCACCATGTAGGAAATCATCTATTATGATCTGTTTCAGCCATCACATAATGTCTATCACAATAAAAGGTCAATTGTTTGTTTAAGGAACTTAATCCACCATGGAGGAAATAATCTTTTGTGATCTATTTCAGCCATCACAAGATGTCTATCACAATAAAAGATGCCATCTATTATGATATGTTTCAGCCATCACAAGATGTCTATCACAATAGAGGATCAAGTTATTGTAAGATCGTCACCTTCCAATAAATTTTGCAAATACAAGTGATAATCATTTGGAAGTTGTCACTTCCTCATGATTACATAGGGGGTAGGCCCATTAAAAACATTCATGATTCATTAGTATAATAATCAATATATCAAGTTTACCTCGTAAGTGTTTCACCTTCAATAGTGAACTCTCTCTCAATCAAGATTATCACATGTTGAATGAACCATATGCTCCCTCTGAAGCTCAAGTTTATCAACTTCTTGACCTATTTTGAAATTTCAATCTCCCTTTGCATCTAGTCTCAATCATCAGTTCATTTGCAAGCATCAAGTTCTTTCTCCCTTGAATGCAATTAGCTTGTGCTTCTATCCTGAAGGTATGTAAAAGAGAGATTACAAATAGCTCACTAAACTATCTCGATCATACCAATGATAGAAGCATACAATATTTTACTAAGAAATATTATAGCATGAATTACAAACTCAAAAATTATGTGCATTAATAAAACATGAAATACTTATCTTTTATAAATTTCAAGTATTTCATTCTATAAGGTGAGCCCATATAGAAAATATCATGCTAATTCATAGAATGACGTCGTCATTCTCAAACATTACCATAATTTTTCACATGACCTATCTTGAATATCCAAAGTTTCTATACACTATCACAACCTTCAATCTTATTAGATCCCCCTTCAAGCAGTTAGGCTTTTAAAGAAGGAACCTCCCTCTTTTACATATTTTTGCATAGACTAGTACATATTTGGTCATAAGTTTTTAACCAGACATTTTGTTTCCAATCACTTTGGTGAGATTATTATAAATGTGGTTTTCACCAACATATCCAAACTTGAGCACAATCTAACGGTGCATTTGTGAGATATGGTCCTCATACCAAGACTATATTTTATGAGACAGACACACATTCACCATCAATAAACTACTCTCTTACATTTGCAACTTGGCTTTGATACCATGTTAAGGTTTTTAGGATAATTGCAAATGTAATAGCACTATCTCATTGTATGTGTTTTCCAAATGCAACAATCTCTTTCATTTATATTGAGAATGAGCCAAGAAGAGACATGTCCCTTCATGAGACATGTCTATTCATTATTATGTAATTAATATAACGATAATTATGATTATGATTATATATATATATATATATATATATATATATATATATATATATATATATATATATATATATATATATATATATATATATATATATATATATATATATATATATATATATATATATATATATATATATATATATATATATATATATATATATATCTTGAGTGTTATATTAATTTCTCTAATATTTACATATCCATGGTAAATATTATAAGTTAGCTTCATATCCAATACTTGGCATTTGGTGTCCTTTTTGACAAGTCCAACTTGAATGGGCAATACAATCATTCCTTTTGAAGATCTTTCCTCTTCGTCATAGGCTTTTATGGTAATCTATCAAAGGGGATTTGACTTGATTGGGGTAATCTATCCACCTTCTTCAAATGGGCACAAGTACACCATAATCGCAATAGAGTATTTCACTAAGTGGGTAGAAGCAATTCCTTTGATCACAGCCATAGGTAAACAAATTTCCATGTTCATCTTGAACCACATCATTTGCAGATATGGTATCCCTCATGCCATAATCATAGACAATGGAAAACAATTCAGAAACAAAGATGTGGATGAACTTTGTGCCACATTTCATATCACTCATCACTCTTCATCCATCTATTATCCTCAAGGAAATGGAAAAGCAGAAGCTACAAATAAGAACATCCTCAAAATTTTGGAAACATCGGTAAATAAATCAAGAAGAGATTGTCATGTGCAAATCAATCCAGCATTATGCGCCTATAGAACAAGCATTCAAAAAACTATGAGAGTGACACCATTTTATTTGGTCTATGGAGCCAAAGCTATTCTACTCTTGGAGGTTTAAATCCCATATTTATGAGTATCATTGCAAGGCCTAATAATAGATGAGGATTACAGAGTTGCCCGACTTCAACAATTGGAATTGTTAGAAGAACACCAAACCCAAGCCTATGAACACTTGAAAGTTTATCAAAATAGAATCTCAAGGAATTACAATAAGCATATCAAACCAAGAGTCTTTCAAGTAGGAGACTTAGTGTTAAGAGAAAACCCAAAGAATCAAGCTAAAAGAGAAATAAAAGGAAAATGGGAGGCTAATTGGCTTGGTCCGTTCATCATTGTTTCTTCATTTGGAACTGGAACTTATAAGTTAGTAGATTGTGAAGGATAAGAACTACAAGAGCCTATCAATAGCATTCATCTAAAGAGGTTCTATACATGAGGGAGATGAAAGAGTATAAAGAGTATCAGATGAGGAGCATCATATTTATTGTACATAAAAAAAGAGATCTTGAAAATACCAAAAACATTGAAAAAAAGAAAAATACAAAAAAAAAGAAAAAATACAAAAAAAGGAAAAAGAAAAAGTGCCTTGGTGAAAACCTAGCAATAGGCACCTTGGTAGCAAAAAAAATTGAAAAAAGAGAAAAAAATAAAACAATCCAAAAGGTGAAAACTTGGTAATCAAGTGCCTTTTGTTCCCTTAAGTCTTTCTTTCCAAGTCACGTGTACATATTGCATTTCCATCATCTCATTTGTAAAATTTTCATTGCATCCATCATTTGTGCATAAGTCATAATAAATCCTTTCAGTCGCATTGTTGCATTTCCTACAGTCCTAAGTTTGTCACACAATCACATTTGTCACTTGGGGGTAGGAAAGGATTGGAAATTTGGTACCAAATGGATTCAATAGTGCTACATTTGGTGACATCAGAGAGAGACTTATTAGATCTTCAAAAGAGGGAAAGTTTATTGAACCTTTGATGGATATCATTGTTCATACCCAAGTATGTTGATCCTACAATTTGATCATTCAGCCTTCATTGACTTCATCATTCAGGATTAAAATTTGACACACTTTTAAAGATCACAGTGCTTGGAAATTCTTTTTGAAAATCATGATACATTGCAAAACACTTGAAGCTTTCTTTTGACGATCCTTATGAAATTGAATTTTATCACATCTTTTTAGCTAATCGATGATGTTTCGACTAGATTGGCCATGATAGAGACATGATATTTTCTTTCCTTTGAGTGACTATTTTAAGGAAGATTCATCAACTTATGAGAATTCATCTAACGACATGGTCACCAAAGAACCATTGAGGACTATCACATAAGATGAAGGATTGACCTTTGCTTGTTTACGCAAATGGATACCTTGGTTATTTATATCTTCCATATCTTAATAACAACATCCACTTCCAACATTGAATCCATTGAAACTAGTATTCATACTCCCATAGTTTGGTCATCCAACTAGTGAGGGTTGTACTAGTTTCAAAAGAGGTTACCAAAAGTGATAAAAAGTGGTATTCATATCATCATGATGTGGTCAGTGATGATTGTACTTTCTTTCCAGTCCCAAAATGCTCAATGATGAAAACTTATCTCTATGGCATTTATTTGCTAAAAGCTAGTGACACTTAGCTGCACTGCATTGCATTATCATGTTAGATTAATTGAAGTATCATGTTAGATTAATTGCATTATCATGTTAGATTAAGTGCATTTGTTTATGGTTAATTTTCCAAAGACAAGGGGGTACATTAATAATCTTGGTTAGTCAAAACATTAAAGGAAATGAGGGGTTCAATCAAGTATCTTACTCTTGATATCAATCAAAGAAAATGAAATTATCTTTTGCATTCATGCATAACAATAATCATTAATCATTATCCATACATCAAAAAAGAAAGAAAAAGATTCATTACTCATACATCATTTTCATGCATGTAATTAAGGATAGAATTGCATACATCCAAAATCAAAAAAATAAAAAACATAGGGGCATTCATATGCATTTCCATAAAACATCTTGCATGTTAGAAAGTAAAGATCCCCAAGATAACTGAGAGGGGGGGGAGGGTGAATCAGTTATCAGATATTTTATCTATTCAACAGCTTTAAACAATATAATCAATGTACTGATCAACCATAGAAAGATAACCATACACAATTGCACAATAACACAAGATATGTTAACTAGGGAACCTCTTGAAAAGAGTAAACCCCAGTGGGAATGATGCCCACAAAATGATGCACTAATATGAAAGTTCCTTGTTAGAGGATGGACCTTGTTAGGAGTCTTATGAAATACATTTAGTACATATGAATCCCTGTTAGAAGATTTTGAATCCCTGTTAAAAGATTCTAACCCGGTTAAGAGTTTATGGAAGGCAGAAGGACCCACTGCCCAAACAGCTTCAAGGCAAGATCTTTGAACCCACTGTCCAAAAGATCTTAGGATTATTCAACAGAATAATATAAAATATATTACCTCTTTCACACTATGCCAAAACTGTACTCTCTGCTACACAAGATCACAATTCCAAATCTTTGTACTCACAAGTCTTCTTTCATCACTGAATTAGCTCTTTTCTTCACTTCATGCATATATTCACATCTCAATCTTCATAGTACACATTAAAATAAGAAAAAAATTCCTTCTTATATACCAAACTCAAATAATTACAAATGATTTGGTCCTCAAATACAAAATAATAAATTCTACATGCTACACACAGAATTCACATAAAACTGTCGGCTTCCAGTTACTGTAATTTTCTCCAAACATGTCCTCGAAGTTTGCACTATGAACCATGTCATAATTAATGAGTCTCCAACATCCCTTTACCTACACAAAATTAGTTTCCATCCCAGCTAAGAGATATCCTCTGATTTCCGAACATCGCTACATAGAAACACTGTCTAAACACTACTTTCACCAAAATGCTCATAACTCTTACAAATGAATGAATTTATTTTTACGATGTTAACCATAGGTTAATAACACACCAAAGAACATACTATCAACTATACAAAATCCAATCTACAATACAACATGTGCGCAAAACAAAATTGTACCTACTTTCTTGCTAATATCCAAAATATCAATGTGTTGACATCAATGACAATCCAAGTCATGAATGCAACAACAACTGCTACAGAATGGCTGCCAAAACACTTTGCATTCATTCCTAACAATCTCCCCCATTGGCATTGATGGAAACATAGATGAAAAACATCTAATGTTCTAAAATTCCAATACTGCAACATCATTACAAAATATCAAATCAAATCTTGCTTCATTTTCCTATTCAACTCTCTCATACAATCCACAATGTTTTTCATGTATATCTCTCCCCCATTGACATCAATGACAAAAATTCTATCACTAAGTCAACAACAACTTAATGTCAAAAGACACTTTTCAGAAAAATACAATAACAAGAGTCCTCATGACTCAGCTCATAAACTCCCCCATAGAGGAAGTTCCAACATCCAATCCAGAAGAAAGATAGGGCTCATATACCACTAGATGGATGCAATCATCTACATCAATTCTCAAAAATAGGTTGGCGCATAACCCCAAGCATACCTCTCAGATATACAAATGTATCCTTAGGTAAAGGCTTTGTAAATATATCTGCTATCTGCTCCTTTGTACTTATGTACTCCAATCTTACTTCTTTTTCTGCAACTTTCTCTCTTACAACATGATACTTGATCTCAATATGTTTAGTCTTAGAATGTAAAATAAGATTTTTTGACATACTCACTGTACTGGTGTTGTCACAATGTATAATAATAGGCTCATCAAACTTTATTCTAATATCTTTCAACATCTGCTTCATCCAAATAATCTGATTACAATTATTTGCTACTGCAACATATTCTGCTTCTGATGTGCTTTGTGAAGTACAATTCTACTTCTTGCTTAACCAAGAGACCAATTTACCTCCAAGAAAAAAGACTCCACCACTGGTTATTTTCTTGTCATCAACATTTCCTCCCCAATCTGCATCAGTATAGGCACATAGGGTAAAATCATCAGAATTCTCATACCATAATCCATAATCCATTGTTCCTTTCAGATATCTCAGTATCCTCTTTACTGCTGCATAATGTGATTCTCTAGGTTCTGCTTGAAATCTTGCTACAATCCCCACTGAATGTGCTATATCAGGTCTTGTATGTGTCAAGTACTGCAATCCTCCAATCATAGATCTATACTTTTTCTGCTCAACTGCTGGTGTCTCATCTTTGCTAGATAACTTATGTTCGATTACCATAGGTGTTCCAACGGGTTTAAAATCTTCCATTCCAAATATTTTCAATAATTCATTTAAATACTTAGTCTGAATTACAAATATACCTTCATTTCTTTGTGTTATCTATAATCTCAAAAAATATTTCATTTCTCCAATCATGCTCATCTCAAATTCAGTCTTCATTTCATCTGCAAATTTGTCACTAGCTTCATATTCTCCTCCAAAGATAATATCATCAACAAATATAACTATAACCAATAAACCATTCTCAATTTGTTTTGTGTATAAGTTACTATATGTTGTTCCTTTTATAAATCCTAATTTCAATAAATACTTATCCAATCTTGCATACCAGGTTCTAGGTGCTTGTTTTAATCCATATAAATCTTTCTTTAACTTACTGATGCAGGAGCATCCTGGGTGTAACAGCAATCTTGCATCACCCAAAAATATTTCTATCTTGTGCAGAGTTGCTATTTATGGAAACTTTCTATTTTTAGTAAGTTGGTCTTACGATCTTGGAATGTCTGATTTTACATATGGAGGTTCATCTCAGTCATATCAGCCTACCAGTAAAGTTTCATGGCTAGATCAGGTGTAGTTTTGAAGATATTGAAGATTTTTGGTATTGGCAGTAGGGTACAGAAACTTTGAATTCAATTTTGAAGGCTTTAGAGGCCCCGGATGGCCTACTCTAAGGAGTGCTACTGAGGTAAGATCTTTTCATGGTTTGGCTAGCTTTTACAGAAAGTTTATTAGAAATTTTAGCAGTATTTGTGGAACCTTGACTGAAACAATGAAAGGGGATAGAAAAGAGTTTAAGTGGACTAATGGGGTAGAAAAGAGTTTTCAATTGTTGAAACAAAAAGTTACAGAACAACCTATTTTAGCACTTCCAAATTTTAATAACGTGTTTCAAGTAGATTGTGATGCTAGTGGTACTGCAATAGGAGCTGTTATGAGCCAAGAAGGTAAACATGTTACTTATTTCAGTGAGAAGTTAAATGATGCCAAGAGAAAATATTGTGTCTATGATCAGGAATTTTATGCTATACTTTAGGCATTAAAGAAGTGGAGACATTATCTGCTTCTTAAGGAGTTTGTTTTGTATACTGATTATCAAGCATTGCAATATTTGAATAGTCAAGGAAAGTTGAATCAGAGGCATTTGAAATGGGTTGAGTTTTTATAGAGTTATACATTTGTTTTGAAACACAGGAGTGGAAAGTCTAATAGGGTTGCAGATGCTCTTAGCAAAAAGCAACTATTGCTGATAGAGATGTAGATTGAAGTGGTTGGGTTCAAGGAACTCAAGAATTTGTATCTAGAGGATCCTGATTTTGGTGAAGCTTGGAAAGCTTGTAAAGAACCTGTTACTCTAGACAAGACAAAATGGTTGGATTTTATCATCCAAGATGATATGCTATTCAGAGGGAGTCAGTTGTGCATTCCACGAAGTTCTATGAGGGAGAATCTCATCAAGGAAAAGCATAGTGGAGGATTGGCTGGACATTTTGGTCATGATAAAACCCTTGCTTTGGTTGGTGAGAATTATTATTGGCCACAATTGTAGCAAGATGTGAAGAAGTTTGTACAGAGTTGCAAAGTATGTCAGATGGTGAAAGGAGTGAAGCAAAATATAGGGTTGTATCAGCCATTACCTATACCAAAGAAGCCTTGGGAGGATATCAGTATGGACTTTGTTCTTGGTTTACCAAGGACACAGCAGGGACATGATTCAATTTTTGTAGTAGTTGATAGATTTTCAAAGATAACACATTTCATTCATTACAAGAAGACTAATGATGATGTTCATGTAGCAGAATTTTTTTTTAGAGAAGTGGTGAGACTACATGGTTTGCCAAAGACCATAGTTTCAGATCGAGATACTAAGTTTGTTGGATATTTCTAGCGGACATTATGGAAGAAGTTGAAGATAGATTTGAAGTTTAGTTCATCACATCATCCACAGACTGATGGATAGATAGAGGTGGTGAATAGAAGTTTGAGAAATATGCTGAGATGTTTGGTTGGAGATAAGTCAACAGGATGGGATTTGATTTTACCACAGGCAGAATTTGTATACAATAATTCTGTCAACAGGAGCACTAGTAAATCACCATTCCAAATTGTATATGGAAGTAGTCCAAGAAATGCATCTGAGTTGAGAAAGATAGATAAAGGAGAAATAAGTAGTGATGAAGCTGAGGATTTTGCAAAACATTTGAAGAACATCCATGAGGAGGTGAGGAAGCATATTACCAAGATGAATGTGCAGTATAAAACTAAGGTAGATGAAAAAAGGAGGCATAAGAAATTTCAGGTTGGGGATGAAGTCATGGTTCATTTGCAGAAGGAGCGGTTTCCAGTTGGTACATATAACAAGCTGAAAATAAAAAAGTTTGGACCATGTAAGATGCTGAAAAAGAATGATTCAGGAAATACATATGAGGTAGGATTACCTACTGAGCTGAATATTTCACCAGTGTTTAACATTTCAGATTTGACAAAGTATCATGAAGGTGGTGTTGAAGATGAGGTTGCAGCAGCACATTGGAATATTCTAGCAACCAGTTCAGATATCAAGGAGATTGAAGAAATACTGGACAGTCGTGTTGGCAGAAGCATAAGGAACAGGACATATGAAGAGTATTTGGTCAAATGAAAGGATGACCTGTTGAAGATTCATCATGGCTAACAAAGGAGGAGGTTAACCATCTTGGTTTTCCTCTGCACACCTGAGTCGTGACAGGGTCACTTCTCAAATTACCCCGGGTGTCTGATGCAGGAGCATCCTGGGTGTAAGAGCAATCTTGCATCACCCAAAAATATTTTTGTTTTTGTATTCAATAAGGGCTATCTTGTGCAGAGTTGCTATTTATGAAAAATTGCTATTTTTAGTAAGTTGGTCTTACGATCTCAGAATGTCTGATTTTACATATGGAGGTTCATCTCAGTCATATCAGCCTGCCAGCAAAGTTTCATGGCTAGATCAGGTGTAGTTTTGAAAATATTGAAGATTTTCGATATTGGCAGCAGGGTACAGAAACTTCGAACTTAGTTTTGAAGGCTTTAGAGGCCCCGGATGAGGTTGAAGATTTGGGTGATGAGTGCTTTGCATTTGTGAAACCTGTAGAGCACTTCGTGGCATTTCCAAAATGGGGTTATAATAGCCAATCGGGTCAACAGGCGATGACTTATGGTCTTCAAAAGTTGGGTCACCTGAAATGGCAGAAAATAATTTTTCTTCAAAATTTTTGTTTGGGTTTCAAAACTCATTTTGAGCTGACTTTGATGTAATAAATTTTAAAATAAAATAATTCTAAGTTTGGTGGGGCCTAAGGACTAAATTTCTAGAACCTTCTCGGGCGGTGGAAATTGCCTATATAAAGAAGGTCTGTAGTGTTGTCTAGGGCAGTTCTAGGTAGTAGATCTGGGTATTGATTTGAGGCTTTGTCCTACAGAATATTGTAAGGGAATGCCCATGTGGCTTTGCATATTATAATTTTAAAAGTTTGTAATTCCACATTTGTGGAGATAATAAGAAGCCAATTTTCTGTTCTTGCATATTATTGTTGTTGTTTCTCTATTTCTGTTATGTGCTTGTGGTATTAAGGGGAGCACCCTTCATCAAGTGGTATCAGAGCAGAAATTCTTGAGTGTGTAAACAGATCATCGACTGTGAGGTAGTTTGCACCAGGACCATGGTTAGGGTTTTAGCGCGCATCACAAAAATGCCTTCATGAAGAGAACGTGGTGGAAGAGCTGGTGCTGTGACACCTGAGGTTAGAGAGCTGCAGAGACAAGTGAGAGTATTGCAAGAAGAGATTCATAGAGTAATGAATCTTAATGTCAAAGATGAAAGCGATGATGAAGCTGAAGAAGAATATCAAGAAGGAGAAGCTGAAATTGTGAACCAGGAGGAAGAAAGACTTTTTCGGGTGATTTCTAAGATTGGGAAAAGACCTAAGATTGAGGTTCCTACATTTTTTGGAAATCTTAACCTAGAGGAATTGATCGATTGGATCAATGAATGTGAGGAATATTTTGAGTATGAAGATGTTGAGGATCCTGATAGGGTCAAATTTGCGAAGGCCAGATTGAAAGGTCATGTGAAGATCTAGTGGCAAGAAATTCAATTGGAGCGAAATAGAAGAGGAAAAGATAAAATCAGAAGATGGGATCGGATGGTGGATAAATTGAAGTGACAGTTCATTCTTGTTGATTATGAGCTTGACCTACTAAAGAAAATGCAAAGTTTGAAGCAAGCAGGAAGATCTGTTCAGGAGTATACAGAGGAGTTCTATCGACTCCTCATCAGAACAGGCCATGCAGAAGCTGATAAAGAGAAAGTTGCCCGATACCTTAATGGGTTAAGGCCAAGCATTCAGGAGGAGTTGAATCTGGTTCAAATGAACAGTATTGAGGAGGCATACCAGTTTTCCCTAAAAGTAGAGAAAAAACTGAACAAGAAGTTTGAGAGCAGATAAAATGGAAGAGGTCCTGGTGGAAGATCTGGTGGACGGTCATATGGTGGCCGAAATGAAGATCCGACAAAGAAGGATGAGGCCAGTAGCAGTCAGAATCAGAGAGGAAATAATTCCAATCATTTCCAAGATTAGAGTAATAGAGATCAGAGAGGAAGAGGGCAAGGATCTGGAAGAGGAGGCTTCCGTGGAACATGTTTTCACTGAGGAGAAGGTCATAGGGCATTTGAATGTCCTCAGTGCCAAGGTAGAATAGACAGGAGAAATGAAGGCCAGGCCAGAGTTGCACATGTAGATGAAGATGCTAGATCATCAAATTCTGAAGATGCTAAAAGAGGAGAAATGCTAATTAATAGAAGAGTCTTGTTGAGTGGTGAGAATGAACCTGAACAAAGGAGGAGCTTGTTTCACACTAGATGCAAGTGTGAGGGTAAATGCTGTGATGTGATTATCGATAGTGGAAGAACTGACAATTTGGTGTCAGAAGAGATGGTGACAAAGTTGAAGCTCAAGAGATAGAAACACCCACATCCATATCAGATTGCCTGGGTGCAGGATGACCACAAGGTCATGGTCAGTGAATAGTGCCTGGTAAAGTTCAAGATCGGCGGGTATCAAGATGAGGTACTATGTGACATCATCCCTATGGATGCATGTCATATGTTGTTGGGTAAACCGTGGCAGTTTGATAGATGTGTTGTACATGATGGTCGTGTGAATACCTATTCCCTGACAAAAGATGGAGTGCAACATAAGTTAAAGCCATTGAAGGAGACCAAAGAAAAGGTATGTGGTAATGCAAGAATAACATTTGTTGATGGAAGAAAATTCCTAGATGGTATGAGGCATGAGCATGTGTGTTTTGCTTTAATTCCAAAAGTTAGTAAAGAAGAAGTAGAGGATGTACTTGTAGAGGTTGCAGATTTGTTGAATGAGTTTCAGGATATTGTATCTGATAATATACCTGATGGATTACCACCGGTAAGGAAGATCAGTCATCAGATGAATTTGATTCTAGGAGCTAGTTTGCCAAACAAGGCATCACACAGAATGACACCAGCAGAAAGTGAAGAGTTGAACAGACAAGTACATGAGTTATTGTAGAAGGGGTTGATTTGAGAGAGTCTGAGTCTCTGTTCTATACCATTGGTATTAGCACCAAAGAAAAATAGAAAGTGGAGGATGTGTACAGATTCTAGAGCAATAAACAAGATCACAATCAAGTATAGGTTTCCATTGCCATGAATGGATGATATTATGGATTGTTTGAGTGGGGCTGTGTATTTCTCAAAGATAGATCTGAAGAGTGGTTATCACCAGATTCAGATCAGAGAAGGAGATGAATGGAAGACTACCTTCAAGACAAAGGAAAGACTGTATGAGTGGTTAGTCATGCCTTTTGGGCTAACCAATGCACCGAGCACTTTCATGATGTTCATGAATGAGGTTCTGAAATAATTTCTGGGTAAGTTTGTCATTGTTTACTTAGATGATATTTTGATTTTTAGCAAGACATTGGAGGAACATATGATGCATATTCATATGGTGTTTGAGAATTTGAGAGATGAGAAATTGTTGATTAATTTGAAGAAGTGCAATTTTGTGAAGAAAGAGTTAGTGTATTTAAGATTTGTAGTTTCAACAGAAGGTCTAAAAATGGACCCAGAGAAGGTATAGGCTATCCTTGAATGGCCTAATCCAAGGAGTGCTACTGAGGTAAGATCTTTTCATGGTTTGGCTAGCTTTTATAGAAAGTTTATCAAAAATTTTAGCAGTATTTGTGGACCTTTGACTGAAACAATGAGAGGGGATAGAAAAGAGTTTAAGTGGACTAATGGGGCAGAAAAGAGTTTTCAATTGTTGAAATAAAAAGTTACAGAACAACCTATTTTAGCACTTCTAGATTTTAATAAGGTGTTTCAAGTAGATTGTGATGGTAGTGGTACTACAATAGGAGCTGTTATGAGCCAAGAAGGTAAACCTATTGCTTATTTCAGTGAGAAGTTAAATGATGCCAAGAGAAAATATTATGTCTATGATCAGGAATTTTATGCTATAGTTCAGGCATTAAAGAAGTGGAGACATTATCTACTTCCTAAGGAGTTTGTTTTGTATACTAATCATCAAGCGTTGCAATATTTGAATAGTCAAGGAAAGTTGAATCAGAGGCATTTGAAATGGGTTGAGTTTTTATAGAGTTATACATTTGTTTTGAAACATAGGAGTGGAAAGTCTAATAGGGTTGTGGATGCTCTTAGCAGAAGGAAACTATTGCTGACAGAGATGCAGATTGAAGTGGTTGGGTTCAAGGAACTCAAGAATTTGTATCTAGAGGATCCTGATTTTGGTGAAGCTTGGAAAGCTTGTAAAGAACCTGTTACTCTAGACAGGATGAAATGGATGGATTTTATCATCCAAGATGATATGCTATTCAGAGAGAGTTAGTTGTGCATTCCACAAAGTTCTATGAGGGAGAATCTCATCAAGGAGAAGCATAGTGGAGGATTGGCTAGACATTTTGGTCATGATAAAACCCTTTCTTTGGTTCGTGAGAATTATTATTGGCCACAATTGTAGCAAGATGTGAAGAAGTTTGTACAGAGTTGCAGAGTATGTCAGATGGCGAAAGGAGTGAAGCAAAATACAGGGTTGTATTAGCCATTACCTATACTAGAGAAGCCTTGGGAGGATATCAGTATGGACTTTGTTCTTGGTTTATCGAGGACACAGCGGGGACATGATTCAATTTTTGTAGTAGTTGATAGATTTTCAAAGATGGCACATTTCATTCCGTGCAAGAAGACTAATGATGTTGTTCATGTAGCAGAATTATTTTTCAAAGAAGTGGTGAGACTACATGGTCTGCCAAAGACCATAGTTTCAAATTGAGATACTAAGTTTGTTGAATATTTCTACCGAACATTGTAGAAGAAGTTAAAGACAGATTTGAAGTTCAATTCATCACATCATCCACAGACTGATGGACAGACAAAGGTGGTGAATAGAAGTTTGGGAAATCTACTGAGATGTTTGGTTGGAGATAAGCCAACAGGATGGGATTTGATTTTACCACAGGTAGAATTTGCATACAATAATTCTATCAACAGCAGCATTGGTAAATCACCATTCCAGATTGTATATGGAAGTAGTCCAAGAAATGCATCTAAGTTGAGAAAGATAGATAAATTAGAAATAAGTAGTGCTGAAGCTGAGGATTTTGCAGAACATTTGAAGAACATCCATGAGGAGGTGAGGAAGCATATTACCAAGATGAATGTGCAGTATAAGACTAAGGCAGATGAGAAAAGAAGGCATAAGGAATTTCAGGTTGGGGATGAAGTCATGGTTCATTTGCGGAAGGAGCGGTTTCCAGTTGGTACATATAACAAGATGAAAATGAAGAAGTTTGGACCATGTAAGATACTAAAGAAGCATGATTCAGAAAATGCATATGAGATAGGATTGCCTACTGAGCTAAATATTTTACCAGTGTTTAACATTTTAGATTTGACAGAGTATCATGAAAGAGGTGTTAAAGATGAGGTTGCAGCAGCACAGTGGAGTATTCCAGCAACCAGTTCATATATCAAGGAGATTAAAGACATACTGGATAGTTGTGTTGGTAGAAGCACAAGGAACAAGACATATGAAGAGTATTTGGTCAAATGGAAAGGACAACCTGTTGAAGATTCATCATGGCTAACAAAGGAGGAGGTTAACCATCTTGGTTTTCCTCTGCACATCTGAGTCGTGACAGGGTCACTTCTCAAATTACCCTGAGTGTCTGATGCAGGAGCATCCTGGGTGTAAGAGCAATCTTGCATCACCCAAAAATATTTCTATTTTTGTATTCAATAAGGGCTATCTTGTGTAGAGTTTCTATTTATGGAAACTTTCTATTTTTAGTAAGTTGGTCTTACGATCTTGGAATGTCTGATTTTACATGTGAAGGTTCGTCTCAGTCATATCAGCCTGCCAACAAGTTTCATGGCTAGATCAGGTGTAGTTTTGAAAATATTAAAGATTTTTGGTATTGGCAGCAGGGTACAGAAACTTCAAACTTAGTTTTGAAGGCTTTAGATGTCCCAAATGAGGTTGAAAATTTGGGTGACAGACACTTTGTGTTGGTGAAACCTGTAGAGTGCTTTGTGGCATTTCCAGAATGGGGTTATAATAGCCAATCGGGTCAACGGGCGATGACTTATGGTCTTCGGAAGTTGGGTCACCTGAAATGGCAGAAAATATTTTTTCTTCAAAATTTCTGTTTAGGTTTCAAAACTCATTTTGAGCTGACTTTGATGTAATAAATTATAAAATAAAATAATTCTAAGTTTGGTCGGCCCTAAGGGCTAAATTTCTAGAGCCTTCTCGGGCGGTGGAAATTGCGCATATAAACAAGGCCCGTAGTGTTGTCTAGGGCAGTTCTGGGTAGTAGATCTGGGTATTGATTCGAGGCTTTATCATACAGAATATTGTAAGGGAATGCCCATGTGGCTTTGCATATTGTAATTCTGAAAGTTTGTAATTCCACATTTCTGGAGATAATAAGAAGCCAATTTTCTGTTCTTGCATATTATTGTTGTTGTTTCTCTATTTATGTTATGTGCTTGTGGTATTAAGGGGAGCACCCTTCATTGCTTACATACCATATCTCCTTCTTGTGTCAAAGGAAAACCTTTAGGCTGCTCAATGTAGACTTCTTCTTCCAATTCACCATTCAAAAATGCTAACTTCACATCCATCTGATACACTCTGAATTTCTTGTAAGTTACATATGCTAGAAACATTCTCACTGCTTCAAGTCTGGCCACAGGTGCAAAAGTTTCTTCATAGTCAATTCCTTCTTGTTGTGAATACCCTTTACATACCAATCTTTCTTTGTTTCTTATCACTTCTCCTTCTCCATTCATCTTATTTTTTAATACCCACTTTGTTCCAATCACATTCTTGTCTTCAGGTCTAGGGACCAATTCCCATGTCTTATTTTTTTTAATCTACTCTAGTTCTTCTTTCATAGCATTGATCCAATGTTCATCTTCACAAGCTTCATTAGTAGTTTTAGGTTCAATTTGAGAAATCAAACATAAATGTACCTTATTTCGAGTCAAAACTCCTCTATCTAAACTTCCAATAACTTGCTCAACAGGGTGATGTCTTGAAGTATACCTGTTAGGTGTCATAGTTACTGATCTTGTTTCGACTATAGATTCTTCTTTGCTTTTTTCTCTGTTTTCTTCTCCATTTTCTTCTTTGTTCTCTTCTCTGTCTTCTTTAGTATGACTTTCATTCAGTAAATCACTGTTAGTTTCAAAAAATAATTCTACATTTTCAATGTTAGGCTGAGGTTGTGCTTCTCCATCAAATTCATAATCAAGCATTCTTTCCTAAATTTTAAACTTCTCATCAACTTTTACATTTGCACTTTCAACAATAGTCTTAGTTCTTTTGTTATAACATCTATATGCTTTGCTTTTTAAAGAGTAGCCAAGAAATATTCCTTCATCACTTCTAGGATCAAAATTTCCTATATCATCATCTCTCTTTATATAACATTTACTTCCAAAAATTCTAAAATACTTAACTGAGGATGTATGTCCAAACCATAATTCATAAGGTGTCTTGTTTGGATATGCTCTGATTTGTACTCTATTCATAGTGTATACTGTTGTGTTCACTGCTTCTCTCCAAAAAGTTTTAGCCAAGTCATTTTCAAACAACATAGCTCCTGCTGCTTTAGTTATTGACCTGTTTCTTCTTTCTACAATACCATTTTGTTCTGGTGTTCTAGGGGCTGAAAGTTGTCTTTTAATGCCATTCATTTCACAAAAAGTGTTAAACTCTCTAGATGTAAATTCACCACCTCTATCAGATCTTAGACACTTAATCTTCATTCCAGATTCATTCTCAATTTTGCTTTTCATGATCTTAAACTTATCAAATGCTTTAGATTTTTCTTTCAAAAATGTAATCCACATCATTCTTGTAAAATCGTCAACAAGAATCATAAAATGCCTTTCACCATAGAATCCTCTAGTCCTAGTAGGACCACTCAAGTCTGTATGAACAATTTCCAACTGCTCTATCGAAGTGAACTTCTTATTGGGAAAAGAACTCCTTTTCTGCTTTGCCATCATACATTCTTTGCAAATCATGTTAGTAGGTTTCATAATTCTAGGTAAATCTCTTACCGCAAGTGTAGTGCTCACCTTGACAATATTATCAAAGTTTATATGACAAAATCTTTTATGCCATAACCAACTGTCATCAATCCTAGTTATCAAACATGTCATCTCAGTAGGATTCAACTGAAATACATTACCTCTGGTTCTGGATCCTTTTCCAATTAGATTTTCATCTTTATCTTTTATCACACAAATTTTCTCAGAAAATCAAACTTGATAACCCTTATCAGCCAATTGTCCAACGCTTAGTAGATTATGTCTTAGTCCATCAACAAAGTAAACATCATCAGTGTTAGTCTTTCCATCAAGAGTAATAGATCCTATACCCTTAATCAAGCAAGGTGCATTGTTACCAACTCTAACAATTCCTCCATCATAATTATCTAACTTAACAAACTTTCTTTTATCTCCAGTCATATGATGTGAACAACCACTATCTATAATCCAATCAGATTTCTTTTCAACTTGTGAAACTAATGCTTTTTGTTCCCTTCTATCAGATTTAGAACTTTCATCTTTAATTGCTACAAATCCTATTTCCTCAAAGTTATCATTATCACTGTCACTTAAATGTTTTTCAATTCCTGCTTCAAAATCTTAACCATTTGCATAATAACATTCTTTAGATCTCCTAGGTTTAAAGTTGCTTCTATACTTCTTAACTCTTTTAGGACATTTAGATGCAAAATGACCATATTCTTGACAAGTCCAACATTTAAAGATTTTCTTACCATCTGGTTCTCTTTTTACAAGCAGTGCAATACCTTCTTCAATCTTCTTATCTTCCTCAGATCTACTACTACTGGCATAATCTCCATTCACACTAGTACTTCTTGTAGGTCTAATGCTAAGAGCACTGAATGTTGTTTCCATTCTAGGTAGCTCTCCTGATAATCTCAAGTTCATCTTTGCTATTTCTAATCTTCCAAGAAGAGTCTCTCTTGAAAAGTTTGATGTACAAGGTATCACTTGTTCAATCATCTGTGTTGTCTTCTTGAATACTAGTGTCAAAGTTCTTAGAATTTTCCATATCACTTCATTCTCTGTCTTATCACCTCCACAAGACTTTATTCCCATCACAATCTTAGACATCCTACCAATATAGCTTCTAATAGATTCATCTTCCATCATTCTAATATCTTCAAATGCACAAATCCAATTATGTAATCTAGCCTTCTTTGCATGTTCATCACCTTCAAAAGTAGAATGTAAAGCTTTCCAAATTGCATGAGATGTTTTCAAAAATCTTACCTAACTATATTCATTCTTCGGTAGTGCTGACAAAAGTGTTTCTCTTGCAAGTATGTTACACATGAATAGATCTAGTTCATCTTTAGTTCCTACCTCTAGATTATCTTCCTCAATGATAGCCTTATCATTCTTTGTAATCAACCAATAACTTGGTCCTAAACACAATAGATGTGTCTTCATCTTTTCTTTTCAGCTGTCAAAATTTACTTCATCAAACTTAGGGCTTTCTTTTCTGAAATTCACCATGGATCTCCTTAAGTTGTTAAACTTTTCTTTCAAGGACCTTCTGCTCTAATACCAATTGTTAGAAAGTAAAGATCCCCAAGATAGCTTAGAGGGGGGCTGAATCAGTTATCAGATATTTTATCCATTCAATAGCTTTAAACAATATAATCAATGTACTGATCAACCATAGAAAGATAACCATACACAATTGCACAATAACACAAGATATGTTAACTAGGGAACCTCTTGAAAAGAGTAAACCCCGGTGGGAATGATGCCCACAAAATGATGCACTAATATGAAAGTTCCTTGTTAGAGGATGGACCCTATTAAGAGTCTTATGAAATACATTCAGTACATATGAATCCCTGTTAGGAGATTTTGAATTCTTGTTAAAAGATTCTAACCCGGTTAAGAGTTTATGGAAGACAGAGGGACCCACTGCCCAAACAACTTCAAGGAAAGATCTCTAAACCTGCTATCCAAAAGATCTTAGGATTATTCAATAGAATAATATGAAATATATTACCTCCTTCACACTATGACAAAACTGCACTCTCTGCTACACAAGATCACAATTCTAGATCTCTGTACTCACAAGTCTTCCTTCATCACTGAATTAGCTCTTTTCTTCACTTCATGCATATATTCGCATCTCAATCTTCATAGTACACATTACAATAAGGAAAAAATTCCTTCTTATATACCAAACTCAAATAATTACAAATGAGTCGGTCCTCAAATACAAAATAATAAATTCTACACGCTACACACATAATTCACATAAAACTATCGGCTTCCAGTTACTGTAACTTTCTCCAAACATGTCCTCAAAGTTTGCACTATGAACCATATCATCATTAATGAGTCTCCAACATCCTTTTAACTACACAAAATTAGATTCCATCGCAGCTAAGAGATATCCTCCGATTTCTGATCATCGCTACACAAAAACACTGTCTAAACACTGCTTTCACCAAAATGCTCATAACTCTTACAAATGAATGAGTTTCTTTTTGTGCTATTAACCATAGGTTAATAACACACCAAAGAACATACCATCAACTGTGCAAAATTCAATCTACAATACAACATGTGCACAAAATAAAACTATACTTGCTTTCCTGCTAATATCCAGAATATCACTGTGTTGACATCAATGACAATCCAAGTCATGAATGCAACAATAACTGCTACATAATGACTACCGAAACACTTTGCATTCATTCCTAAAATTGCATCCATACATTGAAAAACAAGAAAACATGTTAAAATTCATCCATCATTGCATCCATCTATCTATATCATAAATAAGATAACTACATCCATAGCATGAATCAAAGTAAATGCATAGTAAACATCATATAGCTGCATATAAAGATAATCTCATAACAAACTCATCAAGAGAACCAAGGAATTATATCATCATATATCATCATAAACATGTCCATCAACATGAACGATCCATCAAATTAGTGTATCAAGATACAATGTCATAAAAGTGATACATCAAATGTTCTGTTTAATAAAACAACATGAAACATGATACAAGGAACATCAACAATGAGAAGATCTGTCATCAATCATCAAGAGCCCATATCAGCACCCAATCCATCCCCAGCACCTGAGTCATCTGGACCTCTGTCATCCTATCTATCCTATGTAGGAAGAGCCTGAGAAGTGCTTGCTACACTCTGTCTCTGAACCATCACTGTCATGAACTGTTGCATCAAAGTTGCTACCTAATCCAATCACCCAACAATAGTAGATACCTCTATCCTCAATGACTACATATCCTATGCTAAACTATCAATACTAGGAGTAGATTGTGAACTCTATCCCATGTCCTATGATTGCTGAACTTGTGGAGGCACCTACTGTGTCAGAACCTAATCCTGCTATGCTAAAGCAACTCTTTGTAACTGAACTACTGGATCTTGTCCACCAAGAATCTATTGAGTTGCATTTATATGTACCTATCTCTACTATCTCTACTGTTGATGTTGTATATGTTGTCTATCCACTGCTGCTCTAGGGCATACCTCAGCTACATCATCTTGTCCTCTATCTCTAGCCCTATCTTGGACATGCCCACCTCTCACCCATGGTCCATCTCATGCTCTATCAATAACCTAAGGCACTCTCTATCCTCACTATCTCCAACATCCCCTACCACCACCACCATTACCACCATCCTCACCGCCGCCATCATCATCTCTCTCATCACGGCCTGGGATAGGCTCTGCCAGATCAATAAATTGAGGAAACATGTTATGAGACCACGAGTCTTGATAGTCATGTGACATCCCACTATTTGAAACACCTACAAGCATCTCCCATCTATAGTATGCCAAACTAGAAATCTGATCACATGCAAACTGATAATCAATTAGAGGACCCCACATTGAATGCTCTACTTGTACATGATCATATAATGTGGCACCCTATGCATATCCTGTACTCTAACATATTGGTGAGACACTCAACCAAAGAAGAAATTCTCAATTTTAGTAGTAGCCCTGCCAATCATCCATTGAAGAGAAAACATATAGGGAAGCTCATCATCATCCTCCCTCCAGTGGTCACAACCAATATAGGGTCACCACTAAACCTGATCAAGGTCATCAATCTCTCGGAACCAATACTCAAGCTTTCCTAGATGATGCTAGACAACCATGCCTCTATAAAGAAAAGCATATAGAATCCCCAATGACAAATCCTATCTGAAATAGGCCTAGTAATGGGAAGGTGCTCCCATACCCACAACTATAGAATCACTGCAACTGTAGATAAAGAAGTACTCTCTCTGTAGAAAACCTCATGTAAATCATGATGCAATTGAGAAAGAACACAGGAACCCCAATCAAACCATCGAGGCTGAGTAAGAAAATCCTCAAGGATCCTGCCCCATCCAACTGAAAAACCATGACCTCGTTGGTCGGGAAGAAGTAAACCACCGATAAGGGCACCAAGAACCATTGGCAATGTCGAGAAAGAAGAAAACTATGGCCAAGTAATAATATCATCATCTATAGTGTTGTCTTCAAACACTCATCTGCACACTATGCTATCATAAATGGAATCATAGTAAACCAACTCTCCTCGGCATAGGATGTGCAGTAATCTATACAAATCCTCTGGCATGATAGTCATCTCTCCAAAAGGAAGATGGAAAGTATTGTGGTCAGAGTGCCATCTCTCTTCCATAGCAGTCAAAAGACCACGGTTGAGCTGGAACCATAGGATGTCAAGAAGAAAATTGAGACCACATATCTCAACAACACAATACTCTACCAGAGTCAGAGCCTGACCAAGATCAATGACCCATGATGCAACTAACTGTATGTACAGAATAGGGAAGTGTGCTTATTTGGAAAAACAAAGGAATTATATCAGTATACCATATCAAGGAATTATCTAAAGTCAATCAATTCTATCAAAATTATCAAGAAATCACACCCAGTACCATTTGTTCATGTCTTTGTGTCCTGAGAATGAAGTATCAGTATCCATCATATCAGTTTTCACACTGATTGATTTATCCTATCATATTAACAAACCACATTCATTGGTACCACTATCCTGATATCCTAATCAATTGTTTTTTTTAAATGCAACAAACCTAATCTTGTCATTGGAATTGATCATCTGGAGTTATCAAATTTATCATCAGGAAAAATCAAGTACAAGTAAAAAATTTTAAAAAATCCTTCAAGCATGATTTTACACATACCACGTGACATTTTATCCCAAGTGATGTAGAAAAGATGTCAGGTGACACTTTATCTGTCCTAAGAGGGAATTTAGGTTTCACGTGACACTTTATAATGCTAGGCGGCATTGAATAAAGCCTAGGCGACAATGAATATCTAGGGTTTCACACACGGAAAAACATATGCAAATTGACATTAAAACCATAAGGCTACACAGAATCATATTCTTCTCAAGCGAGAATGAAAAATTGTTAGGTGATGGTTTACTATGCGGAGGTGTGAGTAAAAAGCATAGATGTGACACTTTAAAGGCTAACGTGACATTAAAACTATCCTACGCATGAATTTGCAAAATGAAAATAATGACGACATACAAAAGATGCAATAAATGCTATAAACAAGTAATAAATGCAATAAGGAAGTTAAAAATGACTCACTAGAGGTCTGTAGTCAGGAGGTCTCTGATAGCATCGATATCTCTCAAATTGATGCTCTTTGATAGGGACAACCATCATGAAAATCAATGAAGAACCAGAGCAAAATCTCAGAAGTCAAAAGTGCAAATGAATAGTAAATCAAGGTTTTTCAACCTATTTAAGCTAATTTGACCTAATTTGTAAGGTGAAATTTTGACTTGGACCTATATTAACCTATCAAATCAACTGGGGCACATTCTTGAATCAAGGCATATCATCAAGATTATTCAGAAATGAAAACATATTGGAATCAATCAATCAATCAATCAATCAAATTTTCAAATCAAATAATCGATATGTTTTATTTCTGAGGGGGCATCATAGTATAAATTGGCATCAAACATCATTAAAATTAGGGGCATCAAAAACTTTTTGAATCATTATCAGTAAGGCACATATCAGAGGCATATCAAATATCATATCAAATAGCATATCAAATTTTTTTCATATCAGTGACATATCAGTAAATCAGCAATCAGGACCTAAAAGTGACCAGGAATCAAAAGAATCTTTGAATCAATGTTCTTCACACATCAATTCAAAGAGGGGCATTTGTAGACAATAAAAAATGGGCAAGTGCTTTTAAATTGCAAAAATCATCAAATTGGCTTGAAATCATTAAAATGCACTAATTCAATAAAAAATGATCAAATCAATTAAAATGGACATTTATTAAATCAAATTGGACAAAATCAATTAAAGCAAAGGAAAAATTAAATAATGATGTTAAATAATTAAATCAAAGCTTAAAGGGACCAAAAACACTACATAATTGATTTTAATCAATTAATTGTATAGTTGTTAAATCAAAAATCAAAATGAACCTATTCCCTTACATGGCTAAATTTAATTAATTAATTGAATTTAATTAATCCTAATATATTTCAACAAAGTTGAGCAACCAATGAGAATTGAGGACAAAAAGACATAAATCACTCAAAAAGGAATGAATCTCAATCACTCATTTCAATCTTTCAATCTCATCCACTCAATTTTGTCCTTTTGTCCAAAGCTTTGAGACAAACATTTAAATTGTACCCCCATTTAAAAACATTGCAAAGTATTTGACTCAACCAAGGGTTAATCATGATTACTTGACTCCACCCCCTACCCTTGGGATTTTACTATAAATATGAGGCAATTTGAGAGCATAATCATCTTAGAAATTCATTTGCAAAGCATTGTTATTATAGACAATTGGAGAGCATTTTAAGAGCATTTTGAGCAATTTGAATTATCTTTGTATCAATTTAAGAGTTAGTGAGCTAGAATAAATATTTGTAGCATCATATTTTCTCATTTTAGAAGTGTCACTAGTGGAGATTGAGCTGAGAGCTTCACTTACCACATCTTTCTAGAGAACCATGAGATGTTATAGATCTTAGTTTCAATTCTTAGTTAGATTTGCATTGCATTTACTTTGAGTTGTTACTAATTGATCTTAATTTAATGAAGGTGATTAACATCATCACACAAATGGCTCCCACTGTGGGGCTCTAAGCCTCATTTCATCATTTTCATCATATTTTATGTGCTTGTATTTTCACTTTTTCATGAATTTTCTACAGAAAATAGGTGAAGTCACACGTACAAAGGATTTAGTCATGCATATAATCATTCTGATTATGCTTCAAATCATTGTCTTGATGCCTACGAGCTCTTAGCTCATGGCTGAGCCATCACTTCTTTTATGTCTTAAATTCTTTCCAGATGCTTGCAAGATGAATGCTTACACCTAGGAGATAAATTGTTCTGCCTTTTCTCGTAAAGTCACGACTATGATTTAAGCAGTGTCATAGATCTCCTATTTGTCACTGCTTGTGACAGACTTTACCTACACAATTTACAGAGATAGTCATGCCTAAAATCTGCTAATTCACACCTAGTACTTGTTAAATTGTCATTTTGAATAGATTATTTTATGCAATTTACAATATTGTTTACGCTTATCAAAGAAACTATTTACAACTAATTAAATTTCAATGTTTCCTGTGTCACTGGAAAGTGATGCTTGCTATTATTAAAGTTACGCCTACTAACAGTTTGATCATGGCTATTAGCTAGACAATGACGCCTACTATCTATTGTTTTAATTTGTTGTCAGATTGATAGATTCAATTATCTTACTCTCTGTCTGCATGTTTTTACTGTAAATGAGCAGGCATAGAAAGGTTCAAAAGCCAGAGAGCAGGTTCAACCAAGAAAACAAGGCTTTGGCTAAGAAGATCAAGATGGAAAACATTGCACACATCAAAGCTAATCTTGAGACATCACAAGAAAACAAGGTATATCAGAACTATCTCAGAATTGTTGAAGCTTACAAGAATAAATTTGTATCTCTCAATTGGATTTTCTCTCCTTAGTTCAAGTTTTCATCAAAAACTTGTAAATAAGGTCTTAAGATTCAATACATAAAAGTTTGATTCTTCAATTTTGATTTGGTTTCCCTCATTGTGATTGGTTGTGTTGACTAAATTTCTGGTGGATAAGAACATTTGGAAAGGAGCTATTGCCAAGGTAAGGTGAAAAATGATAAAATCTCTTTAAAATGCCCCTAGCTTATGCTAGCTACAAGGAGAGGTAAGCCTTAAAACTAGTCAATATTTTCCCTTAGATTGTGGTATTGAAGCATTTCCAAAATCTAGTAATTACAAACAACCTCTCTTTGTTTGGGAAGTTTAACATTTAGGCCTATGCTTTTCACTTCTTCTAGTGAATCAAAATGCCAAAGGTGTTGAACTTTTTGATTAATAAGAAAGGTTGAGGAATTAAGCACATAAAATCAAAGCTCCTTGTTTGTGGAAGAGAGTAGAAATACTCAAATCCCTATAGTTCATGGGTAAAATCAATTGAACATTGCTTATTGTGTTTGGGAACTAAAGGAAAATTTAGGGATATGATCTTCACCTTTTGGTGAACCAAACTCCCAAAAACTTATCCTTAACTCTATTTCCTTGCTTTAACATGAACATGTTAGAACAATAAAGGGCCTGCCTCCCAAGAAATTTCCTTAACAAGGCTGGTGAGAGGGAACGACCCAAGTGGGAGACAACCACCTTTGTTGTGGTAATATCCAACGCACTATAATATAAATACACTTTTCCTTAAAAAGGAAGTGGCTAGATTGTGTACAAGTTTCTTCGCTTCCTCTAGTAGTCCTCACGAATTATGCCAAATCATGCTTTTGTGCATGTGGGAAGCCCGCGAGTGGGTATAAGAACTTGGAATAGTTTAGAATAGAGTTATTCAATAAACACCTGATAAGTAGTAAGCTACCTCATAGAGCCAAAATGTTAAAAGCCAAATTTCACTATAGGTAGACTGCTTGGAATTCTTTCTTGTGTAATACTTGTGGAAAATGATCGAGAATATACACTCTAGTGTGTTTTAGGGACATGATGAAAAATTGATGTGTGTGTTGCAAGTGTGTTCCATTTTTAAACAAGAAAATATCATAGACCCGATCTTACAACGTTTAAAATCTAAAATTCACAACCTGGTCTATAAAGTGCTGCCTATGCACAGAGAAATACCGCCTATCAGAGGTAAAGTCATGCCTGTGACTATTCCAAAAATGTGTGTCAATCGTGAAGTCATGCCTGATGCATATTAAGTCATGCCTATCAATACTGGAAAAATTCCTATCAATGGTAAAGTGCTTCCTACACCCTACAGTGTGCCGCCTAACCCAATTCTAGTCTACGCATACTAAATTTTGAGTCATGCCTACACTTAGGCCTGTGACACCTAGAAACACAAAAGAGAAAATAGAGAATATTTACCGAAGGGTTAAAATTTTTTTCATCACATATTTAGATACCCTTTTTTGTGTTCTTACTATTCCAACATTCAGCCCAGTCATAAATCTTGGTTCTACACAATTTTTGAAAATTTCACAAGGATTTGACCACAGGCCTGATCAAATCTTATTTTTCCAATTGGTTTTTTCATGTGTTCTTTTACTAGATCCTATTATGTCAAAAAAACTTTACAAGTAGATGGGACTTACCTAAGAGAAGAGCTTCCCTTCTTGGATGATACTTTTACCACTATGAGAATACCCAAAAAGCCAGCTCAAGAAAAGGAAACCCACATGATATATTCTGGTAGCTTGGGCAATAACAATAACGGAGGTATGGACCCAAATAACTAGGGTAATACTAATAATAGAGGGATGGATCAAAATACTCAAGGAATTGATGCCACTATCAATAGAACTAATACCAAATCAACGATAGAAGATGCCATGGATGAGAAGCTTAGTGAGGCAATACAATGTCCATATTTCTTGAAACTCATGGAGAAAGCAATGGATAGAGACAGAGAGAAATACTTTCTAGACCTAACTTAGAAAGGTCTTAAGCTTCCCTGTGACTATGATGTTAATCAACTTAGACCCCTAGAAGTTGAAGAGAGTCTCATTGACATCATGAACAAGTATTTTAAGATATTTCAAATGCAACTGGATACCATCAAGCAAAGCGGGGCCCCTAAGCCTTTTTCTATAGAAGCATTGTGTCCATTTCTACTTGAGAAAAGTCTAGTCATGGCACGATTCCTAATCAATGTAGTGTTTCCAAAGTATGATAAATACAAAGGAATGTTAGATCCTCAAGATCACCTATGGGAATTTTGTGCATTGAGCTTGGAGTTTATGGATGATACCACTTATTTAATGAGGCTATTCCCAAGAAGCTTAGGAGGTATGGCCATGGAGTAGTTTTCAAAATTACCATTCGGCATTAAAACCTTTGAAGAACTAGCTTCAAAATTTGTGGCACATTACTCATACAACATCAAGCATGAGCTCACAATGATAACATTATGTAATACCAAACAAAAGGAGGGAGAAACATTCCTCATCTTTCTACAAAGATGGAGGACGGTATTTTCTAGGTATCTTAGGAGTGTGCCCAAAAAAGAAAATATGGATATCTTCATCAATAGCTTGAGAAATGGGATGAACTCTCGATTGAGAATGCAATGTCCCAAGACCTTCCAAGATCTTATTGAAAATGGAGTAACGAAATAAGTGTTGGTTAAAAGTGGAGAATTAAAGTTGTATAAAGATAACAAGAATAACACCAACCACAACAAATCCAATAATAACAACAATCAGAATAAGAATTGGTCCAACAGCTATAGTCGATATGGGTTGAAAAAAAATAATAAGGGAGTAGTCAATGATGGGGTTTTTGATTCTAGTAACTTGAAGGTGACTCCATTTTCTCTTACAAGAACACCTAATCAGGTGAACAATGCAAATCAGACCTCGAAGGCACCTTTCAACAATAATGCTAATAGTGGCAATCAAGGAAACAATCAAAGAAGTAACAAATCTGATAAATACTTGGTGCCAACTCCCAAGAGGAACTTCACACCTTTGGGAGAGCCTCTTGAGAAAGCATTAAAGAATCTCCTTGCTAACAACATCATTAATCTAACTAGCATTCAACCCTATGAGCCACATAACAAACCCAGCTGGTGGAGTGAACATAGCCATTATGAATATCATAGAGTTCAAGGGCATAAGACCAATGATTGCTTACAGCTGAAGAATGTGGTGCAAGATTTGATTGATAGTGGCATGATCACCATTGAAGGGCCCCAAAGTAATGAAGACCACACAACTTTCAAACAACCATTCTATAGCCATGACAAAGGTGAATAATCCAATGGAAAGAAACAAAGTAGCAATAACATCAATTTTGCACCACCCTATGATAATGTTGTGAATGCTATAGTGATCAAAGAACAACGCCAAAAAGAGACATCAAACATTATCACTAGGGGGCAGACCTCAAGGATTACCCTACAAGGGATTGATCCTAAACCCATTGGTCCCCTACAATCCAACATTGTGATCAAGCAATCTTCTAAAACAATAAAACCATATAGTTTGGTATATCAGTTACAAAAGACTCCAGCACAAATCTCTATCTTGGAGCTATTAAAGCTATCTCCAAATCACAAAGAAATTCTAGAGAAATCTCTAGTAGAGACTAATGTTCCTACTAATTGAGAAGAGGAGAAGTTTTAGAACATGGGAGAGAACCTCATTTCACCTCATTGCCTTTCATTTTCAGACCATGATGACATGTCTATTACCCATCCCCAAAATCTACCATTGCATATAGAGGTCTTGATTGAAAGACATAGAGTCAAAAGAGCTCTCATAGATGGGGGAGCCAACCTTAACATTTGTACTTTGAGCCTTGTTAAATCTCTAGGATTATCTGAGTCATGCATTGATCCTATGAAAAGAATCACCATAAAGGCCTATGATGAAGCTGAAAGAGCCTCAAAAGGCATGACTATATTTCCCATTCAAGTGGGACCTGTCAAAAAGGACACCAAATACCAAGTATTGGATATGAAGCTAACTTATAATATCTTATTGGGGAGACCGTGGATACATGAGATGCAAGTGGTTCCATCCACATACCATCAATGCATAAAATTTCCATACATGGGTGAGAAAATTATGGTTGGAGGGGATTCAAATCCATTCCAATATTGCAATCCTCTTAAACACCTTCATGAGCTATTTATTCCCCATAACCGAGAAGGAATTATCCAAAGAGCTACCATTGAAGATATCAAAATAGATGATCCTAAGTTAACATTAAGTGCTACATCAAATCCTCCTCGAGCTTGCTCAACTACATAAACTAAAGGAAAGGAGAAAGTGAGTTACGAGGGTCCAACTTCAAATGAAAATTTGGGAGAAGCACCTAAATTAGAGATATTACTTTTCAAACCCACCAAAGAGGAGAAAGATAAAGCTAAGGAGGACCATTACCAACACATGAGTGAGATGATGAATACATTTGAAAAATAGTGCAAAATAAGTTCCAAAGGAGTAGGGGAATATTCCATTTCCTTATTTAACTTACCTACATCTCCAAGGACACATGGAAAACCATCAAAATAACATCTTCCTCATAAGTATAACTCTTACTTTGTAAGATAAAGTGACAAAGAAGCATTTGACAAAGAAGAGGATAAAGTCCTTCAATGGCTTTATCGAGAAGATGATACCTCAAATATTCCCATATAAAGGATTCAACATATTAACATTCAAACCGATCAATATGGGAAAGGATTTGAGATAATGCAAAAAAATGGATATAAGGAAAGAGGACCCTTAGGCTGAAGCAATAGAGGTTTATTAGAGCCCATTGAACCTTCTTGGAGGGAAAAAGAAGAAAGATCAGGGGTAGGTTACCAATACAAAGGAGAACTCTCTAGCCCAATGCATGATTTCTATCCTCAAGTGAGCATGGTGGAATTTGATGGTGATAGTGATGATTCCCGAGATTATGAGTGGGACACTCTATCCAATGAATCATGCCATGATAAGGAGATAGTCACAATACATGCTTATGCAAAGATTATGAGTCAAGAAATTCAAGACAATGAAGAGCCCAATATACAAGACCTCAAAATAGGACAAGCACCTACCAATCAGCCATGGATAGATACATTTTGGATACATTCAGAGGAGGGAGATTCAAACGTTAGTTTTAATCTACTTGTGGTTTTTCCCATGCTATTGTAGACACCTAAATTTGCTTACATAATTTAGTAATCATATTTAGTCTTTTCCTAGGACATCTTGTTAATTAAATATTATTTATTTAATTAATTTATGTCATCCCTAGTTAATTAATTTAATTAATTAACTATAGCCCAATTAATTATCAAAATGACAAACCTATACTCTGATAATTAATTAAACCCCTATTCATCTATTAATTTAAATGGATACTTTTATCTAAATAAATTTATTCATAAATCCCCTTTTTCCTCCCACTTGGAATTAAATAAAATATTTAATTCTAATTCCCCCCTATTAGCTAATAATCCATGCTTAGCTAATAATCCTCCAATCTCATTCTCTCTCCTCCCATCACATCTCCCTAATCCTCCACTTACCAATCCTAATCACCTCCTAAGCATGTGCACAATCATAATCCAAGATTAAAGAATGCTAATCCCCCACAAAGTCAACCCCTTATGACATCACCTCCACATCCTCCAATGAGAAATCAAAGCCTCTTACACCTCTTACACACTTGTCCCCTCTCACACCTTCCAAAGTTGACACATCCCTCAACCATTTGACCTCTCCCTCCATCCTCCCTCATTGTGACACTTGTCACAATGCTATGCATTTGAGAAACCACAATCCATGTGCTCTCCCTTGGATGCATCTCCACCATTGCTCACTCCTCTTTTGCCCCTTAATCTTGACCGTCTATTTCACCCATCTTTATATAAAAGAGAAGCTCTCCTCCTTCATTTTCATCCACCATTGAAGCAAAGTTATCATGCCATTTTCTCTATTGAAGCTTGAAGCATAGATCATTGAGCACACATTCCATCCTTGGACAAATCTTCTACATCTTGGAGGTTTTCTTAAGGGTTTATATTGCTTTTTGAGTTTGATTGCTTCCATTTTGTAGGTCTAATCATAGGTGTTTATCTTATTTGTTTTGTTGAATGCTAGCTTAGCCTTGCGTTCTTAGACATTGCATTTTAGGTATTACATTTTGGCACACCCGGTGGGACCCACTTCTAGGGTCATTCTTGTTCATCTTTTTATCATTTTCTTGCAAAAACTAACCCAAATACTAAAGTTTTTATTGTTTGAGTGCTTTGCAAGGGTTTTTTGGGTGTTTTGCAGGTTCAAGGCTAAAGAGGAGGCATTTGCACAGATATTCTCATTTTCAGATTTTACACAACAAACACCTCTAGAAAATTTACAGTTTTGCAGGAACGCCTATACGGAAGCAAGAATGCAGATTTCTCCACGGGAACGCCTATATGACTCATGGGAATGCATTCCTGCCATGACATTTTTTTATTTCCCATCTTTTTCTACTCTTTGTTCTACTTCACCCGTGACTGACTGTACCCCTTTTTGTGGGATCACGTTCCCACAATGCGAGATTGCATGTTGACCAGGCGAGCTTGCCTGTGTACGATTGTAAGCCTTAAAGGAATTCACTATTTTTTTGTATTTTTGCCTTCATTCCCACAATGTGGGATCATTGTTTTACTATTGTGGGATTACCTGTGTACCTTCTGTGAGTCGTACGACCTCATTATTTTCCCTTAGTTTTTCTCCCTTCATTCCCACAACGCGGGATTGACAGTTGACTTGTGGGAATGGGGTTTGACTTGCGGGAACATGGCTGGAGGTATTATTTCTATGTTTTACATTCTTTTTGTCATTTTTGGTTTATCTGACAGTCTTGTAGAAACATCGGTATGGCTCTGTAGGAATGCTATTTTTCTACTGCAGGATTGTAGGTTTTTGCGGGAACGTGGGTTAAAAATTTTTAAATAGAATTAACTCACTTTGTTTTGGTGCTTTAAAAGGAACAGTGTATGCCAAACAACACCTCACATTTTTTATTTGGGTTTAAAATAAACAAAGGTTAAAATTGAACAAGTCAAACATCACACTTCTTTTTGGTGCTTAAAATCAACTCACCCAATCTTAAATGCCTAAAGGACAAAGAATCAATGTGATGAACACTTCTTTTGGTGCTTAAAAATTGATCAAACACTATCTTGAATGCTAAAGGGAGTAAAACTTTTCTTGTTTTTGCAAATCAAATCTCTATTTCTTTCAAGCATCATCATTTCAAAACAAAGAACCTTGCATGCTAAATATGAGTGTTTGATGTTCTAGAATAGAAAACACTTAGTCTTAATAGGTTCAATTTGGAATGAACACTTCTTGGTGTGTTTGAAGGAGTGTTTTTCAACACTTCCTTAGAGCTTTTCAATTTTTGCATCAACCTTGTTAAAGTAACTGATGTGGAAGCAATCCACTTGTATTCATATCCTCTCCCCTTACCTTTGTCGATCTTGGGTGAAGAGAAAGATCAAGTTTGATTGACAATACTTCTAGTGAGGCCTGTCTAGAGAGAAGCACTTCCTCTTTAGAGAATGACCTCAAACTGATAATACCCCGGCCGGTATATAAACAAGGTGCTGAGAAAACTCTCACCTTATCCCCGCTAGCTCAGGTGAGGTGTGTTGATGGTAGCCTGAGGTAGGTGAATATCCCTATGACTTCGGCATGGTCAACTAGGCTCTTAAGTGAGTCATGCCTATACAAACTGATTGGGGGGATTCCATGGACCTTACTAGAAGCCATTAATCATAATCCTACCTGATCTACTACCGAAAGTATCATAATCTTTGTGCAAGGACCGACCCAAGTGGTTTCCCAGGTTACCTAAAGATTACTCAGCATATGTATTACTCTTTTGGGATATCAAGCTATGGGCAAAGGTTGTGATACTAGCCTATCTTGTAGGTAGAAAATGCTCGTATGTGTTCTCGAAAGTGACTTGACCCAGTAAAAACATCTGTTGAACATACACAACTATCGGAATTAAAAAGTTCTTTTTCCAAAAGAGATCATCTACCTGTATCCTCCAAGATTTCTTTGTCTCTTGTGAGGACTATTTGTCAAGACATTATCCTGAAGGTAAATTCAAGTTTGTTCAAAACCAAGCCAAGGTATACTTACCGTAGTCACTTCCTAGCTTGATCCAATCCTATGAATAGTTACTTTTGTTGACCTATGACCCAGACTATAAAGCATAAGAAAGCTAAGTTACCCATCCCACGTGCATATCGAGAAAAGAAAGTTACAGAAATAAAGCTCAAAGATTGTCAACATATTGTTACTACAGCCCACGAAGAAGAAAAGTACCAAACCCGATTGGATAACATACAATACAATGCAAGGGTCAAACAGTTTTCTTTTCAAATCCAAGTTGATTGTCACTTTGTCAGATTAGAGAGTGAAGATTAGTTGCCATAACCTCCTCCTCTTTCAAAACTACAAAAATTGTCACAGCATCCCCCATCTTAGGTGACCCAATAGGTGCATTTTCGCCATCCCCTTCTGAATCATCATTTAGCATCATTATCCCAAGCCACTATCCTATATCCATATCATATCCAAGAACTCACCTTGAGTTGTCCTATCCTTGTTTACACAAATTAAAATCTTGAAGCTACACCCATTCGACTAAGCATTGTCTAGGGTAGCTAGTACTTGCCTTTATGGACCTCATCATCTCAATCCAGAGATTGGCCAACACTAGCAAAGATCCTATCATCTAAAGATCACAAGTCTATCCGAGGATGAAAATCCATGCATTTTGATCCCCCCATTAGGAAAGGTAACCCATCTCAATCCTCTTCCCAATAGCGTATCACTAAGAATCCCACATTTGAATCATCACCTAGTTCATCTCAAAATCCAAATCCCCATCCTTACCATCATTCCACCACATCTGCATTTTCCCTCATCTTAGGACATTGCACTTTCATGCCTGCTATGACATGAACAAAGAAAAGAAAAGGGATGGATTCCAACCAGGCCACTACTTCGGCTGATCCAAATGATTCCATAGGTGAAATGGTGATGTATGACCCTCTGACGATGACAATTCAGAACATATGGGAAGATCCTAGTGAGACACCTACTACTAACTCCATGGAGGCTTTCATGTGCCTCCCAGGACATGCACAAATGGTAAGTACAATCATCGCACAAAATCTTTTGGCTATATTGGAAAACTATGTGCAGGAGGGTACTCCCATCCCACCTTAGTTACACTCTTTTGACCCCACAAACCCCTTCCATGATCCCACCAACATTGATTCATTTTTCATCCAGCAAGTCCATGATCCAACCATCCAAGTATCCCATATGGCCTCACCTATCCCACATCTCCTACAACCCCTATGGCAATCCCCGCAAGCACACCACTTTCCATCATGGGACCGCCACCCCCTTCCTCTTCGCAAATGGTTAATCTAGCACCAACATTCACCCAAGCCTCTACTCAAGCAATGTCACCTCCTGCTACATCAACACCTCTTTCGCAAGGAGTCTAACAAAACACCCCACCTATATCCACCCCACAACCTCATTCCACACAAGTGCCTCTCACCTTTATGGTTGGCACATAGACCCAACAAGCCACCTTTACAACAAGAATACCACATGTGCCATCCCACAATCCTCCACTAGCACAACAAACTCCCATATCAGCCCCTGTGTTTGTGGCCAACTCTACATCACAAATCCTACCAGGAGTCAACGTCACCTGGAGCCTCAGCCAAGCACAAATAAATGCCATGGGCATACCCACACATGGCCAACTTTACCAAAAGGCTCATCAGCAACAAACCTTCCTACAAGCAGCACCTCCACCTACATTTACCAACTATTTGTCTATGCCATCCGCCGGTCATCAAGCCAAACTTCTGCAATTACAGCAACTTGGCACTACCCATCGCCCTAGCTCCCATATGCAACCACCTATAGTGCACACCCAAGCTACTATTCCCACTCTTAGCAATGCCAGTATGCACCCATCTTATATTGGTCAAGCTCATCACCAACCCCAACCACAACCATTCTACCAACCTCCGCAGTAGCAGCCATACTTCCTGACCGCGCAAGCCAATCCCCTCATCTCATAGCAGCAAGCCTTGCCACAACCTTCACCCACCTTGTACTAGCAATACATCACTCAGCAAGCCAGCCAAAACCCCTTCCCAATGGCCTTTTCAATCGGGCAATCCCCATTCCCTTGCTCACCATATCCTCCCTTTTCACCTGCACCATCTGATCCTGCATTCTCGTTGGGAGTACCAGCTCCAGCACCTACCAAGTTAGAGTGGGAAGAAATGAGAAACACCATCAAAGAGCTCAAGATTGGTACTTAGACTATGAAATTTAAGTTCGAGGAGGTTTTTCTGTATCTGTTTGACAAATCAATCATAGCAATCCATTTCCCCAAACATTTTGAAACACCAAAGTTTGACAAGTATCGATGGAAGGGTGATCCAATCAACCATGTCAAAGAGTTCTACATGGCATGCCAAGAGGTGGAATTTAATGACATATTTCTCATGTGACTCTTCCCCAAGAGCTTGGGAGGACCTGCCCTCGAATGGTTCTAAAAAATACCTTATGGGTCTGTTTCTACATTTCCAGAGCTTTCAGAAAAGTTTGTCACTTGATATGCACACAACATCGAGAATGAGCTCACCCTATTGGACTTGTGCAATACCAAACAGAAGGGAATGTGAAACTCTGGCTGATTACTTACAACGGTGGTAGAATCTCACCACGAGATTGTCATACCAACCACCAGAAAAACATCTTGCCAAGATATTCATTGATAATCTACACCCGAAGCTATCCCATTCTATGAAGATGAACTACATTCAGACCTACCAAGATATTAAAGGGAAAGGCATGGATATTGAGAGATCTCTTTTGGACAATGGTAGCATCAAACACTATAAAGAAAGCTCTCAAGATAGACCAAACAATGACTGTTCTTGATATTGGAACAAAAATAAGAATGTGGTCACTGATGGAGTCATCGACACCAGGAATGTCCAAGTCATGGTTGCAGGTCCTAATCCCACTCCTCCAGCATATCAACAACAAACACCTATGTATCAGCAACCGGCACCCGTATACCAATAGCAAGCACCTCGCTACCAACAACCACCCTTTTAGCCTCCTATGAATCAAACCAATGCTATATCTATTACCCAAGGATGAAATAAGCCCTGTGTTTAGAATGACCCAAAGTGCATCTTCACACCCCTTGGAGAACCCTTGGATGCCATTTTTCGCAAGATGGTGAGTGCCAACCTAGTTGTGTATCTACAAACCTATCCCTATGATGACTCAACACCCAAGCTAGCCTGGTACAAAGATAATGAATAATGTGAATACCACCATGTTTAGGGACACGCTACCACTATGTGCATGAAGCTCAAGAACTATGTCCAGGACCTTATAGATAAAAAGGAGATCACAGTCGATGCTCCTACCCAAGCATCACCCAATGCTAACTTGTAAATCTACCAAAATGTGTTTCCTAAACACAACACTAGAAAGGCTCAAGCTAACACTAACCCTCCCACTAGCCAAGATAAGGGTAAACAAGGTCACCATGGCGATGGGAAAGACTATACCACTACCTACATAAACTATGATAAATTTGTTGGTTTTATCTCCCAGGTTGAGCCTACTATGAACGTGATCCATGTCAAAGGTGCTAACAATCAATGTTCTATTACTACAAGAAGAGGCCAGATATCTATAGCTAGTGCCAATACTACCACCATCCCCAATGCACAATATAACCTCTTAGAACACCTTGGGAACACACCCGCACAAAAATCCATCCTTGATCTCCTTCACACATCACCCCTTCATCAAGAGGTCCTTAATAAAGCCCTTCAGTGGCTCACATCCCTGCAGACATCAATACCATCCAATTCAAGAACCTTGTGGGACACATATCTGCACCATCCACTCTCTCTTTTCAACTATCTGACATGCCATCCATTGAACTAGATCATAATCTCCCACTCCGCATTGTCATCATGATTAATGACTTTTCCATCAAATGGGTCATGATAGATAATGGTTCAACCCTCAATCTTTGCACGTTAAAATTTGTTTGACAAATTGGCCTCACAAAAGTAGACATCTCCCATGAGGTGATCACCATCAAGGCCTATGATAATCTAGAGCATACCTCTGAAGGTACCATTTTGTTGCCACTCAAAATTGGTCCTGTCACATAGGACACCATCTGCCACATTGTTGATCTTGATATCCCTTACAACATCCTCCTAGGTCATCCCTGGATCCACTCCATCCAAGTAGTCCCTTCCACCTATCATTAGTGCATTAAATTCCCTTATCAAGGCACTAAAATCACCATCCAGGTAGATCCCCAACCTTTCACATACTACCGTGCGATTGAAGCCTCATTTCCCCACTACACTCATTGTCCCAAAATTGACATTAGCATGTCTATCGCCAGCTCTTCCCAATCCCACTATAATCCAAAAACAACCCTCACCTCCACCTCCTCCTCTGTCAAGATCAACAACAAGGGCTATGAAGAATACAGTCTCACTGATGCTTTTGTAGTAGGGGCTCTTCCCTTGGATGCACACACACAAGGATGACACTTCCACCAAACCAAGGCTCCTTAGGAGGGTCCCAAAATAAAGACCATGGGAACATCTTCTTTTGTTTCCAATGGAATCCTAAATGGTCAAGAGTTGGCCCTAGATATCAACCAATGGCTGTATAAAGATCCTCCACCTCCAGGTACTAAGGTCCTCAGATACTTTAAAGATAAATATCCCATACCACACAAATGGGCAACTGAACAATGGGACTATCAAGGGGGAGGTATAGGACCTAATGAGGCTAGAATGAAAGACCCTATGGAGGCCTCTAAAAATCTAGAGGCTCGAGCCCTCAGCTTTAATCTGCCTCATCTACACATACAAGGACCCAAAGCTATAGCTGGGGGCACCAATTCTCTTAACATAACCCTTTTGAGAATCCAAGACAAACTCATGGAAGTTAAAGATGTTCTAGAAGAGGAAGAAAAATGGTCCTACGATGATATCTTTGATGATGAAACCTTCCAGGGAAATTTTGTCCTTCACCAACTCGCCATCAACCTCATTGACATCACCCTTATTCACCCTGACCTCATAGAATGGGACCAACCAAGCATAGTACATATCAATGAGTTCTGAAGTGAGGAAGTACTCCTTAGATTCATGGGCACCATAGATCAATAATTAGAATGGGGATAGGAATCGACCGAAGTGTACCAACTCAACCCAAAGGGGTATTTTGGGGAAGAGGAAGTCTCTAGCAACAAAAAAAAAAAAGAAAAAGAAAATAAAGAGTCCTCATGTGTGTTGGTTAGAAATTTGATTTTTTGTTTTTTGCCCTAAATTTATGGATGATCCTGAAAAAATTGCAGTCTTTAGGTTTTGCTAGGTCTAATTGCCTTTGAAAATTAGAAAAACCCTGGTTTTGGTCATCAGCGTTCTAATCTCCTATTACTTTATCGGATGACTTAAGTCTCGAAATAAGCATGTACGCTTCTATTTTCCTCTTACTCACTAAGTCTCCTTAAGGTTTAGGAATATTCCCTTTTGTTTAGCAAATGCCTGAAAGCCTTTCTCACCTGATCTCATGAGCTTTTCTGAATATTCCTTATTATCTAATGACTTAGCCTTTCCCTTTTAGTCTCCAGATCTCACAATGTTTTCTTGAGATCTAGCGACTACTGTATTAGATTTATCACTTAGAGACTATAGTCGCGTGATCTCCAGATTGAATTTACCTATGGTTAGGCAATCTCAGGATGATTTTTTAAAGTGGTCTTTTGTTCGGTGATTATGAGTTTTCTCTTTAGTCACTTAATCTCAAGATGGAACAGTGGTCTTCTTTGGTGGTTGTCTCCAGATCTCATGATGTTCTCATGGTTAGACTTTTCATTCAGTGATTGAGAGTTTCTTTGGTCGCATTATCTCCAAATGTTGGTGGCTATCTCTTGTGTGGTTAGTTTTTCCATGATGCGGTTGTCTCCAGATCTCCAAATGCAGCGGTTAAGTGATAAAGGATTGTTAGATTTAATGAGAACTGTCGATGATTTTTTATCATCTTGACAGCACTTGACCTCCAGTTTTAACTCAAAGTGAAGAAATGTTCTCACAATTTGGATTTCCCTTTGTCGCGTAATCTCCAGATGTACCCAAGGTCAAGTAAAGGTTAATGCGATGGTTAAGGCCTGGTGGTTATGATTATATTCAACAATATGGTGACTATGTGGTCATGTGATCTCAAGTTCCTGATGGTTAAGTGGAAAACCTCCGGCGATTCAGCGACACGGTTATCTCTGGGTCGTTGAGTCAAGCGGTTAGTTGTGAGAAATTTTCATGACTTTATGTGGGCCATTAGATGAAATGAGGAGGGAGATCAACAGTGGTCACATGTTCTTCAATAAGAAGTCAAACAGTCAAATTTTTATTAGATTACGAGACTTCAGGCTTGTCACTGGATCTCCAAGTCGGGTGATCGCTGAATGCTTTAAAGAACAACTATGTTTCTGCGACTATGGTTTTGACTATAGTCACCAGATCTCAGAATGAAATTTATTAAGGAATTCTTCCCCTCAGTCACTAGATCTCCAGATGGCCGGGTTGGAAAATCTCAAAATAAATCTTGAAAAGTCAAAAGTGTTCTGTGACTATGAGAATCCCTCTTAGTCGCCAGATCTCAGAATACTTTTCTAAAGGTGCCAATGTTATAAAATGACTGTGTCTTTTCCTTCAGTCGCCAGATCTTGGAATATTTAAATTTAAATTTCTGAGCTATGGCTAGTAAATTGAAGCCCTGTTCGTGCCAAAGTAATGGCAGAAGTGACCTTTTGATAGCTGGAGATGTTGGAAATGGTGGTGCATTCAATACTGTAGGATAAAATAGTTAGAAATGGCTCATTTGAGAATTACAAAGCATATTGAAGAAGTAGAGAGTGCTGGGTTTTCTAAGCTTTCTGGACTTGTAGTGTGATCAGTGATTTTTGCAGGAGAATTTTCAGAGTTACAGTCAGAATGAGTCAGGCAACAACAAGTGGACCTTCTAGCAATCGGGGGTCTAAGGAGAAAGTTAAAGAAAGCTTCTTGGATGAATTTCTCACTGTCTTGTTTGGTTCATCCCAAAATAAAAAGGTCAGTGATGACATATTTGTCGATGACTTAGCTTACTGTAGAGATGCCAGGATGCCTAAAATCATAGGCATGTGTCTTTTCAGCTATTTTTATAAAAACTGTGATAGTGTTATACTGGTATCAAACCCTTGGACTTTAGGGTTAGCCAAATTGATTGTCCTAGAGGTTTTTTTAGATGTGGATGCACTCCTTATGCTATCCCAAAGATATGATCCCTTATGTAAGACAATTAGAAAAGAGGATGGTTCACCCTTGGTAACCCTAGATTGGAATTCTTTCATGAATGCTTTCAGAATTCAGTTTCCAATGGCCACAGAAAATAACTTGTAGGCTCAAGTGAACAGATATGTTAGAGAGGCTGCTTTGGTCTCTAGGGAGATTAGGAGTCATATGCCTAAAGAAAATAGAAATTATATTGCACCTATGGTTGGGTCAATTCCATATGCTTACAAGGACCTAAAGTTTTACATGAAATACATTGTATATGGGATATGGCAAGTTTTGGGAATTAATGCAGGCCCTGAGAGGATTATATCTGATATTTTGATGTTAGTGATAGATTCATAGAGCCTTATGGTGAGCAAAGGGTATGACTATATTTTTTATGTAATAAACAAGATGCATGAGGGTTTTCTATCCTTAAAGAATTTCACCTCTAGTTCTCCACCCAGATTCATGCACTACTCCCTTCTGATGCACCTAATTGTGTATCACAATTATGGTCTTATAAATTTCAATGATCTCAAACCACAAATGATGTGGAATGGATAGCCTAATGTAGTACAGTTCTGGTCAGGAGTTTGGAGCCCTTCTTTCCCTAGGCAAGACTTTGGTGCCTTTGAGAACTTGATTGTGTACCCAATTCTCTGGAGTTTGGGAGTTAATTTTACAAGATTATCCACCAAGGTCCTGTAGTTGGTGAGACCCTAACCATTTGTTCATAATTGGACCAAGGGTCACAATTCAGGAGACATTTACTATGCAAAGGGCTATACAATGATTAGGGTTTATGGATGCCCTTAGCCTCCTCATCTACTTCCATTTTATGTTCCTCCAAGAGTTTCATTTCTAGAGTTTTTCTGGCAACTCATGTTGACAGAAAAGGAACACTTGGCTTCCCATAGGAAAGGGACTCTCACTCCTCGACATTTCAGGGTGCACTATATTACAATTGGAAAGGGATATTTTAGTAAAGTAAATGATTGGTTAGAGAAATACAGGATGTTTGTAGCTCCACATAGGTATGTAGATATAGAAGGTTTCATGGCTGCTACAAGGTGATACTACATGCCTACCATTCCTTTCAATACACTACATGAAGAGTATCTTGAGGAGGATGTGATCAGAAACATCATTGAAGATGATGAAGTGGAGAAAAGAATTAGACAATTGGACCGGTTACGTAAAATTGAGAGAGAAGTAAAAGGAAAAGGATTGGTATTTGGGGGTTTCTTTCCCACTTTGCCTTACCTCCAAAGACTTGAGAAGATGATGGCTCAATTTGACACACTTGTTGAATCCATCAAGGATTAGATTGATGATCCTAATCAGGGTAAGAAGGCACATTCTAATTCTAAATGCGATGAGGACAGTGATGGTGGATACCCAATATATAGCCCACCCCCTATGGAGTAGCCATTAATTGAAGAACCAAAGGAAGGAGGTGAGATTGTCAACATCAGTGAGCTGCCTAGCTCAGAGGACACCCCTGAGCCCTTACAAAAGAAGAGGAAGTTAATGACTGGAGAGCCTTCAAAGAGGAAGAAAAAAGATAGGGTAAGTGCCCTTTATCCTGGAACCAGTTTCCATGATCATGAGATCAGGAAGGTAGTCAAAGAAGTGAAAAGGAGAAAAAGGTATGAAATAGAGGATGTAGAGTTGCCTCTAGCTTTAGGCTAGGATGAAAGCATAATTGAACATGATGCTTTCCTGAAGGATCATAATTTTGTGAATTCTGAGGAATTCAAAAGTTTTTTGCTATGGCATAAGTAGCAACAGGTGGCCTCGAGTGTATAAATAATTGAGGAGGGTCAAGTGCCAGATGAGGCATTGCAACAATTGAAAGAGTATGACCCTGAAGCAAAGAATCTTACTCTAGATGAGGCTAGGGAATTGGTGAGAAAAAGAAACATGTTTCTTGTTCCTTGGTGGAGTTTTTATACTAACTTCATAATTGATCAAATAAAGAGACAAGAAGATGTCACCCTATCTTCAAAAACCCAAGTAGGGGATATAATAAGAGGATTTGGGTATAGCCAAAAAAATTAGGCCTTGGCCATGTGGAGTCTATATCCAAAGGATAGAAAGCCACAGATTTTGAATGTGAAAGAACAGATGGAAGGGGAAAAAATTGTGTTGTCAATCCACAACACAAGGGACCTAGAAATTTCTTAGGTTTTAACCCAATTTGCTAAATTGAATGAAGACAAGACAAAGTAGATATCTAAGAGGTATCACTCTCTTTTAACTAATTACAGTGCCCTGGTAACAGATAGGGATTTACAGATCATAAAATTTACAACATTAGAAAAATAGGCAGAGGAGCTCCAATTACAAATTATCAATACTCCTGTAGTAGCCCCTGCACCTCCTGAACAACCTGCAGTAACAAAGGCACAAGGAGTGACAGAGGAGGAGGTGGCAACAGAATTGAAGAAGATTAATGAGGAGAAGAATAAGGCTATGTTGCAGGCCCTTTTGAATATTTTATGGCACAAAATGAATACAATTAAGGATAAATTTGACCTAGTTTATCATACTTATGGCAAGTTGCCAGAATTGCAAAAGGAGGTCAACAATTATGTGCAAATTTTGAGTGGATTTCATACAGTGTGGTCTGTTAGACCACCATTTTTTGAAAGATTGATTTTGGCTCAATCTTTGGGGAGTAACATACCAGATACAATTGTAAATGTTGGTGAGGAGATTGACAAAATTAAAGCCATATTACCACTTTTCAAGGGTAAGGCAAATCTAATTGAGGCTAAGATAGCCATGCTCAGCTCTTGTACCAACAAATTCATCCCCTCAATTTTGAGTACAAATGGGACAATAAATAGCCTTGATAATTGGAGATCGAATGTTGATCTTCTACTGCCTTAGATGAAGCCATCAAAGTAGAGGCGGACCTCACCAATTTTGTGTCAGATGTTAAGGCAATTACAGATGCCAGATGGGAGAGACAAAAACCCCAACTACAACTTGTCCAAGGTTTTAATTGGCCATCAGAGGAACAGGTAACTGCATGGGATGAAATGACAAAGCCCAAAAAGGCTAGATCTACAACAGTTGATTTGGACATTTGGGATGAAGATTGAAAAGGACATCTGACACACCTGACACTTGATCCAAGGAATACAAGGTTGATAAGCTATCATTCAAGAATGGTGTAGGTTAGACTAAAATGGTGGTCACCATGTCTCATTGAAATCAAGGAGCTATCATAAATATTTACAATTCAAGGTGTCAGTTTTTTAGTAGCCAAATATGTACCATAGTCCGACGAAGTTTTTTCCTTTCACCACCTGAGGGTTGGTTGTATATTTGGTTGTATTTTTATGCTTTAAAAAGAGTTAGGTTTTCCAACCACCCAAAGCTTTTTGCATTCCCATTAATGAGGGAATTCCAAGGTGGTTGTGAAAAGGCTATATAGAGTTGAAAACTCATTTTTGTAAGGGGTTGGTAAAAAAAAAAAAAGGAGTAGAGATTGAAAAGATATAGAAAATAGAACCGGATTGCTTAGAAGCAAATCACCAAGCTTTGTGTCTAGTCTTCTAAGTAATGGAATTGTGAATGTAAGTGGCAAGTTGATTTTAATACAAATACACTACAACTTCTGCCATATATTGTTGTTGTCTCTTTGCTTATGTATTTTACTCTTGTATATTTTTCATGTTAGCCATTTGAAATATACCAGTTGTAAGGCAACCTACTTGACTGTTTTATGAGCTTTTTTCAAGGAAAGAATTAAAAGTTCTTATATTTCATCTTGGAGAGTAAATATATTTGTATCGACCTTTGATGATAACAACATTTGGTTAACAAAATAGTTTGTAAGGCAACCTATTTGGATTTGTAGTTGGTGTGTAAGGCATACTGTTGTATTTCTTTTAGGGTTTACTTGTTGATTTGCATTGTGATTCTGTTGCCCTTAGGATTAGGCATTGGTTTGGTATTTGTTTCTCACAGTTGTATCTTTTATTGATCTCAGAAGAGAATTTGAAACTTTCACATCATTTATCAATACCTTTTTATTTTTATGTTTATTGCACTTGATAGATTGGACTGTGCCTAGGGCATTTAGTTCATATTTCCTGATTCTATAAAGAGAGAATCATATTAGGTTGTCCCTCCTTAAAAGGAAGAAGGATGAGAATCCTTAAAGCACTGATTGTTGCTTCACTTACAGTCACACTTTGTCTAGTTGAGGTTTGCATTAAAGTGATTATAGTCATATGCAAAGTGCTCTATAGGTTTATGCATTAAGAAGACTAGAAGCTAATCAATGTCCACTCACAAGAATACTGTAAAGATAGTCATCATCAAAAGGTAATACCTACCTAAGTTTGTGGAGCTCAAAAATGAAGGAGGATCTTATCCAATCCTCAGCAATTAGGTCTTTCTCTTGTGGGAATCAGTCTCAAGGAACACAAGTTCAAGTATCATTTTAAGTCCTATAAGAAAAATCCCTAACAAATTGGTGACTGCACTGGGGAGTCAGCAAGTTATCAAACAAGTTAAGTCTCTAGTTATATTACACAACATCAAAGCTTGTATTATTGGACTTCTTTCTCCAAACCCCAAAAGGAAATTGGGTGGCGACTCTAACAAAATCTCTGAACCAGTGTTTTGAAATTTAAATCACTAATTTACAATGACTCATAGAAATACAAGATCTTGGAGAAAGGAACATCCATAAGAGAATATAGAAGGAGAACTCCCATCCCCATCAAGACAAGGTCATATGAGAAAAGATAGAAATACTAACGACATGTCTTTCACATGGAAACAGAAAGGGAATGCAAGAAGAGAAGAGCCTGTCCAGACAAATCAAGAGGAAAATGCTTTAGAATATGAGGAAGCAATTGACTTGGGTTTAAAATAGTATGAAGACTACTACTCGCCCTATGAAAAGGATGGGAGAAGGGCACAATCCCATAGGAGAGGAATCCCTGGTAAAAATAGAAGAGCTAGAAGCCAAACTAGGAGCAAACCAGCTTTTGTTCCTTCTTCTCCCCATGGTCCCACCTTACAAAGTCACCAAATACTAGGTGACCACCAAGAAGAAATCCCTGGCCAAGAATCCTTATCAGAAATAGCCCTTCCTGATTCTGAGGAAATTTTTTAAGAAGTGTTTGAATTGGAGAGAAAAATCCAGGAGCAGATTCAAATAAGACAAAAAAGAGAAAAAGAAAAAGAGGAAAAGATTAGGCATGCTATGATTAGAGCAGAGCAATTGAAGAAGCAATTATTGGACTTTGAAGCCATAAATCATGTTCTTGTAACTAAACAAATAGAGGAATGACCTATTGTCCATAAGATCTATGAGATAAGAAATCCTAAGGACAAAGGTAAGAAAAAGGTTGTAGGGATCTCAATAAAAGAAACAAATACTACCAAGAAACCCCTAGATGAAGCAACAAGATTAGATGCTGACTTGGAAAAGGCCAAAAGGGAACAAGAATTGTTGGCCAAAGAGTTAGAGAAAGTAGAGCTAGAGGCCATTGCAGCTGAAATAAAAAGAAAGATTAACTTCCTTAAGCAATCTTCTAGACCTATCAATACACTTTCCACTTCTCAAGCACAAGCTACGAATGTGTTGAACATTGCTAGAACTTTAGGTATGCCCAGGACTTCTATTGTCTCAAATGTTCAAACATCCACATCTTTGGGTGTTGGCCCATGTCAAATAGGGTCCATACATGAGAGACATAAGCAATTGGTTTTTAATGGCATCCCTAGTTATCCAAATCCCATTCTTGATGAAATTAGGAAAAAGCTTCCAAAATTCACTGGAAGCAATGCAGTTACTTGTGAAGAACATTTGAAAAGTTTCACTGATGTGATAGATGATTACAACATTGAGCCTGATGATGTGATCATGAAGATTTTAGTTCAATCACTAACAGAGGATGCTATGGATTCATTTAGAAATTTGCCTCATGCTAGCATATGCTCATGGGAACAATTCAAACATTTTTTCAAAGAACAATATGGTGATAAAACCAACAAGGGTTTCATGCTTAATGAGCTCAACAATATCAAGAAAAATCCAAATGAGGATGTTGTTGAGTTGAATGTCATATTCCAGAAGGCAATGCATAAATTGTTGTAGGTTATCAGATTAGATGACAAGATTTCTTTGGTCACCTATCTAAATGCCTTTGATTAAAAAATGGGGTATCTTTTGAGAGATAAGAACCCTAGAAATCTTGTAGAAGCTTATAAACTAGCCATTAATATAGAAAGCAATAGAAGAATATTAGTGAAGTTGGGAAGGAGAGAGGATTATAGGCCTTTAGTCTCAAACAAAAAAGAGCTAGGGACACCTAATACAAAACCAAAAGATGATGATAGTTTGAAGAAAATATTGAAAGCAATAAAAGATTTGAAACCTAATGAAGCAAGAAATAATAGAATACAAGGAAATGATAGGCCATCCTTCAACAACTTCAACAATAAATTACCAAGAATGCAGAACTATCCCTATAACACTCAGTGGAAAGATGGGAAGCTAGTGCTCCCTAACAGAAAGATAGGCCGAGTGATAAGACCCCAGACCCCTTGCATAGAAATGTAGTGAACATGAATGATGATGTTCCCTGGTGTATTTTTTGTTAGTCACCTCATGATCCTTACTACTATGTAGTAGCTCAAAGTTTTTCTACAGATAATGAGTAGGACAATAACAATGAGGAATCTTATGATGATCAAGGTTGTGGTATGACTTCTTCATACATATGTGATGAAATAGATTCTAGTGAAGAAGATGAAAATCAAGATGCTGGCAATTCCCAAGTTAAAAATGAGATTTATCATCAGTAGGTATTTTCTGATGAAGAGGACAGTCACTTGGATGGAGTCCAGTGCAACACCTTAAGAAATGATGACACAGTAGTATTGAGAAGACCTTCTGATGAAGAGATTGCACAAATCACAGTAGATATGGTCACCCAGGCTAAGAATAACTACAATTTGAGAAATAGGGTGGTGGGTGATTCAATTCAAAAGTCATCTGGCATATTGATCAAAAGGTCAGGTACAGGGGTAAAACAAGCTCAAGACAAAAGTAAGGTTGCTGATATTGGTAGCAAGACTAGGATCAAGAAGAATGTAACATTTTCTCCTTCTAATGTGACTTATAAGGTAAAGCAAAAACCTCTTCAAGAGACTATTGCCTCTACCCAAAAGGAGGTGAAAATCACAAACAAGGATCAGCAAAGTCCTATGGAACATGAAGACAATAAGGAAGCTACTATCATCAAGTAGGATGTAGTGGATCCCAAGTATGTCCCAGTTGACATGGGTAAACTATTGTCACAAATCACTGTCAAATTCCCTTTATTGGAGATGATGAGAATAGAAGAACATAAAGAGAAAGCTTTGAATTGGGTTCAAGGGATTCTTCCTTTTGATACCCAAAATTCCACTAAGGATGGTAAAGTGACTGCTACAACAGATGATTCAACCGAAAACCAGTGTAGAGAGATCATCTCTAAGATCCCTCAAATATATTTGGATACTAATGTTGTCAATACCCCAATAGGGACTGTTGATCCTTTCTTTTTGTCCTTAATTGTAAATGGAAAGTTGCTAAGAAACTGCATGATTGATTCAGGAGCCTCTAATACTGTTATGCCTATAGAAATAATGAAATATTTGGGTTTAAAAGTAGATACACATCATGGAAGATGTCAGGCTATGGATTCAAGAGAGGTTCCTATTATTGGTACTATAAGGGCATTTCCTTATAGGTTAGCCACTTATCCTAATAAGTTGTTGACAATGAGTGTCCAAGTGGTTGATATCCCACCTCACTATGGGATGTTACTATCTAGAAAATGGAGTGCTTCAATGGGAAGTAGTATCCAGTGTGATTTGTCCTTTGCAACTTTCAATATTGATGGTGAAAATGTGAAAGTATCTAGAGAAAGCAGAACTCCACACATGATAGAGCTAAATAATATGGATGAGTTGAATTGTTGTGTGGATGTTGACATGGAAAATTTTAGAGTGGAAAAAGCCATTTCACAAAGGGAAGATTTAGGTCCATTGACCTAGGAACTGAAGGAATAGCAAGATGGATTGTGGTAGGTGTATTTTGATGGAGCATGCTCAAAGGAAGGCTTAGGAGCTAGAGTTCTATTCATATCTCCATCAAGTACCACTTTTAAATATTCATTCTCATTGAATTTTCAATGCACAAATAATACCATTGAATATGAAGCACTGTCATTAGGATTGAATATTGCTATCAAACATGGGATTAAATGTTTAAAAGTTTTTGGTGATTCTGAACTTGTGGTGGCACAAGTTTGATCTAAATATGCTATTAAAAATGATAGATTAAAGTTGTATAAGCATGTAATCTGGGACCAGATTGAAATGTTTGATGGTTTTAATATATGTTGGGTAGAAGATCCAAGAACATAATGGCTGATTTTTTGGCCATGTTGCTTTGAAAAGAGATGATTCAACTTTGAATGGAGTCTCAATAGTTGAAATAAAAAGTAGACCAGTTGTTGCAGACAACATTTACAATTGGAAAGTTTTTGAGGATGATCATGACATTTTGAAATTTATTCAATGCCTTGACATATATGAAGATCAACTTATAGACTGCAATACATTGGTTGAGGAAGTCGAGGGTAAGGACATGGTCATGGGAAATGAGGTAATCTAGTTGAGTTCAAATAGTATCCCTAAAGGCTTAACTGAGTTAAAAGCATTATATAATAGCCAAAGTGATCATATGTCAAGAATAAGTAATGCTAAGGTAGAAGATCTAGAAGAAATAAATTTGGGATCACATAACACACCTCAAATGGTTTATATGGGAAAAGGATTGGCTCCTTAATTGAGATATAATTTGATAAAATTGTTGAGAAGGTATAAGCATGTTTTTGCATGGTCATATGATGACTTAAAAACTTATAGAGAGGATCTGTTCCAACATGAAATCCCATTGAACGATGAGGTCAAACCTTTTAGGAAAAAATAGAGACCCATCAACCCATTATTAGCTCCTAAAATGTAGCACAAGCTAGTCAAGTTGAGTGATGTATGAATAATCCAACCTATACGGCATTCAACTTGGGTATCTAACTTAGTCCTAGTCAGAATGAAGAATGGGGATATCAGATTGTGTGTAGATTTTAGGAATCTAAATGTTGCATCATTAAAGGACAACTATTCACTGCCCAACATGGAGGCAATGTTGCACAAAGTCACTGGATGTGAATTATTGTCTATGATGGATGGTTTTTTTGGATATAACTAGGTGTTAGTAAAAGAATCTGAGCAGTTCAAAACAACATTTACTACACCTTTGGAACCTATGTTTATGTCAAATTGCCATTTGGTCTTAGAAATGCTGGAGCAAGTTTTCAAAGAGCCATGGATGTTGCTTTTAAGAAATATATTGACCTATTCATGGTTGTGTACCAAGATGACCTAACTACCTACTCAAAATTGGTTGTTGACCATTTCTCATTGCTCACACCTAGAAAAGCTTTTTGTCAAAGCTCTGGAATACGGTGTCTCTCTGAATCCAAAGAAGTGCAACTTTGCAGTCAAAGAAGGAAAATTGCTAGGACACATTGTATCAAAGGAAGGAATAAGAATTGATCCAGAGAGAGTTGAGGCCATCAAGAGAGTTACAGCACCCAAAAATCTCAAGGGAGTGCAATCCTTTCTAGGAAAGATCAACTTTGTCAGGAGATTCATTGCAAATTTTGCTGAAATTATCCATTGTGAAGTTTCTCAAGAAGGATGTTAAGTTTCAATGGATTGCTAAAGCTCAAGGTGCATTTGATAAAATTAAGAAAGTAGTCCAACAGGCACCTGTGCTTAGGTCTCCTAATTATACTAAGCCATTTTCACTCTTTTCCTTTGCATCATTTCACACAATTGCTATTGTACTATTGCAAAAGGATAATGAAGGTTTTGACCATCCAATTGCATTCTTTAGTAAGTCTTTACAAGCTGCTGAATTAAACTATGAGATGATGGAGAAGTAGGTGTATTCCCTAGTAAAAGAAGTAAAATATTTCAGGCCTTATCTGGTTTGTGCTAAGGTCATTGCATATGTCCCTCATGCTATAGTTAAGGATGTCCTTACTTAGTTTGAAGTTACAGGTAAGAGGTGTAAGTGGATTTCTAGGATTCAAGAGTTCAATTTAGAAATCCATATTACCAAGCTTGTGAGAGGTCAGGGTCTAGCAACGTTAATGACCAAAGAGAATATGGATTTGGTCCAGATTAACAATGAAGGAGTACCTGATAAGACAATAACAAGTATTGAGTTACAACTAGACTATGCTGATATTGTATATTTCATCAAAAATGTCAAATGTCCAGGACATATGACAGATAACCAGAAGAGATCCCTAAAATTGCAAGCTCAAAAATATGCATTGATACAAGGAGACTTGTATTGGAAGAATAGAGATGGATTCTTTCTCTTTTTCCTTGATAGATTTCAAGCAGAGAAGGTTTTAAATGAAATGCATGCTGGTGTCTGTGGAGGCCATTATTCAGCAAAGACTACCGCCCATAAGATCTTGAGGGCTGGTTATTTTTGGCCTACACTATTTAAAGACTCATTTTAGTTTGTGAAGAAGTGTGAAGCCTGTCAAAAGTTTGCTTCCAAATTGAAATATTTAGGAGCACTATTGTTGAATCCAATAACTACCGAGGCACCATTTACCATGTGTGGATTGGATTTCTTAAGGGAATTTACTGAAAAATCTAGTGGAGGACACAGTTGGCTGCTTGTTGCAACTAACTACTTCACAAAATGGATAGAGGCCATTCCCACAAAGAATGCAACCAATAAAGTGGTGATTGATTTTTTGCTTGACAATATTTTGACCAGATTTGGTGTTCCCATGACACTGATCATAGATAATGCAATGTGCTTTAGATCAGATGAATTCAAGGAATTTTGTAAAGACAATGGAATCATGACATCTTATTCATCTCCTTATCATCCTCAAGAAAATGGACAAGCTAAATCTAGCAACAAAAGTATCCTGACAATCTTGAAGAAAACACTTGAGAAAAATAAGAGAGCTTGGCATTTAAAGTTAAAATTGGCCCTATGGGCAGATAGGATCATAGTGAAGAGAGCCACTGGGAAGTCCCCCTTTGAGCTTGTATATGGCTTATAGTCAAGATTTCCTATAAATAATTTGCTTCTTGTTTATCAGTTTATTCAGGATGAGGAATTGGATATGTTAGAACCAATGCAGGACAGGATCATGCAGTTGACTAAGCTAGATGAAATGAGAAGGGAAAGTCAAAAGAGCAACATCAGATTGCAATAGAAAATGAAGTACCTATTTGACAAGAGGGCTACTACCAGAAAGTTCAAAGCAGATGACCTGGTACTTCAATGGAATATGAGAGCAGAAGATAAAGAGAAGCATAAAAAGTTTGAATCCTTATGGCTTGGTCCCTTTGTGATTCATGAAAGTTTTGGAAAAGACTCTTACTTGTTGAAGAGTATGGATGATGAAGTTTTTGAGTTTCCAGTGCATGGGAAATTCTTAAAGCCTTTCCTCAGCTAAGTTCTTGATTCTATATGCATATGTAAATGCCTTGTAAATATTGTATAGGTGTGTTTCCTTTAGTCTGTGTGTTTCCTTTCCAGTTTCAGGTCAGTGCATTTTTTTTGGTCTGCGTCCCAAAGATCCATGGTTCTTGTTCAAACTCAAGTTTTAACATCCTCAGATAGAGCCACTATTGGTTAGAAATCTCATTTTTTGTTTTTTGCCCTAAATTTATGGATGATCTTGAAAAAATTGCAGTCTTTAGGTTTTGCTAGGTCTAATTGCCTTTGAAAATTAAAAAAACCCTAGTTTTGGTCATCAGTGTTCTAATCTCCTATTACTTTATCAAATGACTTAAGTCTCAAAATAAGCATGTGCACTTCTATTTTCCTCTTAGTTGCTAAGTCTCCTTAAGGTTTAGGAATATTCCCTTTTGTTTAGCGAATGCCCGAAAGCCTTTGTCGCCCAGTCTCATGAGCTTTTCAAAATATTCCTTATTATCTAATGACTTAGCATTTCCCTTTTAGTCTCTAGATCCCACAATGTTTTCTTGAGATCTAGCGACTACTGTATTAGATTTATCACTAAGAGACTATAGTCGTGTGATCTCCAGATTGAATTTACCTATGGTTGGGCAATCTCAGGATGATTTTTTAAAGTGGTCTTCTGTTTGGCGATTATGATTTTTCTCTTTAGTCACTTAATCTTGAGATGGAACAATGGTCTTCTTTTGTGGTTGTCTCCAAATCTCATGATGTTCTCACAGTTAGTCTTTTCATTCAGTGATTGAGAGTTCCTTTGGTTGCGTTATCTCCAAATGTTGGTAGCTATCTCTTGTGTGGTTAGTTTTTCTACGATGCGGTTGTCTCCAGATCTCCAAATGTAGCAGTTAAGTGATAAAGGATTGTTAGATTTAATGAGAACCCTTGACGATTTTTTATCATGTGGATGGCACTTGACCTCCAGTTTTAACTCAAAGTGAAGAAATATTCTTGCGATTTGGATTTCCCTTTGTCGCATAATCTCCAGATGTACCTGAGGTCAAGTGAAGGTTAATGTAATGGTTAAGGCTTGGCAGTTATGATTGTATTTAGCGATATGGTGACTGTGTGGTCATGTGATCTCAAGTTCTTGATGGTTAAGTGGAAAACCTCTAGCGATTTAGCGACATGGTTATCTCTGGGTCATTGAGTCAAGTGGTTAGTTGTGAGAACTTTTCATGACTTTATGTGCGATGTTAGATGAAATGAGGAGGGAGATCAACGGTGGTCGCGTGTTCTCGAATAAGAAGTCAAATAGTCAAAGTTTTATGAGATTATGAGACTTCAGGCTTGTCACTGGATCTCCAAGTCGGGTGATCATTGAATGCTTTAAAGAACAAATATGTTGCCACAACTATGGTTTTGACTATAGTTGCCAGATCTCAGAATGAAATTTACTAAGGAATTCTTCCCCATAGTTGCCAGATCTCTAGATGGCCAGGTTGGGAAATCTCAGACTAAAGTTTGAAAAGTCAAATTTGTTCCATGACTATGAGAATCCCTCTTAGTCACCCGATCTCAGAATACTTTTCTAAAGGTGCCAATGTTATAAAATGACTATGTGTCTTTTCCTTCAGTCGTCGGATCTCAGAATATTTAAATTTAAATTTCTAAGCTACGGCTAGTAAATTGAAGCCCTGTTTGTGCCAAAGTAATGGTGGAAGTGACCTTTTGATAGCTAGAGATGTCAGAAATGGTGGCGCATTCAATAATGTAGGATAAAATAGTTAGAGATGGCTCATTTGAGAATTATGAAGCATATTGAAGAAGTATAGAGCGCTAGGTTTTCTGAGCTTTCCAGACTTGCAGTGTGATTAGTGATTTTTGCAAGAGAATTTTTAGAGTTATAGTCAGAATGAGTCAGGCAACAACAAGTGGAGCTTCTAGCAATTGAGGGTCTAAGGAGAAAGTTAAAGAAAGCTTCTCGGATGAATTTCTCACTCTCTTGCTGGGTTCATCCCAAAACAAAAAGGTTAGTGATGATATATTTGTCGATGACTTAACTTACTGTAGAGATGCTAAGATGCCTGAAATCACAGGCATGTGTCTTTTTAGCTATTTTTATAAAAACTGTGATAGTGTTATACCGGTATCAAACCCTTGGACTTCAAGGTTAGCCAAATTGATTATCCTGGAGGCTTTTCTAGATGTGGACACACTCCTTATGCTATCCCAAAGATATGATCCCTTATCTAAGACAATTAGGAAAGAGGATGGTTCACCCTTGGTAACCCTAGACTGGAAGTCTTTCATGAATGCTTTCAGAATTCACTTTCCAATGACCATAGAAATTAACTTGCAAGCTCAAGTGAGTAGATATGTCAGAGAGGCTTCTTTGGTCTCTAGGGAGATTAAGAGTCATATGCCTAAAGAAAATAGAAATTATATTGGACCTATGGTTGGGTCAATTCCATATTCTTACAAGGACCTGAAGTTTTACATGAAATACATTGCATATGGGATATGCCAGGTTTTGGGAATTGATGAGGGCCTTGAGAGGATTACATCTGATATTTTGATGTTAGTGATGGATTCACAGAGCCGTATGGTGAGTGAAGGGTATGACTATATTGGTTATGTAATAAATAAGATGCATGATGGTTTTCTATCCTTGAAGAATTTCACCTCTGGTTCTCCACCTAGATTCATGCACTACTCCCTTCTGATGCACCTAATTGTGTATCACAATTATGGTCTTATAAATTTGAATGATCTAAAACCACAAATGATGTGGAATGGACAACCTAACCCAGTATAGTTCTGGTTAGGATTTTGGAGCCCTTCTTGCTCTAGGCAAGATTTTGGTGCCTTTGAGAACTGGATTGTGTACCCTATTCTTTGGAGTTTGGGAGTTAATTGTACAATATTATCCACTAAGGTCCTATAGTTGGTGAGACCCCAATAGTTTGTTCATAATTGGACCAAGGGTCACAATTGGGGAGACATTTACTATGAGAAGGGCTATACAATGATTAGGGTTTATGGATGCCCTCAGCCTCCTCATCTACTTCCATTTTATGTTCCTCCAAGAGTTGCATTTCTAGAGTTTGTCTGGCAACTCATATTGACAGAAAAGGAACACTTGGCTTCCCATAGGAAAGGGAATCTCACTCCTTGGCATTTCAGGGTGCACTATATTACAATTGGAAAGGGAAATTTTAGTAAAGTAAATGATTGGTTAGAGAAATACAAGATGTTTGCAGCTCCACATAGGTATGTAGATACAAAAGGTTTCATGGCTACTGCAAGGAGATACTACATGCCTACCATTCCTTTCAATAAGCTACATGAAGAATATCCTGAGGAGGATGTGATTAGAAACATCATTGAAGATGATGAAGTGGAGAAAAGAATTAGACAATTGGACCATTTACACAAAATTGAGAGAGAATTAAAAGGAAAAGGATTGGTATTTCAGGGGTTTCTTTCCCACTTTGCCTTACCTCCAAAGACTTGAGTAGATGATGGCTCAATTTGACACACTTGTTGAATCCATGAAGGATCAGATTGATGATGCTAATTTGGGTAAGAAGGCCCACTCTGATTCTGAATGTGATGAGGATAGTGATGGTGGATACCCAATATATAGCCCACCCTCTATGGAGCAGCCATTAATTAAAGAACCAAAGGAAGGAGGTGAGACTGTCAACCTCAGTGAGCTACCTAGCTCAGAGGACACCCCTGAACCCTTACAAAAGAAGAGGAAGTTAATGACTGGAGATCCTTCAGAGAGGAAGAAAAAAGATAGGGTAATTTCCCTCTATCCTAGAACTAGTTTCCATGATCATGAGATCAGGAAGGCAGTCAGAGAAGCAAAAAGGAAACAAAGGTATGAAACAGAGGATGTAGAGTTTCCTCTGGCTTTAGGCCAAGATGAAAGAATAATTGAACAGGATGCTTTCCTGAAGGATGATAATTTTGTTAATTCTGAGGAATTCAAAAAAAAATTTGTATGGCATAAGCAGCAATAGGTGGCCTCGAGTGTATAAATAACTGAGGAGGGTCAAGTGCCAGATGAGGCATTGCAAAAATTGAAAGAGTATGACCCTGAGGTAGAGAATCTTACTCCAAATGAGGCTAGATAATTGGTGAGAAAAAGCAACATGTTGCTTGTTCCTGGGTGGAGTTTGTATACTGACTTCATAATTGATCAAATAAAGAGACAATAAGATGTCACACTATCTTCAGAAACCCAAGTAGGGGATATAATAAGAGGATTTTGGTATTGTAGACTAGGCTATCTGTATCTATTTTTGAAAGGCTAAGACAAGCAAACATTAAGTTTTAATCTAACATTATATCAATTCAAAAACAAAACATCTAAGCTAAGCCACCTCAGATAGTGCTTAAACAGGTGCACCCAAGCACTGTTTGATTTACTCTTTCTTAGGGGATGTGGGTGTGCTATCTAAGCACTTGGAGCATATTCTAATGCATACTAAGATGGATTGAGATTCATGAAAACCCCCAAAATGGCACAATATTGGGTAGAACACCCAAAATTGCCCCTAAGGCCTTAAGAACTCAATAATGCTTTAATGAAGATTTAAGAAACAAATATTATTATACTAGATTGATTTTAATCCAAATGAAGTGTGAGATTATGCTAAGCTATGCAAAACAATGAAGCAAACTAAGTTAATCCATTATTGCTTAGCTATGGTGTGTTCTAAGAAAGCTTGAAAATGATCTAAATTAGAGTGATTATGCTAAATCTAGAGCTAAATTAGCATGATAACAATGCATGAAGATGAAAGACTAAGCTAATGCTTTTCTCTTGGATGAGAGGGTATTTATAGGATTTTGGAAAGGATTGGGTTAGGAGGTTGAGTTAGGGTTTGGGGTAAGGTTAGGGTTAGGGTTAAGGTCAAAGATAAGGATTGACTTCCTCTAGAAGAGTCTAGGCTTTGGATGAGGATGAAGACTTTCTAGAAGGGTCTAGGATTTTCTAGGGATAATAGGAATTTAGGAAATAAATAAAGATTTACTTATTTCAAAAGGTTTAGGTTTGAGGATATTTTATTAAAATAAATTTAATAAAAAGGAGGATTAGATATTTAATCTTAATTAAATATTTTGAGTTGGGATTAGGGCTAGGAAATGATGGGATTAGCTTTTAATCGTAATTAAAGAGGGATTAGAAGATTCTAGAGGAGGTTAGTGGTTTTTAGGATATTTCTAAAGTTTTGAGAAAAAATAAATAAATTATTTATTTTTTGGATTTTTGGTCAATTTATTAATTAAATAATTAATAAATAGGGGAAAGGTGTTTAAATAAAATTTAAACATTTTTGGGAGGGATTTCTTAATTAATTATTTTTCATTAAGATAAAGGGATTTAATGACATAAAAAAGAATTAATTAACAAATGATGATGTCATCAGGGGTTTTTCAGAAAATAAAAATACTTTATTTTCTAAAGGATTTTTAGGTGTCTACAAGTATAGCCCAAAAAATTAGGCCTTGGCCATGTGGAGTCTATATCCAAAGGACAGAAAGCCATAGATTTTGAATGTGAAAGAACAGATGGAAGGGGATAAAATTGTGTTGTCAATCCACAACATAGGGGACCTAGAAATTTCTCAAGTTTTGACCCAATTTGCTAAATTGAATGAAGACAAGAGAAAGTAGATATCTGAGAGGTATGGCTCTCTTTTAACTGATTACAGTCCCTTGGTAAAAGATAGGGATTTACAGATCATAAAAGTTATAGCATTAGAAAAATAGGCAAAGGAGCTACAATTAAAAATTATCAATACTCCTGTAGTAGCCCCTGCACCTCCTGAACAGCCTATAGTAACAGAGGCACAAGGAATGATAGAGAGGAGGTGGTAGCAGAACCGAAGAAGATTAATGCGGAGAAGAATGAGGGTATATTGCAAGCCCTTTTGAATATTTTGCAACATAGAATGAATACAATTAAGGATAAATTTGACCTAGTTTATAATGCTTATGGAAAGTTTCCAGAATTGCAAATGGAGGTCAACAATTATGTGCAAATTTTGAGTGGATTTCATACAGTGTGGTCTGTCAGAGCACCACTTTTTGAAAGATTGATTTTGGCTCAATCTTTGGGGAGTAACATACCAGATACAATTGTAAGAGTTGGTGAGGAGATTGATAGAATTAAAGCCATATTACCACTTTTCAAGGGTAAGGCAAATCTAATTGAGGCTAAGATAGACATGCTCAGCTCCTGTACCAATAGATTCATCCCCTCAATTTTGAGTACAAATGGGACAATAAAGAGCCTTGATAATTGGAGATCGGATGCTAATCTTCTACTACCTAGGAAAGAGGCATTTTTAGGTGAGAATAATGATGTTGATTTAGAGAGCTTCAACAAAGCCTTAGATGAAGCCATCAAAGAAGATGTGGACCTCACCAAGTTTGTGTCAGATGATAAGGCAATTACGGATGCCAGATGGGAGAGACAAAAACCCCAACTACAACTTGTCCAAGGTTTTAATTGTTAGAAAGTAAAGATCCCCAAGATAACTGAGAGGGGGGGGGTGAATCAGTTATCTAATAATTTAACCATTTAACTACTTTAAACAATATAATTAATGTACTAATCAACCATAGAAAGATAACCATACACAATTTCACAATAACACAAGATATGTTGACTAGGGAACCTCTTGAAAAGAGTAAACCCCGGTGGGAATGATGCCCACAAAATGATGCACTAATATGAAAGTTCCTTGTTAGAGGATGGACCCTGTTAGGAGTCTTATGAAATACATTCAATACATATAAATCCCTGTTAGGAGATTTTGAATCCCTGTTAAAAGATTCTAACCCGGTTAAGAGTTTATGGAAGATAGAAGGACCCACTGCCCAAACAGCTTCAAGGCAAGATCTCTGAACCCACTATCCAAAAGATCTTAGAATTATTCAATAGAATAATATGAAATATATTACCTCCTTCACACTGTGCCAAAACTGCACTCTCTGCTACACAAGATCACAATTCCAGATCTCTGTACTCACAAGTCTTCCTTCATCACTGAATTAGCACTTTTCTTCACTTCATGCATATATTCACATCTCAACCTTCAAAATACATATTGCAACAAGGAAAAAATTCCTTCTTATATGCCAAACTCAAATAATTACAAATGAGTCGGTCCTCAATTACAATATAATAATTTCTACATGCTACACACAAAATTTCACATAAAACTGTCAGCTTCCAGATACTATAACTTTCTCCAAACATATATTCAAAGTTTTCTCTATGAACCACATCATCATTAATGAGTCTCCAACATCCCTTTAACTGTGCAAAATTAGATTCCATCCTAGCTAAGAGATATCCTCTGATTTCTAAAAATCGCTTCACAGAAACACTGTCTAAACACTGCTTTCACCAAAATGCTCATAACTCTTATGAATGAATGAATTTATTTTTGCTCTATTAACCATAGGTTAATAACACACCAAAGAACATACCATCAACTATGCAAAAGCCAATATTCAATAAAACATGTGTGCAAAACAAAACTGTACCTACTTTCTTGCTGATATCTAGAATATCACTGTGTTGACATCAATGACAATCCAAGTCATGAATGTAACAACAACTGCTACAGAATGACTGCCAAAATAATTTGCATTCATTCCTAAAAATCTCCCCCATTGGCATTGATGGAAACATAGATGAGAAACATCCAATGTTCCAAAAATCCAATACTGCAACATCACTGCAAAATATCAAATTAAATCTTGCTTCATTTTCCTATTCACTCTCTCATACAATCCACAATATTTTTCATGTATATCTCTCCCCCATTGAAATCAATGATAAAAATTTCATCACTAAGTCAACAACAACTTAATGTCAAAAGACACTTTTTAGAAAAATATAATAACAAGAGTCCTCATGACTCATCTCATAAACTCCCTCATAGAGGAAGTTCCAACATCCAATCCAGAAGAAAGATAGGGCTCATATACCACTGGATGGATGCAATCATCTAAATCAATTATCAAAAATAGGTTGGGGCATAACCCCAAGAATACCTCTTAGATCGACAAATGTATCCTTAAGTAAAGGTTTTGTAAATATATCTGCTATTTGTTTCTTTGTGCTTATGTACTCCAATCTTACTTCTTTTTCTGCAACTTTCTCTCTTACAATATGATACTTGATCTCAATATGTTTAGCCTTAGAATGTAAAATAAGATTTTTTGACATACTCATTTGATGAAGGGTGCTCCCCTTAATACCACAAACACATAACAGAAATAGAGAAACAACAACAATATGCAAGAACAGAAAATTGGCTTCTTATTATCTCCACAAATGTGGAATTATAAACTTTCAGAATTACAATATGCAAAGCCACATGGGCATTCCCTTACAATATTCTATAGGACAAAGCCTCGAACTATTACCCAGATCTACTACCCAGAACTATTCTGAACTGCCTAAGACAATAATACAGCCTTCCTTATATAGGCAATTATCCACCGCCTGGGAAGGTTCCAGAATTTTAGCCAATAAGGCCGACCAAACTTAGAATTATTTTATTTTACATTTTATTACATCATAGTCAGCTCAAGATAACCTTTGAAACCTGAACAGAAATTTTGAAGAAAATTATTTTTCGCCATTTCAGGTGGCCCAACTTTCGAAGACCATAAGTCATCACCAGTTGACCCGATCGGCTATTATAACCCCATTTCGGAAATGCCACGAAGCGCTCTACAGGCTTGACCTACACAAGCACCCGTCATCCAAATTTTTGACCACATCCGGGGCCTCTAAAGCCTTCAAAACTGAGTTCAAAGTTTATGTACCCTGCTGCTAATACCGAAAATCTTCAATATCTTCCAACATGCACTTGATCTGGAAATGAAACTTTACTGGCAGACTTATATGACCAAAATGAACCTCCAAGAAAGAAATTAGATCATTCTGAGCATAGACGAAAATTACCAAAAATAGTAACTTTCCATAAATAGTGGCTCTGCACAGGATAGCCCTTATTGAATTCAAAAATAGAAATATTTTTGGGTGATGCAAGATTTCTCTTACACCCAGGATGCTCCTGCATCAGACACCCAGGGTAATTTGAGAAGTGACCCTGTCACGACTCAGGTGTGCAGAGGAAAACCAAGACGGTTAACCTCCTCCTTTGTTAACCATGATGAATCTTCAACAGGTCATCCTTTCCAATTGACCAGATATTCTTCATATGTCCTGTTCCTTGTGCTTCTGCCAACACGACTGTCCAGTATATCTTCGATCTCCTTAGTGTCTGAACTAGTTGCTGGAATACTCCACTGTGCTACTGTGATCTCATCTTCAACACCTCCTTCATGATACTCCGTCAAATCTGAAATGTTAAACACTGGTGAAATATTCAGCTCACTAGGCAATTCTACCTCATATGCATTTTCTGAATCATGTTTCTTCAGTATCCTGCATGGTCCAAACTTCTTCATTTTCAGCTTGTTATATGTACCAACTGGAAACCGCTCCTTCCGCAAATGAACCATGACTTCATCACCAACCTGAAATTCCTTATGCCTCCTTTTCACATCTACCTTAGCCTTATACTGTGCATTCATCTTGGCAATATGCTTCCTCACCTCCTCATGGATGTTCTTCAAATGTTCTGCAAAATCCTCAGCTTCAGCACTACTTATTTCTCCTTTATCTATCTTCCTCAATTCAGATGCATTTCTTGGACTACTTCCATATACAATCTGGAATGGTGATTTACCACTGCTTCTATTGATAGAATTATTGTACGCAAATTCTACCTATGGTAAAATCAAATCCCATCCTGTTGGCTTATCTCCAACCAAACATCTCAGCAAATTTCCCAAACTCCTATTCACCACCTCTGTCTGTCCATCAGTCTGTGGATGATGTGATGAACTGAACTTCAAATCTATCTTCAACTTCTTCCACAATGCACGCCAGAAATATCCAACAAAATTAGTGTCCCGATCTGAAACTATGGTCTTTGGCAAACCATGAAGTCTCACTACTTCTCTGAAAAACAATTCTGCTACATGAACAGCATCATTAGTCTTCTTGCAGGGAATAAAATGTGCCATCTTTGAAAATCTGTCAACCACCACAAAAATTGAATCATGTCCCCGCTGAGTCCTCGGTAAACCAAGAACAAAGTCCATACTGATATCCTCCCAAGGCTTCTCTGGTACAGGTAGTGGCTGATACAACCCTATATTCTGCTTCACTCCTTTCGCCATCTGACATACTCTGCAACTCTGTACAAACTTCTTCACATCTTGTTGTAACTGTGGCCAATAATAATTGTCACTAACCAAACCAAGGGTTTTATCACGACCAAAATGTCCAGCCAATCCTCCGCTATGCTTCTCCTTAATGAGATTCTCCCTCATAGAACTTTGTGGAATGCACAACTGACTCCCTCTGAATAGCATATCATCTTGGATGATAAAATCCAGCCATTTCGTCCTGTCTAGAGTAACAGGTTCTGTACAAGCTTTCCAAGCTTCACAAAAATCAGGATCCTCTGGATACAAATTCTTGAGTTCCTTGAACCCAACCACTTCAATCTGCATTTCTGTCAGCAATAGTTGCCTTCTGCTAAGAGCATCTGCAACCCTATTAGACTTTCCACTCCTATGTTTCAAAACAAATGTATAACTCTGCAAAAACTCAACCCATTTCAAATTTCTTTGATTCAATTTTCCTTGACTATTCAAATATTGCAAAGCTTGATGATCAGTATACAAAACAAACTCCTTAGGAAGCAGATAATGTCTCCACTTCTTTAATGCCTAAACTATAGCATAAAATTCCTGATCATAAATAGAATATTTCCTCTTGGCATCATTTAACTTCTCACTGAAATAAGCAACACGTTTACCTTCTTGGCTCATAACAGCTCCTATTGCAGTACCACTAGCATCACAATCTACTTGAAACACCTTATTAAAATCTGGAAGTGCTAAAATAGGTTGTTCTGAAACTTTTTGTTTCAACAATTGAAAACTCTTTTCTGCCCCATTGGTCCACTTAAACTCTTTTCTATCCCCTCTCATTGTTTCAGTCAAGGGTCCACAAATACTACTAAAATTTCTGATAAACTTTTTGTAAAAGCTAGCCAAACCATGAAAAGATCTTACCTCAGTAGCACTCCTTGGAGTAGGCCATTCAAGGATATCCTGTACCTTCTCTGGGTTCATTTTTAGACCTTCTCCTGAAACTACAAACCCCAAATACACCAACTCTTTCTTCACAAAACTGCACTTCTTCAAATTAATCAATAATTTCTCTTCTCTCAACTTCTCAAATACCATACGAATATGCATCATATGCTCATCCAATGTCTTACTAAAGATCAAAATATCATCTAGGTAAACAATGACAAACTTACCCAAAAAAAATTTCAGAACCTCGTTCATGAGACGCATGAAAGTGCTCGGTGCATTGGTTAGCCCAAAAGGCATGACTAACCACTCATATAGTCCTTCCTTTGTCTTGAAGGCAGTCTTCCATTCATCTCCTTCTCTGATCCGAATCTGATGATATCCACTCTTCAAATCTATCTTTGAGAAATACACAGCTCCACTCAAATAGTCCATAATATCATCCATTCGTGGCAATGGAAACCTGTACTTGATTGTGATCTTGTTTATTGCCCTAGAATCTATACACATCCTCCATTCTCCATTCTTCTTTGGTGCTAATACTGCTGGTACAGCACAGGAACTCAGACTCTCACAGATCAATCCTTTTTGTAACAGTTCATGTACTTGTCTGTTCAACTCCTCACTTTCTGCAGGTGTCATTCTATGTGCTGCCTTATTCGGCAAACTCGCTCCTGGGATCAAGTCCATCTGATGACTGATCTTCCTGACTGGTGGTAATCCATCAGGCACATTATCGGATACAATATCCTGAAACTCATTCAACAAATCTGCAACTTCTATAGGAACATCTTCTACTTCCTCTTTACCAGCTTTTGAAATTAAAGAAAAACATACATGCTCATGCCTCATACCATCTAGGAATTTCCTTCCATCAACAAATGTTATTCTTGCATTACCACATACCTTTTCTTCGGTCTCCTTCAATGGCTTTAGCTTATGTCGCACTCCATCCTTTGTCAGGGAATAGGTATTCACATGACCATCATGTACAACACATTTGTCAAACTGCCACGGTCTACCCAATAACATATGACATGAATCCATAGAGATGATATCACATAGTACCTCATCTTGGTACCCGCCGATCTTGAACTTTACCAGGCACTGTTCACTGACCATGACCTTGTGGTCATCCTGCACCCAGGCAATCCGATATGCATGTGGGTGTTTCTATCTCTTGAGCTTCAACTTTGTCACCATCTCTTTTGACACCAGATTGTCAGTGCTTCCACTATCGATAATCACATCACAGCATTTACCCTCGCACTTGCATCTAGTGCAAAATAGGCTCCTCCTTTGTTCAGGTTCATTCTCACCACTCAGCAAGACTCTTCTGTTAATTAGCATTTCTCCTCTTTCAGCATCTTCAGAATTTGATGATCTAGCATCTTCATCGACATGTGCAACTCTGGCCTGGCCTTCATTTCTCCTGTCTGTTCTGCCTTGGCACTGAGGACATTCAAATGCCCTATGACCTTCTTCTCCACAGTGAAAACATATTCCATGGAAGCCACCTCTTCCAGATCCTTGTCCTCTTCCTCTTCCTCTCTGATCTCTATTATTCTGATCTTGGAAGCGATTGGAATTATTTCCTCGCTGATTTTGACTACTACTGGCCTCATCCTTCTTTTTCGGATCTTCATTTCGGCCACCATATGACCGTTAACCAGATCGTCCACCGCGACCTCTTCCATTTTGTCTGCTCTCAAACTTCTTGTTCAGCTTTTCCTCCACTTTTAGGGCAAACTAGTATGCCTCTTCAATACTGTTCATTCGAACTAGATTCAGCTCCTCCTGAATGCTTGGCCTTAACCCATTAAGGTATCGGGCAACTTTCTCTTTATCAGCTTCTGCATGGCCTGTTCTGATGAGAAGTTGATAGAACTCCTCTGTATACTCCTGAACAGATCTTCCTGCTTGCTTCAAACTTTGCATTTTCTTTAGTAGATCAAGCTCATAATCAACAGGAATAAACTGTCACTTCAATTTATCCACCATTCGATCCCATCTTGTGATTTTATCTTTCCCTCTTCTATTTCGCTCCAATTGAATTTCTTGCCACCAGATCTTCGCATGACCTTTCAGGCTGGCCTTCACAAATTTGACCCTATCAGGATCCTCAACATCTTCATACTCAAAATATTCCTCACATTCATTGATCCAGTCGATCAATTCTTCTGGGTTAAGATTTCCAGAAAATGTAGGAACCTCAATTTTAGGTCTTTTCCCAATCTTAGAAATGGCCCGAAAAAGTCTTTCTTCCTCCTGGTTTACAATTTCGACTTCTCTTTCTTGATATTCTTCTTCAACTTCATCCTCGCTTTCATCTCTGACATTAAGATTCATTCCTCTGCGAATCTCTTCTTGCAATGCTCACACTTGTCTCTACAGCTCTCTAACCTTAGGTGTCACAGCACCAGCTCTTCCGCCACGTTCTCTTCGTGGAGGCATTTTCGCGATGCGCACTGAAACCCTAACCACGGTCCTGGTGCAAACTGCCTCACAGCCGGCGATCTGTCTACACACTCAAGAACTCCTGCTCTGATACCACTTGATGAAGGGTGCTCCCCTTAATACCACAAACACATAACAGAAATAGAGAAACAACAACAATATGCAAGAACAGAAAATTGGCTTCTTATTTTCTCCACAAATGTGGAATTACAAACTTTCAGAATTACAATATGCAAAGCCACATGGGCATTCCCTTACAATATTCTATAGGACAAAGCCTCGAACTATTACCCAGATCTACTACCCAGAACTATTCTAAACTGCCTAAGACAATAATACAGCCTTCCTTATATAGGCAATTATCCACCGCCTGGGAAGGTTCCAGAATTTTAGCCAATAAGGCCGACCAAACTTAGAATTATTTTATTTTACATTTTATTACATCATAGTCGGCTCAAGATAACCTTTGAAACCCGAACAGAAATTTTGAAGAAAATTATTTTTTGCCATTTCAGGTGGCCCAACTTCTGAAGACCATAAGTCATCACCAGTCGACCCGATCGGCTATTATAACCCCATTTCGGAAATGCCACGAAGCGCTCTACAGGCTTGACTTGCGCAAGCACCCATCACCCAAATTTTCAACCTCATCTGGGGCCTCTAAAGCCTTCAAAACTGAGTTCAAAGTTTTTGTACCCTGCTGCCAATACCGAAAATCTTCAATATCTTCCAACATGCACTTGATCTGGAAATGAAACTTTACTGGCAGACTTATATGACCAAAATGAACCTCCAAGAAAGAAATTAGATCATTCTAAGCATAGACAAAAATTACCAAAAATAGTAACTTTCCATAAATAGCGGCTCTGCACAGGATAGCCCTTATTGAATTCAAAAATAGAAATATTTTTGGGTGATGCAAGATTGCTCTTACACCCAGGATGCTCCTGCATCATCATTATATTGGTGTTATCACAATGTATAACAAAAGGCTCATCAAACTTTATTCCAATATCCTTCAACATCTGCTTCAGCCAAATAATCTGATTACAATTGTTTGTTGCTGCAACATATTTTGCTTCTGCTATACTTTGTAAAGTACAATTCTGCTTCTTACTTAACCAAGAGACCAATTTTCCTTCAAGAAAAAAGGCTCCACCACTGGTGCTTTTCTTGTAATCAACGCTACCTCCCCAATCTACATCAGTATAGGCACATAAAGTAAAATCATCAGAATTCTCATACCATAATCCATAATCCATTGTTCCTTTTAGATATCTCAGTATCCTCTTTACTACTGCATAATGTGATTCTCTAGGTTCTGCTTGAAATCTTGCTACAATCCCAACTAAATGTGCTATATCAGGTCTTGTATGTGTCAAGTACTGCAATCCTCCAATCATAGATCTATATTTTTTCTGCTCAACTGATGGTGTCTCATCTTTGCTAGATAACTTATGTCCAGTTACCATAGGTGTTCCAATAGGTTTACAATCTTCCATTCCAAATCTTTTCAATAAGTCATTCAAATACTTAGTTTGACTTACAAATATACCTTCCTTGATTTGTGTTATCTATAATCCCAAAAAATATTTCATTTCCCCAATCATGCTCATCTCACATTCAGTCTTCATTTCATCTGCAAATTTCTCACTAGCTTCATCTTCTCCTCCAAAGATAATATCATCAACAAATATAACTATAACCAACAAACCATTCTCAATTTCTTTTCTGTATAAGTTACTATCTATTGTTCCTTTTATAAATCCCAATTTCAATAAATACTTATCCAATCTTGCATACCAGGTTCTAGGTGCTTGTTTTAATCCATATAAAGCTTTCTTTAACTTACATACCATATCTCCTTCTTGTGTCAAAGGAAAACCTTCAGGCTACTCAATGTAGACTTCTTCTTCCAATTCACCATTAAAAAATGCTGACTTCACATCCATTTGATACACTTTGAATTTCTTGTAAGCTGCATATGCTAGAAACATTCTCACTACTTCAAGTCTGGCCATAGGTGCAAAAGTTTCTTCATAGTCAATTCCTTCTTGTTGTGAATATCCTGTACATACCAATCTTTCTTTGTTTCTTATCACTTCTTCTTGTTCATTCATCTTGTTTCTGAATACCCACTTTGTTCCAATCACATTCTTGTCTTCAGGTCTAGGGACCAATTCCCATGTCTTATTTTTTTCAATCTACTCCAGTTCTTCTTCCATAGCAGTAATCCAATGTTCATCTTCACAAGCTTCATTAGTAGTCTTAGGTTCAATTTGAGAAATCAAACATAAATGTACCTTATTTTGAGTCAAAACTCCTCTGTCTAAACTTCCAATAACTTGCTCAACAGGGTGATGTCTTGAAATATACCTCTTAGGTGTCATAGTTACTGATCTTGTTCCAACTATAGATTCTTCTCTACTTTCTTCTCTATTTTCTTCTCTATTTTCTTCTCTATTTTCTTTAGTATGACTTTCATTCAACAAATCATTGTTAGTTTCAAAAACTAATTCTTCATTTTCAATGTTAGGCTAAGGTTGTGCTTCTCCATTAGATTCATAATCAAGCATTCTTTCCTAAATTTTAAACTTCTCATCAACTTTTACATTTGCACTTTCAACAATAGTCTTAGTTCTTTTGTTATAACATCTATATGCTTTTCTTTTTAAAGAATATCCAAGAAATATTCCTTCATCACTTCTAGGATCAAACTTTCCTATATCGTCATCTCTCTTAATATAACATTTACTTCCAAAAATTCTAAAATACTTAACTGAAGGTGCATGTCCAAACCATAATTCATAAGGTGTCTTGTTTGTATCTACTCTAATTTGTACTCTGTTCATAGTGTATACTGTTGTGCTCATTGCTTCTCTCCAAAAAGTCTTAGCCAAATCATTTTCAAACAACATAGCTCTTGCTACTTTAGTTATTGACCTGTTCCTTCTTTCTGTAATACCATTTTGTTCTGGTGTTCTAGGGGCTGAAAGTTGTCTCTTAATACCATTCATTTCACAAAAAGTATTAAACTCTCTAGATGTAAATTCACCACCTCTATCAGATCTTAGAAACTTAATCTTCATTCCAGATTCATTCTCAATTTTTCTTTTCATGATCTTAAATTTATCAAATGCTTCAGATTTTTCTTTCAAAAATGCAATCCATATCATCCTTGTAAAATCATCAACAAGAATCATAAAATACCTTTCTCCATAGAATCCTCTAGTCCTAGTAGGACCACTCAAGTTTGTATGAACAATCTCCAGCTTCTCTGTCGATGTGAACTTCTTGCTGAGAAATGAACTCCTTTTCTGCTTTTCCATCATACATTATTTGCAAATCATGTTAGTAGGTTTCATAATTCTAGGTAAATCTCTTACCGCAAGTGTAGTGCTGACCTTGACAATATTATCAAAGTTTATATGACAAAACCTTTTATGCCATAACCAACTGTCATCAATCTTAGTTATCAAACATGTCATCTCAGTAGGATTCAACTGAAATACATTACCTCTAGTTCTGGATCCTTTTCCAATCAAATTTCCATCTTTATCTTTTATCACACAAGTTTTCTCAGCAAACCAAACTTGATAACCCTTATCAACCAATTGTCCAATGCTTAGTAGATTATGTCTCAATCCATCAAAAAAGTAAACATCATCAGTGTTAGTCTTTCCATCAAGAGTAATAGATCCTATACCCTTAATCAAACAAGGTGCATTATTACCAACCCTAACAATTCCTCCATCATAATTATCTAACTTAACAAACTTTCTTTTATCTCTAGTCATATGATGTGAACAACCACTGTCTATAATCCAATCAGATTTCTTTTCAACTTGAGAAACTAATGCTTTTTCTTCCCTTTCATCAGATTCAAAACTTTCTTCTTTAATTGCTACAAATCCTATTTCCTCAAAGTTATCATTATCACTGTCACTTAAATGTCTTTTAATTCCTGCTTCAAGATCTTTATCATTTGCATAATAACATTCTTTAGATCTCCTAGGTTTAAAGTTGCTTCTATACTTCTTAACTCTTTTAGGACATTTAGATGCAAAATGACCATATTCTTGACAAGTCCAACATTTAAAGATTTTCTTACCATCTGGTTCTCATTTTACAAGTAATGCAATACCTTCTTCAATCTTCTTATCTTCCTTAGATTTAGATCTGCTACTGTTGGCATAATCTCCATTCACACTAGTACTTCTTGTAGGTCTAATGTTAAGAGCACTGAATGCTATCTCCATTCTAGGTAGCTCTCCTGATAATCTCAAATTCATCTCTATTATTTCTAATCTTCCAAGAAGAGTCTCTCTTGAAAAGTTAGATGTACAAGGTATCACTTGTTCAATCATCTGTGTTTCCTGCTTGAATACTGGTGTCAAAGTTCTCAGAATTTTCCATATCACTTCATTCTCTATCTTATCACCTCCACAAGACTTTATTCCTATTACAATCTTAGACATCCTACCAATATAGCTTCTAATAGATTCATCTTCCATCATTCTGATATCTTCAAATGCACAAATCCAATTATGTAATCTAGCCTTCTTTGCATGTTCATCACCTTCAAAAGTAGAATGTAAAGCTTTCCAAATTGCATGAGATGTTTTCAAACATCTTACCTACCTATATTCATTCTCTGGTAGTGCTGACAAAAGTGCTTCTCTTGCAAGTATGTTACACATGAATAGATCTAGTTCATCTTTAGTTCCTGCCTCTAGATTGCCTTCCTCAATGATAGTCTTCTCATTCTTTGTAATCAACCAATAACTTGGTCCTAAACACAATAGATGTGTCTTCATCTTTTCTTTCCAACTGTCAAAATTTACTCCATAAAACTTAGGGCTTTCTTTTCTGAAATTCGCCATTGATCTCCTTAAGTTGTTTAACTTTTCTTTCAAGGACCTGCTGCTTTGATACCAATTGTTAGAAAGTAAAGATCCCCAAGATAACTAAGAGGGGGGGGGGGGTGAATCAGTTATCTGATAATTTAACCATTCAACTACTTTAAACAATATAATTAATGTACTAATCAACCATAGAAAGATAACCATACACAATTGCACAATAACACAAGATATGTTGACTAGGGAACCTCTTGAAAAGAGTAAACCCCGGTGGGAATGATGCCCAAAAAATGATGCACTAATATGAAAGTTCCTTGTTGGAGGATGGACCTTTTTAGGAGTCTTATGAAATACATTCAGTACATATAAATCCCTATTAGGAGATTTTGAATCCCTGTTAAAAGATTCTAACCTAGTTAAGAGTTTATGGAAGACAGAAGGACCCACTACCCAAACAACTTCAAGGCAAGATCTCTAAACCCACTGTCCAAAAGATCTTAGAATTATTCAATAGAATAATATGAAATATATTACCTCCTTCACACTATGCCAAAACTGCACTCTCTGCTACACAAGATCACAATTCCAGATCTCTGTACTCACAAGTCTTCCTTTATCACTGAATTAGCTCTTTTCTTCACTTCATGCATATATTCACATCTTAACCTTCACAATACATATTGCAACAAGGAAAACATTCCTTCTTATATATTAAACTCAAATAATTATAAATGAGTCAATCCTCAATTACAAAATAATAATTTCTACACGCTACACACAAAATTTCACATAAAATTGTCGACTTCCAGATACTGTAACTTTCTCCAAACATATCTTCGAAGTTTGCACTATGAACCACATCACCATTAATGAGTCTCCAACATCCTTTTAACTACAAAAAATCAGATTCCATCCTAGCTAAGAGATATCCTCCGATTTCCGAAAATCACTTCACAGAAACACTGTCTAAACACTGCTTTCACCAAAATGCTCATAACTCTTATGAATGAATGAATTTCTTTTTGCACTATTAACCATAGGTTAATAACACACCAAAGAACATACCATCAACTTCACAAAATCCAATATGAAATAAAACATGTGCGCAAAACAAAACTGTACCTACTTTCCTATTGATATCCAGAATATCACCGTGTTGACATCAATGACAATCCAAGTCATCAATGCAACAACAACTGCTATAGAATGATTGCCAAAATAATTTGAATTCATTCCTAACATTAATTGGCCATTAGAGGAATAGGTAACTACATGGGATGAAATGACAAAGCCCAAAAAGGCTAGATCTACTGTAGTTGATTTGGACATTTTGGATGAAGTTTGAAAAGGACATCTGACACACCTGACACTTGATCTAAGGAATACAAGGTTGATAACCTATCATTCAAGAATGGTGTAGGTTAGACTAAAATGGTGGTCACCATGTCTCATTGAAATCAAGGAGCTATCATAAATATTTGCAGTGGAAGGTGTCATTTTTTGAGCAGGAAAAGATGTACCATAGTCCGAGGAAGTTTTGTCCTTTCACGACTTGAGGGTTGGTTGTATATTTTGTTGTATTTTTATGATTTAAAAAGAGTTAGGTTTTCCAACCACCTGAAGCTTTTTACATTCCCATTAATGAGGGAATTCCAAGGTGGTTGTGAAAAGGCTATATAGAATTGAAAACTCATTTTTGTAAGGGGTTGGTAAAAAAAAAAAAAGAGGAGTAGAGATTGAAAAGATATAGAAAATAGAACCGGATTGCTTAGAAGTAAATCACCAAGCTTTGTGTCTGGTCTTATGAGTAATGGAATTGTGAATATAAGTGGAAAGTTGATTTTAATACAAATACACTGCAATTTCTGCCATATATTATTGTTGTCTCTTTGCTTATGTATTTTACTCTTGTATATTTTTCATGTTAGGCATTTGAAATATACCAGTTGTAAGGCAACCCGCTTGACTATTTTATGAGCTTCTTTCAAGGAAAGAATTAAAAGTGCTTATATTTCATCTTGGAGAGTAAATATATCTATATGGACCTTTGATGATAACAATATTTGGTTAACATAATAGTTTGTAAGGCAACCTATTTGGATTTGTAGTTGGTGTGTAAGGCATACTGTTGTATTTCTTTTAGGGTTTACTTGTTGATTTGCATTGTGATTCTATTTCCCTTAGGATTAGGCACTGGTTTGGTATTTGTTTCTCACAATTGTATATTTCATTGATCTCAGAAGAGAAGTTGAAACTTTCAAATCATTTATCAATACCTTTTTATTTTATGTTTATTGCACTTGATAGATTGGACTGTGCCCAGGGCATTTAGTTCATATTTCCTAATTCTATAAAGAGAGAATCATATTAGGTTGTCCCTCCTTAAAAGGAAGAAGGATGAGAATCCTTAAAGCACTGATTGTTGCTTTACTTAAAGTCACACTTTGTCTGGTTGAATTTTGCATTAAAGTGATTACAGTCATATGCAAAGTGCTCTATAGGTTTATGCAGTAAGAAGACTAGAAGCTAATCAGTGTCCACTCACAAGAATACTGTAAAGATAGTCATCATCAAAAGGTAATACCTGCCTAAGTTTGTGGAGCTCAAAAATGAAGGAGGATCTTATCCAATCCTCAGCAATTAGGTCTTTCTCTTGTGGGAATCAGTCTCAAGGAACACAAGTTCAAGTATCATTTTAAGTCCTACAAGAAAAATCCCTAACAATGTGAAAACCCCTTTGGGGCACATCCTAATTCAAAAATAGTAAAAACAAAGGGTGTATTTGATAGTGAAAAACTCTCCAAGGTGCTGGAGGATGGAGACTTTCCTATTCATCTTATCTAGGATTACCAGTTAGAACAATCATCCATAGTCAGTGAAGAGACCAGGCCGATCAATCTAGGAATAAAGGACATCCCTCAGATCACATACATCACAGCAGCTCTAAGTGAAGCAGAAGAGATAGCCTTAGAGGCCCTCCTTCAAGAATCAATAGGAAACTTTGCACAGTCATATGCCCATATGCCTAGACTCGATCCTAATCTTGTTGTTCATCATCTGGCAGTAAATCTTGATGCCAAGCCAGTCAAGCAAAAGTTAAGGAGAATGCATCCAAAAGTGGCCTTGCTGGTTAAAGCAGAGCTTGAGAAGCTCTTGCAGGATAAGATCATTAGAGCCATTGATTATTCAGACTGGATCTCTAACATGGTGCCCATCGTAAAACCCTCAGGTGACATAAGAATTTGCACTGACTTTCAAGATCTCAACAAGGCATGCCCAAAAGATGATTTTCCACTACCCAACATAGACATGATCATAGACCTCACTATAGGGCATGAGATGTGTTCACTCATGGACAGCTTCTCAGGTTATAATTAGATCAAAATCATAGAAGCAGACCAGCACAAAACTACCTTCACCACACCATGGGGCACATTTTGCTATAACATGATGCCATTTGGGCTAAAAAATGCAAGAGCTACCTATCAAAGCATGATGACCACAATTTTTCATGACATGATTCATAAGATCCTCGAGGACTATGTTGATGACATTCTAGCAAAATCTAGAACATGCCATGAACACCTTGATGTCCTTGAAGATGTGTTTGATCGCTTGTAAAAGTATGGTTTGAAATTGAATCCAAAGAAATGTGTATTTGGTGTGACATCCAAAAAATTTTTGGGGATCATTGTGTCCCGGTGTGGCATAGAGATTGATCCCAAAAAGGTGAAGGCCATCATGGAAATGCCTCCTCCCAGAATGCTCAGACAATTAAGAAGATTACAAGGAAAGTTGCAATTAGTTTGACGATTCATCTCCCAACTAGCAGACAAGTGTCAACCATTCAAACATCTTTTACGAAAGGATACCTCCTTCAAATGGGATCCCATCTATCAGCACAACTTCAAAAAACTCAAGGAATATCTGGTGAATGCACCTATTCTTGTACATATCTGCAACTACTACAACGCTGGGGGCATTCTTAGCACAACTTGATGATGATGGAAAGGAGTGGGCTATTTATTATATTAGTCATACACTGGTTGGTTACAAGCTAAACTATTCCCCAATGGAAAAAGTCTACTTGGCAGTGGTTTTCGCCACTCAAAAACTTTTCCACTATATGCTCAGTCACACAGTCAATTTAATCTCCAAGGTTGACCTACTCAAATACTTGCTATCAAAGGCCACACTTACAGGGCGAATGGAAAAATGGGTTATGCTTCTTAGTGAATTCGACATCCAATATGTTGACTAGAAATCCATCAAGGGACAAGTTATTACTGATCAGCTTGTAGAAGCTCCCTTAGTCAACGCATACCCCCTCAAAATGGAGTTCCCAGATGAGCATCTTTGTATGATCGTAGAGCAACCCCAGTGGAAATTATATTTTGACGGCTCATATACATCACATGGATCAGGGGCAGGCATACTATTTGTGACCCCTCAAGGAGACTACATCCCAAAATCCTTCAAGCTAGGATTCATGTTTACAAACAACATTTTAGAATATGAAGCCCTCATGGAAGGTCTTAAAATTGTCATTCACTAGAATATCACAGAACTCCAATTTTTTGGAGATTCCCAATTGATCATCAGGCAAGTCCTTGATGAATATCAAACAAAGGACGACAAGCTATTACCCTACAAAGAACTTGTAGATAAACTCAAAGAACATTTTGTCAGCATATAGTTCACATAAGTACCAAGACTTCAAAATAAGGTAGCAGACGCCATGGCCACCATTGGTTCACTACTGGAAATCCCTCATGACGCTGCACAATATGAGTTTCTAGTTGAGCAGCTACACATGCCTGCTTACAAGAATGTTAACATAGATATGGTATGCATCTTGGTTGGTCCCTAGTCCCGATGGTACAATGACATTCATGCTTATCTAAAGAATGGTATCATATCTCCTCACCTCACCAACACCCAACACCAGAACCTTATTCGCAGAGCATCCCACTACACTCTTTTAGCCAACACCTTATATCATCATGTCTATCATAACATCCTCTCCCGATGTCTAGACTTGAATGAGGCCAACGTGGCTTTACAAGAGGTACACACTGGTATTTGCGGTGTTAACATGAACGGTATCATCCTTGCAAAGAAGCTTCTTAGAGTTGGGTATTGTTGTTATATTTTGCACATCTTTGGAGGCCTAATTACTAGATGAGCTACAATCCCCTAGTTTGTGTTATTAGGTGGTCTTTCTTATATTTTTGTTCTTTTCATTGCAAAGTACATGAAGATAAAAGGAAATGAACTACATCTACATCTACTCATGTATGTATTAGTGGCATGTATACTATTCAGAAAGAAAAGAAATAAAAAGGAAGCATCTATCTAAGCTCACACAGGCCATGAGCATAGCCATTATCAGAATTGAATGGATGAGTGTAGATATACATAAGGAAATAATTAATATGGGGGTACCAGACATTGCCTGCTATTGGAGTCTGAGGCCCGGTCCTATCCAGAAGCTCCTGAGATCCAGAACTTGCAAGAAGTGAAGAGAGGAGATGGGTTAGAAACAATGGATCTATACAATGGCTGGTATCACAATATCAAAGAATGCATAAATACACTCAGCCATGCACCTCTAAAAAAGGTTGTGCTCAGGGCATGTGCATAGGGCTCCAAAGAATAGACAAGGCACCATGTTTTCACTAATGTGTTTGTTTCATGTGTAGATACATGAGGAGCTAATCCAATAATGAATTCCATGAATGATTTGGGCCCTTGATGTAGATCATGATAGGGAAACCTCATGATCTCCATCATGATCGCATCAAGGGCCAAGAGCACACATAGTATGTACAGTTCAAGAACATCTAGATGATTTAGCATCAATAATAATCAATCAAGCAGCATGGCATGATAAAGCAAATACTGGTATGATGATGTAAATAGAATCTGTGTGCTGTAACATGAACAAAATGATTTAATAATCTAGCAGGGGCACCGTACAATTTTGTTAGTCAAGCTATGATGAATGAATAACATAAAATCTATATGGAATCAAAGGAAAGTAGAGCTAATAACAAGGTACATAGATCTATGTAAGAGATAAGGTACACTGTTGCATAGATGTCTTCCTAATCTACACTAGTACTCCAACAGGGCATTTGATATGTGTGATATAATAATGAAAACACAATGTTAATACTACTATTCCATAAGCATCCATACATCTACAAAAAATCAAGGAAACAACAATTCAAATGAAAACCATCATTATAATTGAGCATGTGATAGCAATGTCTTATATCATTGGTACCAATATGTGCATCAAATTATGGGAACTCAGGTATCAATATTTCAAAAGGAAAAGCATTGATAACAGTGAATAATGACTGGCCAAGTATTGCTCGGGCTTCTCAAGGTGCAATAACAAGGGCATAACAGTGAACATCTTTTATCCTTGGTAGACCAACATCAACATAGAGCAGTAGTAGATGAAATGATCATGAGCCTACAATATGTTTAGAAGCATAGATACCAGTAAATATGACACCCCAATAGTGCTCAAAATGAATGCCATAGTGAACTTATCAATAACAATGACCACGCAATACAATGCTCTCTTCCTAATTCACAGGCTAATCTAGAGGTTCATCAATTGTTAACATTCAATGCAAGGTCATGGTTCATCATGTGTGTCAACAACAGGCCATGGTACTTCAAGATTACATAGAGTTGCATGTTGGAATGTCACGGGTCACATGAGGAACAGGGCATTGCTATAGGATAAATGCACCAGCAAAAATAATTACCGAGTCATGATAGCTTGCAGTGTACACTCGGGCTATGCATGGAAGAAGCAATGGTGGATAGTATACATGGTGTGCTCAGGTGGATTGGTGTCTAAAAACATATGCCATCACAATGCAATGGATAGTAAATTACAAAAAAATATTGAGTCTCAAACACCTCAAATGTGCTAACAGTGATGCTATAAAGAAAGCATATTAACTATTTAGAGAATGCCCTAGTGGTAAAGCTTGATGCCACTTATGATAGCATGAAAACATCAATAGCAATGAATGCTGAAAGAGGCTTCAAACACAATGATACACATAGTGCCCCATTCTTTCATGCCGTGTTCAAATTGTGATGCCCTAGGTTCACAGGCTCATGCATTTAGCAGCAAATAAACAATGCTAATAACATATCCAAAACAGTGGTGCAATACAAAATATATGTCGTGCCCTAGCTCAAGTCTCGACACTATAGACATAGAAATGAAAACAAGGATGCCATGAAGTGGTACGATATAGTTCATAAGCCGAGGATTATGTTGCCACAATGCAGGGTCGTGCTCAATGCAAACAATATATATGCTAGAAATTAAACAAGATTAGTGTTGTGCCCTAATCCTAGAGTAACCAGTCTATGCTAGCAACCAAATGTAATAAACATAAACCATGCCATAGCTCATGGTGCACTGGGCAATTGATGTTTACATCAATTATTTCAAATAGTTCATTGCTAAGTTTTAGATTCAATAGTACCAATATTATATCTCACACTATCAGAACCGTGCCCTAACTAAGCATTGCAATATATAGAGGGTTTGAAGTGCATGATAGTGATATGAAGATCATTCATAATGTCTTATTCATGAAGGCTACAACAAGAAAAATTAAAACACTATTGCTACAAGAAAGATAAATCAATTCATGCTTGCCTACCTTGAGAGGATGTTGCCAGTTTCTGAGGGTTGCTATTTCCATTTCGAGTTTAGAGCTGTAGTAGGTTTGGAAAGTTGCCAAATGTCGAGTGTGGAGCTGTAATGCAAGGTCTTTCGAGCATTGTTTCAATAATTTTATTTTCTTCCTCCCCTTTTAGGGTTGAAAGTAATGCTGATGCTTCAATACTTTAGGTTATGTATGTTTTATTATTACATGGTCATCCTCCCATTATTGGGGAGTTGATTTTACATCTTTTTCATGTAACCTATAGTTTTCTTAGGGGTTTAAAATTTCATTTTAATGCTATTATTTTTAAAGATGTGCTTCCCTTTTGGTTGAGGCTTTCCTTTAAAAATATAATTGTATCTATTAGAGGTCTTAGTGGATAGTTTTAAATATTAAGTCATGGCCATCTTTTATTGTAAGATATTGACAAGTGTTATTTTTTATAAACCCTTGTCAGATATCGGTTATAAGGCATGACTTAGTGGGTGTAATGGTCATCTTTGACTATTCATTTTTAGGCCCCCACTTTCCTTGCCCCCTAGGTATCTAGGAATCTGACATTCAGACCATGATGCTGCCTCATGGGTCCATATTTTGACTTTTCTATTCTTAGGTGGTAGTGGAGTTGAATGCAGATTCTTAGGTTTCTATTTTTATACCTCTCACTTTTGGTGATTGAGGTTAGCTCTTCACTTTTTCTCTCTGATATTAGTGTTGTAGCTCTAAGAGACACATTTGTACCTATTTCTTTTTAGCAATAAAAATTGATCCTTCTTGTTCTACTATAATTCTAGGTTTGCTATTGAAGCCATATGTGAGATTATTGTGATGTTTCTATATCCTTAATCTACATCTTGGATTCAAGTGGGTATTCAAGGATTTGTCTTAATTCAGTGGTGTGACTTGTGTATAATCAAGAATATCATATTTGTGAAGTTTTCTTCCTTTTCTAGTTTCTAAGTACCTTATTTCATTGGGGGTTAAGAAAGGGAGATTGAGTTGTGAGTTAGATTTGAATTGCTGATGAAGTGAACTTGTTTCTCAATTGTTGTTTCTTTTCAAATTCAGTGGATCACCTTCCTTTCATTTCAAGTTGCAGTTGTTTAATTTCAATCATTTTCTATGCCTTTTCCCTCCAAGTTTAGATAAGTTTCAAGTGATCCAAGGGAAGCCAACCTTTAATCCGAAGGTCTATTCTTAGATAAGTTACCCATAGCCTGAGAATAGTCCCATGTTTCACAAGATTGTTGGGTTCAATAATTAGCAAAATAGGGTGCAATCCTTAGTGACAATAGTTTTTGGCACGCTCGGTGGAACTGAGACCCAGTGAGTCTATTTCCTAGAAAGATTTATGCAAGTTATTGTTTGGTATGAGCAGTGACAGTGTTTTTAAATCATACCTAGTGACTCTAATGGTGTTTTATGCAGATTAGTATATAAGCTTATGAGTGGGATGCCAACTAGGTAGAGTAAGAATCCTTTTTTGTATGCAGAGCTACCATCTGTCAAAAAGAGGTCTAAAGAAGCCCAAGCTAGTGCATCAAAATCTACAAATCTTACTCCCAATCCTGATCCTAAGCCTACTCACATTCCTACAAGTGCTTCCCCAATCTAGTCAATACATGTATTACTACCTATACAAGCAGCCCCTATAAATCAAGCTCCCCTTAATCCTCCAATGGCTCAGCCTAGGCAACTTCCTTTTGTAGCCTTTGATCAAGGCAGCCCCTTGAATTTGTAGTAGCATAATGACATACCTACATCAGCCCTTAAAAGTTTGCCCATTTTTACAGGAGAAGATCAAACCTCAACTATTGAACACATAAGAGATGTGGCATCTCTTTGTGTCCTTCATAACATAACCCAAGATAATGTGGCTGTGAGATTCCTGGCAGCTTCACTCAAGGGAAAAGCATTACAATGGTTTGGAGGCTTAGTAGTTGGTTCCATAGCTGATTGGGATGCGTTGGGACAAGCCTTAGAAAATCAGTTTGAGGATAAATTGGATCACCTCTCATTAGTTGAGCATTTGACTACTATCAAAAGAGTGCCTCAAGAATACATGATGGACTTTAATTTTAGATTCCAAAGAACATGGAATAGAATACCAGCTACAGTTAGACCTTCAAGCTAGCATACTTTTCTATACTATCTAAGAGCTCTTAACAATGATATCTCTATTATCATCCAATCCATGGGAGGGACTAATTTACCAGCAGCTTATGATCTTGCCATAAGAGCTGAAAATAGCCTAATCCAAGCTAGGAAAATAGCCCCAAGGCCTCCAATGCCTATTTTTCCAGAGCTTCATCCTGTTCCTGAAGTAATTCTAGCCTTGGCATCCATTCCACCTCTCCCATATCCTCCTCAAAAAGTTACTAACCCAGTTGTGAATCAGTCCCAAGAGCTGACTAAGATTAAAAAGGCCTTGCAAATAGTTACTAATGAGCTGGTTAGTCTAAAGAAGCAATAGTCCCAGCCTTACCAGCAACCTTATCAGCAGCCCTATCAAAATCACTACCAATAGAACAAGACCCAATACCAACAAGGCCAGCAAGGTCAAGCAAGAAGTTATAACAAAAAGACCAGCCAACCTTATCATTCTAACATTCCTAGTGCTTCTAGGGAGCTAGTTCCTATAGCCCAAAATAATATAGGACAAGATTATCAATGGGGCTGCCCATGCAATCAACACCAAATCTAGGGGATGTGTCCTAATGGCTATAATTAGGCCCTCATGGTACAGAACAATGTGATGATGCCGCAAGAGATAGTTCAAGAGCCAGAAGTTTAGCAAGGTCTGGTTGTTACCACAAACAAGTTGTAGACACCTGAGGTGGCACTGGTGAATTTTCAGAAGGAAGATTTTTGTGGAGTGAATTTTTCACCAAGTGATAACCCGAACTACATCCCAGTTGCAGCCAACACCAGGTCTAAGAAGAAGGATTTGGAGGTTGAAAAAGTGCCCTCTACCAGTCAACAAGCCCTTATTGTGAATCCAAAACCCAAAGCAATTCAAGCTCCATCTTTAAACCAATCTGAGGCTAAGGAACCAGCTAAGGCAGCTACACAGTTGGTGCCTACACAAACAAAGATTGCTGGGCCAAAAGGACAGCCCAAAGTGAATTTGGGATCTTTTAATATAGTGGAGAAAATGAGGAAAACCTCTACCAATGTGCCTTTAATGGACACCCTGGCAATTCTTGGACAAAAGGAGCTAATACTGAACGAATTGGCTAAAATCTCACCAAATCAAGAGGCTGTTTTGGAGTAGCCTAGGGTCCTCGTAGCTAAAATACCTCATGTGGAGAAAAAAAAAAAGAAGTTAGCTCACAGCCCATTATTGTCCCACAGGTTAAGCCTCCTCCTTTCTATGTAACTCTTATCATTGGAAACTATCTAGTTCATAAATGTATGATAGACTCAGGAGCTAGTAGTTCTGTGATTTCTAGGCAATTAGCAGATCTACTAGGATTATCTTATGAGCCAATAGGCAGGCATGTTGTTCAGTTGGATGGGTCATTAGTTAGTACCTTGGGAGTCATAAAGGACCCAAGCCTCATTTTACATGAATACCCTAATTTCTCCATTCCCCAGGATGTCTATGTCATAGATTTGCCTCCTCATTTTGCTATTTGTCTAAGTAGAGAGTTCACTGCTAGGTTGGGAGGATATCTCTCAGCTGATTTGTCTCATCTATACTTCAGAACCAAATATGGGACTAGAGTTAGGATCAAGTCTGAAGCTTTTGCAAAAATCCATGCTGAACCATATACCCCAAATCCTATGAATGCCAATTTGATGTATCATGAACAAGACCCAAGTGATTCTGAGCCTGGGACCCCTATTGGGAAGATTCCTAATATTGCACTAGATGAATGGGCTAAAAGAGACTTGGAGGAGGATAATCCTTTTAGAAACATGGAGATCTCTGGCATTGCAATGTATATCATTCATGAAGAAGGTGATGTGATACCAGATTTGATGAAAAAGGAAAACAAACCTTCTAGTGGTTATAGTGATGATTTGTGGAAGCTATTCTTTGATGGTGCCAGAAGCAAAGTTGGTTCAGGAGGCAGTGCTGTCCTAATTTCTCCAAAAGGGAAAAGGTATTACTCTATAGTTCATTTTTCTTTTAGTTGTACCAATAATACAATAGAGTATGAATCATTGATTCATGGTTTAGAATGGGCTAGACAAAGAGGAATCAAATGCTTAGAAGTTATAGGTGATAGTGAATTAGTGGTTAATCAAATCTATAGCACCAATCTCATAAAGAATGATACACTTAAGATGTATAAGCACAGGGTTTAGGATTTAATAGAAGATTTTTGTGCTTTTAATCTGGTTTTTGTTCCAAGAAATTAGAACAAATGGGAAGACAAGCTGGCTGCCATGGGAGTAGAGTATGATATTCCAAAAGAGGTCACAAGTCCTAACTCTTAGCATGTAAAGATTCTGGTAAGACCATCCATACCAAACAATCAAGTGAGATGGAAAGTTTTTGAGAGTCATGAAAAAAATTTCAATTTTTTGATCGAGGAAGCCGAGTTCTCTAGAGTTAACCAGAGAAAACATGCTCATCAATATGGTGACCAGATGTTACAGTTGAAGAGTAATAGACTGCCTAAAGGATTGGTCACACTTGAGTCTATATTTAATGTTGATGATCAACTCAAAGGAGACAAGGCCAGTATGACAGTCAAAGAAGAACACTACCAGCCTATGGAAATTCTTACGGACAAATTCCTTAAGCTTGGAAAGGTATGCACACAGCCAGAACAACAAGCCTTTATTTCATTATGTCAAGAATATAGTGTTATCTTTGCATGGGAATACTATGATTTGAAAGGATTTGATCCACACTTAGCCCAGCACACCATTGAACTAGAACCCCATGTGAAACCAGTAAGGCAGAAACAAAAACCTATCAATCCTAAGTTAGAAGTTTTGATGAAAATAGAGTTGAGAAAGATGATTGAGGCCAACATTATCTTCCCCATTAAACACACTTCTTGGGTCTCTAATCTAGTACTAGTTAGGAAGAGGAATGGTGAAATCTGGTTATGTGTGGATTTCAAAGACCTTAATAGAGCCTCACTCAAAGATCATCATCCATTGTTATCCATGGAACAAATTCTATAGTATGTCTCAGGATTTGATAGATTTTCTCTGTTAGATGGCTTTTCTGGTTATAACCAGGTCCTGGTTAAGGAGGAAGATCAATATAAAACTGCATTCACCACTAAATGGGGCACTATGGCATACAAAAAGATGTCATTTGGGTTGTCCAATGCTGGTGCTACATTCCAGAAAGCCATGGAGATGGCATTTTCTGGCCTGATGAATAAGTTTGTTCTAGTCTACTTAGATGACATAACTATCTTTTCAAAAGACACTAATGAGCACCTGGCTCATCTGAGATAGATTTTTGAGAGGTTCAGAGAGTTTGGAGTTTCATTGAATCCTAAGAAATGCATCTTTGTTGTACATGAAGGTAGATTACTAGGGCACATTGTTTCTAAACAAGGGACAACCATTGATCCTGAGATGGTAAAAGCCATCTTGGCTCTACCCCTGCCAACTCACAAAAAGGAATTACAGAGTTTTCTTGGAAGAATCAATTTCTTGAGAAGGTTCATTCCAAACATTGTAGCACTTTTAAAGCCTATGACCAAAATGCTCAAGAAGAACTCAACTTTCCATTGGACCAGTGAAGGTAAAAGGTGTTTTGGGGAAGTCAAGGAAGCAATTGCATCCACCTCTACTCTGGTAAACCCTAACTTTTCTAAGGATTTTAAACTGTATGATTTTGGAGACAATGATAGTATCTCTGCTATGTTAGTCCAGTAGAATGTTGAGAAGCAAGAATAACCAGTAGCTTTGTACAGTCAAGGTCTAGATGGTTATGAGCTTAATTACACTCCTATTGAAAAGCATGTCCTAGAAATTGTGAGAAGTTTGAAAAAATTTAGACACTTGTTGTCCAACAACACAGTGCACCTAATGGTTGCTCACCCTTGCATAAGATATTTCCTGCTAAACAAGGATCTGAGCCACAAGAGGGTTGGTTGGGTCACCAAAGTCAAGGAATATGACATTCAGATTAAAGTAACCAAGCTGGTTAGAGGAAAGGGGTTGTGTGAGCATCTAAATGAAGGAATAGCGGACTCAAACTAGTAGAAGGAGGTTGTCTTGATGAATCAGGATGCAGGATAGAACACAATCTGGACAACAGAGATGAAGTATTATCTCTCAATTGCTCGATGTCCTCAAGGCCTTGGAAGGAGTAAAAGAAAGTATTTTAGACTCCAGGCCATTCCTTTTATTGTTATTGATAATGTTCTGTATAGGAGGGATCATAGTGGTGTTCTATTAAGGTGTGTTGAAACTAATCAAGTAAGCAAGATACTAGAAGAATTTCATGATGGAGGATCTAGTGGACACTTTGCTGCCAGAACCATTGCTCTTAAGGTGATGAGAGTTGGGTACTATTGGCCTAGCTTGTATAAGGATGCTTTTGATTGGGTAAGGAGATGCAAGAGTTGTGCCTTGTTTGCTGGAAAGAAAAAGCTGGCAGCCCTTCCCCTTCATCCTATCAAGGTTGAACAACCCTTCTCAAAATGGGGACTGGATTTCATTGGACCTATCAACCCCCCATCCAATGCTAGACACAAATGGATACTTGCTGCTATAGACTATTTTACCAAGTGGACAAAGGCTATAGCACTGAAGAAAGCAAATGAAACCTCTGTCCTAAACTTCTATCAAGACATTATGTCTAGATTTGGTGCTCCAGATTCAATCATCTCAAACAATGCCATGGCATTCCTGGGAACTAAGATTTCAAAATGGGCACTCAAGCATAATATCTTTCTGAGTACCACTTCTAACTATTACCCTCAAGGTAATGGTTAAGTAGAATCAATGAGTAAAAACTTGCTGAGGATAATCAAAAGGACTATAGAAGGAAATCAGAGAGACTGGCATGAAAAGTTAAAGCTGGCCTTGTGGGCAGATAGATTAACACCTAAGAGGTCTATAGGAAACTCACCCTACACATTGGTATATGGAAAAGAAGCCAAGATTCCCCTATCTACTAAGTTGCCTACCCTAAGTCTGATTAAAGAGATTGATCCTAAGGAGGAGGATACTATGTAGGTCAGGCTGGCTAAACTTATTGAACTTGAAGAAACAAGGAAACTAGCATTAAAGAACCTAGAGGCTCATCATGCTCAAATGAAGAAGAGTTTTGACAAGAAGGCCACACCTAAAGTCTTTAAAGAGGGGGATCTAGTCCTCAAGTGGGATGAAGAAAAATATAAACCAGGGAGGCATACTAAGTTTTATGCCATCTAGAGTGGGCCCTTCATGGTGATTGGATGCAAAGCCCATAACACTTTTCAGCTGGCTAGCATGGACAGAGAGGAGCTACCCATTCCATTGAATGGGATCCACCTCAAGGCTTGTTTTTGAGGTTCTTTTCTACCCTGTATATTAGTAAGTTAAGAGTTTGAGTTTTTGGCTTTTTGTGTTCCCTAAGTGCTTGGCACAAGTTTTTTTTGAGTAGCTACTTTCAGTTGTTGTTTTCAGCTGGTGTGAGTAGCAATAAGCTAGAGAAGTTATCTCTAGCAGTTAGCAGTTTTGTTGAGAAGGATTGGCTATCTAAAGAAGCTAGGTTCAATTGTGGTTTAGTGACTCTATGCCCAATGGATCTATCAGGCAGCTAGTCAAGATGCTTAGTAGGCAAGCACTCCATAGAGGTCGCCAGAATGTTGTCATATTTTGCAAATCTTTGGAGGCCTAATTACTAGATGAGCTGAAATCCCCTAGTTTGTGTTATGAGGTGGTCTTGCTTATATTTGTGTTCTTTTCATTGCAAAGTACATGAAGATAAAAGGAAATGAGCTGTATCTACATCTACTCATGCATGTATCAGTGACATGTATACTGTTTAGAAAGAAAAGAACTAAAAAGGAAGCATCTATCTGAGCTCACACAAGTCGTGAGCATTGTCGTTATCAGAATTGAATGGATGAGTGAAAATATACATAAAGAAATAATTAATATGGGGGTACTAGACATTGCCTAGTATTGGTGTCTGAGGCCCGGTCCTGTCCAGAAGCTCGTGAGATCCAGAACCCGCAAGAAGTGAAGAGAGGAGATGGGTTAGATCCAATGGATCTATGCAATGGCTAGTATCACAATATCACATAATGCATACATAAACTCATCCATGCACCTCTAACAAAGGTTGTGCTTAGGGCATGTGCATAGGGCTCCAAAGAATAGACAAGGCACCATGTTTTCACTAATGTGTTTGTTTCATGTGCAGATATAGGAGGAGCTGATCCAATAATGAATTCCATGAATGATCTAGGCCCTTGATACAGATCATGATAGGGAAACCTCATGATCTCCATCATGATTGCATCAAGGGCCAGGAGCACACACATTATGTACAATTTAGGAACATCTAGATGATTCAACATCAATTAGAATCAATCAAGCAGCATGGCATGATAAAGCAAATACTGGTATGATGATGTAAATAGAATCTATGTCCTGTAACATGAACACAATGATTTAATAATCTAGCAGGGGAACTGTAGCATGTTGTCAATCAACCTATGATGAATGAATAATAGAAAATCTATATGGCATCAAAGGAAAGTAGAGCTAATAATAGGGTACATAGATCTATGTAAGAGATAAGGCACACTGTTGCATAGATGTCTTCCTAATCTGCACTAGTAATCCAATAGGGCATTTGATATGTGTGATGTAATAATGGAAACACAATGTTAACACTATTGTTCCATAAGCATCCATACAGCTACAAAAAATCAAGGAAACAACAATTCAAATGAAAACCATCATTATAATTGAGCATGTGACAACAATGTCATATAACATTGGTACCAATATGTGCATCAAATTATGCGAACTCATGTATCAATATTTCAAAAGGACAAGCATTGATAACAGTGAATAATGAATGGCCAAGTATTGCTCGGGCTTCTCAAGGTGTGATAACAAGGGCATAATAGTGAACATCTTTTATCCTTGGTGGACCAACATCAACATAGAGCAGTAGTAGATGAAATGATCATGAGCCTACAATATGTTCAGAAGCATATATACCAGTCAATATGACACCCCAATAGCACTCAAAATGAATGCCATAGTGAACTTATCAATAAAAATGACCACGCAATACAATGCCCTGTTCCTAATTCATGGGCTAATCTAGAGGTTCATCAATTGTTAACATGCAATGCAAGGTCATGGTTCATCATCTGTGTCAACAATAGGCCATGGTAATTCTAGATTACACAAATTTGCATGCTGGAATGTCACGGGTCACATGAGGAATAGGGCATTGCAAGAGGATAAATGCACCAGCAAAAATAATTACCAAGTCATGATAGCTTGCAGTGTACGCTCGGGCTGTGCATGGAAGAAGCAACGGTGGATAGTATACATGGTGTGCTCGGGTGGATTGGTGTCTATAAACATATTCCATCACAATGCAATGGACAATAAATTACAACAAATATTGAGTCTCAAACACCTCAAATGTGCTAATAGTGATGCTATAAAGAAAGCATATTAATAGTTTAGAGCATGCCCTAGTGGTAAAGCTTGATGCCACTTATGATAGCATGCAAACATCAATAGCAATGAATGTCAAAAGAGGCTTCAAACACAATGATACACACAATGCCCCATTATTTCATGCCCTGTTCAGACTATGATACCCTAGGTTCATGGGCTCGTGCATTTAGCAACAAATAAACAATGATAATAACATATCCAAAACAGTGGTGCAATACAAAATATATGTCGTGCCCTAGCTCAAGTCTCAACACTATAGACATAGCAATGAAAATGAGGATGTCATGAAGTGGCACGATACAGTTGATAAGCCAAGGATTATGTTGCCACAATGTAGAGCCGTGCTCAATGCAAACAATATATATGCTAGAAATTAAACAAGATTAGTGCCATGCCCTAATCCTAGTGTAACCAATGTATGCTAGCAACCAAATTTAATAAACATAAGCCATGTCCTAGCTCATTTCTCACTGGGAAATTGATGTTTACATCAATTATTTCAAATATTTCATTGCTAAGTTTTAGATTCAATAGTACCAATATTATATCTCACACTATGAGAACCGTGCCCTAACTAGGCATTGCAATATATAGAGGGTTCGAAGTTCATAACAATGATATGAAGATCATTCATAATGTCTTATTCATGAAGTCTACAACAAGAAAAATTGAAACACTGTTGCTACAAGAAAGAGAAATCAATTCGTGCATGCCTACCTCAAGAGGATGTTGCCAATTTCCGAGGGTTGTTGTTTCCATTTCAAGTTTAGAGCTATAGTAGGTTTGGAAAGTTGCCAAATGATGAGTGTGGATCTGTAATGCAAGGTCTTTCGAGCATTGTTTCAATAATGTTATTTTCTTCCTCCCCTTTTAGGGTTCAGTGTAATGCTGATGCCTCAATACTTTAGGCTATGTATGTTTTATTATTACATGGTTATCCTCCCATTATTAGGGAGTTGATTTTACATCTTTTTCATGTAACCAATAGTTTTCTTAGGGGTTGAAAATTTCATTTTAATGCTATTATTTTTAAACATGTGCTTCCCTTTTGGTTGAGGCTTTCCTTTAAAAATATAATTGTATCTATTAGAGGTCTTAGTGGATAGTTTTAAGTATTAAGTCATGGCCATCTTTTATTGTAAGATATTGAAAAGTGGTATTTTTTATAAACCCTTGTCAGATATCGGTTATAAGGCATGACTTAGTGGGTGTAATGGTCATCTTTGACTATTCATTTTTAGGCCCCCACTTTCCCTGCCCCCTAGGAATCTGGGAAACTGACATTCAGACTATGATGCTGCCTCATGGGTCCATATTTTGACTTTTCTATTCTTAGGAGGTAGTGGAGTTGAATGCAGATTCTTAGGTTTTTGTATATATACCTCTCACTTTTGGTGATTGAGGTTAGCTCTTCACTTTTTCTCTCTGATATGAGTGTTGTAGCTCTGAGAGACATAATTTTACCTATTTCTTTTTAGCAATAAAAATTGATCCTTCTTGTTCTCCTATAATTATGCGTTTGCTGTTGAAGCCATATGAGAGATTATTGTGATGTTTCTATATCCTTAATCTACATCTTGGATTCAAGTGGGTATTCAAGGATTTGTCTTAATTTAGTGGTGTGATTTGTGTATAATCAAGAATATCAGATTTGTGAAGTTTTCTTCCTTTTTTGGATTCTAAGTACCTTATTTCATTGGGGGTTAAGAAAGGGAGATTGAGTTGTGCATTAGATTTGAATTGCTAATGAAGTGAACTTGTTTCTCAATTGTGGTTTCTTTTCAAATTCGTTGGATCACCTTCCTTTCATTTCAAGTTGCAGTTGTTTACTTTCAAGCATTTTATATCCCTTTTCCCTCCAAGTTTAGATAAGTTTCAAGTGATCCAAGGGAAGCCAACCCTTAATCCAGAGGTCTATTCTCAGATAGGTTACCCACAGCCTGAAAATAGTCCCATGTTTCACAAGATTGCTGGGTTCAATACTTAGCACAATAGGGTGCAATCCTTAGTGACAACAGGTATTATTGGCTGACCATGGAGCATGACACCTATGAGTTCATGAAGAAGTGCCTACAGTGCCAATAGCATGCCAATTTGATCCATGCACCAGCATAGGACTTATAGCCCATTTCACCTTCATGGCCTTTCTCGTGTTGGGATTTTGACCTTGTTGGCATGATCCACCCTCATTCTTCTAACAGACACAAGTATATCATTATAGCCACTGAGTACTTTACAAAGTGGGTAGAAGTAATTCCACTCAACTTAACTATTGGTGTCCAAATCTCCAAATTTATCCTCTACCATATCATTTGTTGTTTCAGTATTCCCTCCACCATCTTCACATATCAGGGCTCTCTGTTTGAAAACCATCATGTTACAAAGCTCTGTGACTAATTCCACATCCACCAACACTTTTCTAGCCCATACTTTCCACAAGGGAACGGCCAGGCCGAGGCAACTAACAAAACTATCCTCAAAATCCTACAGAAAGTTGTCAATGATTCTAGTCACGACTGGCATTTACAAATCAATCCCACCCTCTAGGCCTATCGCACCTCATTCCATACTCCCATAGGCACCACCCCATACTCCCTAGTATATGGTGTTGAAGTTGTTCTACCAATCTAGGTCAAAATCCCTTCACTCTGCGTGTCCACGAAGAACTACATCATAGATGAAGACTACCGCATGGTGCACCTGACACAACTGGACTTGTTAGATTAAAAGAGGCAATGGGCCTACGATCACCTGATCATGTACCAAAATTTTCTCAAAAGGATCTTCAATAAAAAGGTGCACCCTCGACAGTTCCAAGTGGGAGACCTTGTCCTGAGAGAAAACTAGAAAGTACAAGAAAACTATGAATAGAAAGGGAAGTTTGAGCCCACCTGGTTAGGTCCCTATGTGGTGACAACCTGCTTCAATTACAGAGCTTATTAGTTGTCTACACTTGAGGGGGAGCCTCTTAATGATCCTATTAATATCATACATTTGAAGTAGTTCTATGCTTGAACCATAATATGATCCTGAAAAAAAAAATCTTAAAAATCAAATATGATCCTGAAAAAAAAATAAAAAAAAATCTTAAAAATCAAATATGATCCTGAGAAAATCCTAAAAAATTATAAAATGTCCTGAAAAAATCACCATCTTGGTGAAAACCTAGTAAACAGGCACCTTGATGAATAAAAATAAATAAAAAAATAAAAAAATGATGAAAAAGAGTAAAGAGAAAAATCTCGTCCAATGGTGAAAACTTGGCAATTCAAGCACCTTGGGCAAGTATGTTGGTGAAAACCTAGTAAACAGGTGCCATACATAGTGGACTGTATCATTATCTATCAAAATACCCCCCCCCCCCCATCCATTTACCAGTTCTCATTTCTGACTCACCAATCCCTTGTTCCCAAGGTGTCATCCCCATTGCACCAGCACACCAAATGCAATATCCCATTTCCTACAATGTTGTACATATCCACTATATATAATGTCTCCATCTTGTACATCCCATCTTGGTAGTACTATTTTCTCACAAAGCACATGAACCGAAGGATCTCAATATCAGCAATGTTCCCCAAGCAAGTATCTTGCGTCACTGTGATTCTCCAAAAGTTGTTTGTTTTCCCAGCCATAATTCCCAATGCAGTAGATCCCCATCAACTAGGTCCTTTTAGGATGCATCCTTCCTCCATGTCTGACCTAATCTCAACATCCATAGTTAGTCGATCCCTTTTGGCAAAGGACATCTTTTTGGTCTTATCACATTGATTTTAGTTTTCTTGTTCTATGTTTTCAATTGATTTTGTGATCTCAGTTGACTACTCCCATTAAGGCTGCCACAATCCTTTATATCATGGTGTGTTGCAACAGGAGGTGTTATTCTGGGGCATGGTCTTCTGTGATCTTTTGGCTTCTACTTATGAGTCAGTCAGACATGACCCTTGTACGTTCCACTTGTGATCTTTTGGGTTACTTGGTGCACTTGGGAAATGTTGTTTGTCTATGGATTCCCTCACATCGTTCCCACCATGTGTCCTTCAAGATGTGTGTGTGATGTTGGGGAAATCCTTGCATGTCTTTTTCACATCAGTCCTATGTAATACTCGCAACATGACCTCACATTCCTATTAACTGTGGTTCATCTCTTCTATTTCTATATCAAAATAAGTGCGCAAATCTACATGGTGGTGTTCCCTCGGAACATCCTGTGCTCAAGCTTCATGAAACATCCTCCACCCTATAAAACATCCAAACAAAGCTCCCATCATCCCTATCCAATATCAAAGCATCATCCCTCTCAAAATGTCACCCCAAATAGCACACTTCCCCCCCCCCCCCAAGAGCTTCTCTCTCGCATCCCTCTCATGTTCTTGACCTTTGGATTGTGATTGTGCATATATCCCCCTTCAACCGTTATCCCCTCCCTCTCTCAGTGAGGGTGCAGTTAGGTAGTGATATGTTGTGACCATCCCATATACCCTCACCCTCACACTCTCATCTACATTCATGCATGCATTTCATTTCCCACTCCTACCCTTGGTTGCACTATGTCATCCTATCATAGATTCATTTTAATCTTGCATTGTTAGGGTGCATTCATTTTAGTTTCACATCATTTATATCATGTTAGATTCATTTTAATCTTGCATTGTTAAAGTTCATTTTAGGTGCATTCATTTCATTTACCATCTCATTTCGTATCATTTAGGTTCATTTTCATCTTACATATTTAAGAGTTCATTTTAGGTCCATTTCTTATTAAGTTATCTTAGATTCATTAGGTTCATTTAATTATCTTGCATTGTTAAGTAGTTTTTTTTATCTTTCATTGTTCACACATGTTACATATCCATAACAATATGCATTCCATCATAATATACATGCATCGAATAAAGAAAACATTTACATCACATCCTGCATCCACAAATTGTCAGCACATGCATTTCATATAAACATTGCATAATGCATCTCGTATAGAAATCACATCCCGCATCACACACATGTCAATCTCACAGCATATAGAAATCACATCACATCCTACATCATTCATGTTAAGTACATCATAAGCATCCATACATTCATCCATAACACATCATATCCCACCCAGCTCATCATATATATACCAAAAATCATTGCAAAGAATAAAAGTACATGTCCCAACCCAGAAGCATGAAACAATAAATGTCTGTCTGAGTCCATGATAATACCAATAGTACAGATCTGAATATACAATCGGGACTATGCCCTCCATCAATAAAAGAATCATATACAATCAAAATTGTAGCATATCACTACCTATCTGCCTCTCTTGAGGGAGACTGCATATCAAAATCTCTAGCTAATGGGTTTGCCTCTAAAGGTACCTGTAGGATGGGTGGCTGGCTCACTGCACCCTGTGTCCCTATGTCCTGTTGATGAGATGACTAGGATAGACAAGCTTGTCTATGCTCCTGATCCTTAGCTAGGATCATAGTGCTCCTCAAACACCAATAAAGGTCTATAGGCTCCTTTGTCTTTCAAAGGTCTTCCCCTGACCTGCCTAGCCCTCCCACCAAGTTACACAAGTTCAAACATCCTTCTTCTTGCTTTGCATTCTAACAACTATGCCCTCACATAGGCTATAATGGTCTTTATGGCCTCTAACTTCTTCCTGAGCTCCAACAGGGTAAAAGAGTTTTTCCAAGGTCTTTTTGTGGCTATTAACACCTTCTCAAAGCATTGGCAAGGTTTTGGAAACACCTGATTTAGGGTTTCCTTTGGAAACTAAGGCTACAAGGAAGTGCCAATTAGGCCTCCTTCCAAATTTGTAGGGCCTATTACTCCTTCCCTATGCAAAACTAAAATCACTATCCTTAAGAATTTCTTCTACACTTGCCTCATACTCAAAGATTTTTGAGGTCTTGGCTGCCCAAACTATCCGTACAGTACTTTTCCCAATTTGAGAGGATTTTAAGGGTTTCAAGGTTGTTCTTTGCTTGTAGCCTCACCAAAACAACTCCAAAATCTTTCAAACCTCCTCCTTCACCTGATTGAGGCTTCATGCATCAATCTTGCCTTCCTCCAAAGGATTCCTCATGGAACTTCTTGCACTATCTGCTGGAGCTCTTATTTTGCTACTGCACCTAGCCGAATGGCTTATCTTCACCTAGGGCTTTGTCAAACTACTATTTGCACTGGCTTGCTGGGGCCCTATCTACATAATATACAAGGTGAGGGTCTAAGGTCTTCAACTCCACATTACCATGTCTTTTCCACAGTGGAATCAAGAGCTTCAGGCCCTATTTCATAAGTGCCAACAATGGGAACAGTGGGCTGTGGAACCCTGCTATACCAAGAACACAAAATAAATACACACTAACTAAACTATTTACACACAAACAAATGCAAACAACCACAATGAAGCCTACACACCCAATAAATAATAAAACACAGACTAAAAACAATGCTCAGGCCATCAAAATCTCTATCAAACACTGTCACAGTCTATATTTCTTCCTGTGCCCGTACACTAGCTGTACCTGGAAAACTTCCAACCTTAGGATTAGGGTTGGTCAAGCCTTATAAAGTATTTTTTTTAGGTGTGTGCATTGGTCTTAGGACTTTTAGCCACTTAGAAGGTTAGTTCTTACAAAAAGAGAAAAGTTGCTTAGCAACTTTCAAAAGTTGCTAGTAAATTTTTGTGCAACTTTGAAGTTTCTTGAGTGGCTCTAGTTTCTCAGTCCAAAGACCTCTTCTAAAGAACACTTGTGCTCATCTCATCACCAAACACCAACCTAAGACATATAACCTCAAATCCAAGCACTCCAAGTTGAAAACATTCCTTGGATTAGTGTGCTGCACAATCAAACTAGAAAGACTAGAAAGCTCTAGGACTTAAACATTGCCTAGATGCAACCAAAAAAAAATGAGCCAAAGACCAAGATGGCTCTTATTGATACTTACATGCACTAAACACACCAAAATAGAGAAGGTGAGGGCCCTCATAGAGGTTCTCCTGCACCACCTATACATCTATTGAGTGCACCACTCGGGATATCAAAACAACACCTATATCCATGTCCATCCCTACCCCTGACTTTGATCCCCCCGCCTCTGCCATCTATACCGAATCATCAGTTGAGTGTTGTTGACTCTATGTGTGGCCTGACCAATGACTCCTCTTGCCTACCCTATGGCTCCCACTGGTCACTGCTCTATGACTCCCACTAGACCCTATCCTCCTGCTACCACTCAAGCCTGTTAGTAATGATCGGCTTGGCTCCCTATAATGTTGTACCTACTCAAGCGGCACATACGCAAGATATAATCCCCTATAGAAGCCAATCTGCTCCCCAATCTCACTAGCTACCACTACAAGCATGATACCTCTCCTAATCGCTCAAGGGATCCCCGTGTGGTGGTATCCCTATCTCCCAACAATCAGTCTTGCTCTGATTGCAAGCCATCTTTCTTCACCTGTAGACCATCCCTCTTGGCAATCAGAACCACCATCTCCCCCCTCAACTGATCCCTCTCCTACTGAGTCATCAGTCCCTCTTGTATGGATTGCACTAGGCATGTAATCAAGCTATCTTGCTCTATCTTCAGTCCATCCCTCTCTCCCACTAGCCCATCCCTCTCCACTCTTAGAGCATCTCGCTCCACCTATGTGTCTTGCAACATCTGCGTAGTGGTATCATGTGTGGCCTGCAGTGAGGCTAGACATGCTGCTGCTCATATCCCCCACCCATAGGTGATCCAGATCCTACTAGTGGTGGTGGTCCTACCGGTGGTGGTGGTCCTAGTGGTGGTGGACCTACTGGTATCTGTAGCCCATCCCCTCCCCCCCCATCCACATCCATCCCATCTCCATCTCTATCTTTGTCCCCATCCCTATCTCCTCCTCTCCCTCCTCTATCCCTCCCTCCAATCCTCACCCTATCTCCCCCTCCACCTCTTCCCCCTCCTCTCCAGCCTCTATACATGGCCGGTGCCCATCCCACACCATCTGGTAGCCCTGATCTCTCTACTGCCCTAGGTGGCTAGAACCAGGCATCGTACGCTAATGTAGTCCCTAGATCCACCACCGCTCCTACCCAATCCCAAACAAATGGCTGCATGATTTGATAGGTGGCCAACAACCCTCCCCTATCCATCGGTGGCCAAAACTTAGATATCCTCTTATGGGTGGCCCACTGGTACCATCACTCCCCATTTGGCACATCCTGCCTGAATCTGAACTGACGAGATGTCCTATCCAGTCTATATTGCTCCATGATATAGTCCCATCACCCTGTAAGATGTGTAGGCATCACTATGTATGGGAGCTTCCATGCATCCTCCACCCATGGTTCCTGTCCAAGGTATGGGTACCATGTGATCCCATCCCTCATCCCGTCTAGCATCTCCTGCCAGAAGTCAGTGTCCCTAGCCTCATGATAAGTCACTAGGTCTCCCCAGCTATATGCTGCAGGCTCCTCCACTTGTCTATCCACTTGGCCTAAAGGCCATAGCACTGCTATGTGCTCCCAAGCCAAAATCTGTAGGAGGGAAGCAAATCCAAAGCTCCTCCCCATTGTCCTCACTCCATGATAGACTATCTGATGAAGGTCATGGTCATCTCCACCAACATCAGTGTACCCCATGCTGTCGGTACCCCTACATCCACAATCTACACAACAATGGGAATCAGCAATAGTGTGACACTCCTCCCACCTATTTCTTAGGAGAGATACCCCGATGCTAATCCCAGAACATAGTAATGGATCCATCATCCTACTGGTGCTACTATGGCATGTTGTGATAATGCCAGCAGCCCATGTGACAAGATTGACACTACTCCTAGCCCTAGTAGTGGGGCCACTGCCTACGCCTGTATGTTCACACTGACTACCACCAGTACCCCTCACATCGATAATCAAAAGATGTGATATACATTCTCTAAGGTCACCGTCATCTCCCTAGTGGGCAGATGAAATGTCCCCGTCTCTGACCACCAACGCTCACACAATGTTGTCACCAGTGCCATGTACGTCCATCTGTATGGCATCCGCGCTAGATATCCCAAGCCCAATGCATCCACCTGAGCCCAGTCTACCACCATGAACTACTCTGAGATAATTAGCACTACTACCCATCTCTCTTGACTTGTCAGCCGATTCACCGACCACTGCATCCAAGCCAAATCAGCGTGTTAGTTACTTGATCTAGCTACGCCTAAAATAGTTTCTTTTCCCCGCATTCCCGTAAAGATTTTTCTCCCCACATTCTCATAGGGCCAACCCTCCCCTCATTCCCACCAAACCCCCAATGACATGGGAACACATTCCCACACCGCTTAGCTATTTTCCTTATCCCCCACGGAAATGTCATTTTCAGCCTCCCACTGCCAGACTTGCGAGAACGCATTCTCGCAAGAAATTCTTGCAAGACCGCGATCTCGCAACCCCTCCTGCAATTTTTGTGATCCTATGAAAAGCGGGTGACCCCTCCCAAATTTTGTTCCCCACCCATCTTTTGTGAGAACGCATTCCCACCAGGGCAGAAGCATTCCTATCGGGTGTGCACTCTATGGGAATGCACTTTTCTAACCTAGAAAATGCAATAAATGCGTGAAAAATATAATGAAAAGTCTAGTTTTTTTATCCTACCTATCGATCGGGCCCTCCACTCTGTGCCACATGTCTCATGATGTCCATCTAGTGTGTCAGTCATCCTCGCTATGCCATCTTCTTCTCACTTATCAGAGCTTTGCAGTTACAATTTCTAAGCTCTTGGTGTGCAAATGAATTGATTTTGACCCTTCCGGATCTTATATAGGCCTCCCCAAACCCCCATTTTCACTCCTAGATGCCCTGATTCCTCCTGTTTCTTCCCATCCTTCCCATTTTCATTCCGCATGGCCTTTTTCACCCTTCTTTCCTTAATTCCCACACCTCCTCGGCCTGCAGCACTCTCCCTTCCTTTCCCTCCATTTTTCCTTTCAAGCCGCCACCTGGGCCCCTTCTTCTTTCCTGCCATCCTCTCAAGGGGGCATCATCCAGCCACATCTTAACCCATAACTGGGGAAACTTTATTTACCTAGTCCATTCTTCGTGTCATCTCTTTCTTGCTAAAAACATCTTCGAAGTAGTGTTATTTTAACACTATGTCAAAGAGGGGCAAAATGTAGACACCTAAATTTGCTTACATAATTTAGTAATCATATTTAGTCTTTTCCTAGGACATCTTGTTAATTAAATATTATTTATTTAATTAATTTATGCCATCCCCTAGTTAATTAATTTAATTAATTAACTATAGCCCAATTAATTATCAAAATGACAAACCTATAGTTTGATAATTAATTAAACCCATATTCCTCTATTAATTTAAATGGATACTTTTATCTAAATAAATTAATTCATAAATCCCCTTTTTCCTTCCACTTGGAATTAAATAAAATATTTAATTCTAATTCCCCCTATTAGCTAATAATACATGTTTAGCTAATAATCCTCCACTCATTCTCTCTCCTCCCATCACATCTCCCTAATCCTCCACTTACCAAGCCTAATCACCTCCTAAGCATGTGCACAATCATAATCCAAGATTAAAGAATGCTAATCCCCCACAAAGTCAACCCCTTATGACATCACCTCCACATCCTCCAATGAGAAATCAAAGCCCCTTACACCTCTTACACACTTGTCCCCTCTCACACCTTCCAAAGTTGACACATCCCTCAACCATTTGACCTCTCCTTCCATCCTCCCTCATTGTGACACTTGTCACAATGCTATGCATTTGAGAAAGCACAATCCACATGCTCTCCCTTGGATGCATCTCCACCATTGCTCACTCCTCTTTTTCCCCTTAATCTTGACCGTCTGTATTACCCATCTTTCTATAAAAGAGAAGCTCTCCTCCTTCATTTTTATCCACCATTGAAGTAAAGTTATCATGCCATTTTCTCTATTGAAGCTTGAAGCATAGATCATTGAGCACACATTCCATCCTTGGACAAATCTTCTACATCTGGGAGATTTTCTTAATGGTTTATATTGCTTTTTGAGTTTTTTTGCTTCCATTTTGTAGGTATAATCATAGGTGTTTATCTTCTTTGTTTTGTTGAATGCTAGCTTAGCCTTGCATTCTTAGACATTGCATTTTAGGTATTACATATATTTCCCATAGAGGTCAAAGAGGACTCGAGTGAAGAGGACTTTGATCCTTCTTCCATGGACCATCTAGAGGAAGCTTACATTATAGACCTAAATGATACAATGTACAAACCCTCCAATGAAGTCATGGCCATAAACCAAATTGATGACAACTTGCCTAATGACTCATTATCCTTGATACATGCCGACCTTATTGATTGGGATCAAACCGAGCCAAGTGACTTACTTTATCTCCCAAATGACCAAATAATGATCCAATACCTGAATGTGGTTGAACCCTCTTTCACCAACGAATTTGATATGGACATGATGAGAATAGCGGGGGTCCAATCTCTTAATCCAAAGAAAAAAATGAAAAAAAATAAAAAAATGAAAAGTTCTAGTGATGAAAACCACTATATGGCAGCACTAGAACCAAAAAATGTAAAGATAAAGGATGTTTCCTATGGTGAAAACCCAATTGTGGCACCAAAGGAAGAGAGGTTGGATACCCTACTTGAACATGAGGAAGAAAGGTCATGAATTCTCATAGAGCCAATAGAAAAGGTCAACATTGGGATAGAATTGGATCCAAAATTTATACACTTGGCAGTGTCACTTACACCTTTAGAAAGAAAGGATTTTATCAATTTATTCCATGAACAACAAATTAACTTTGCATGGTCATATGCTGACATGCTCGGATTGGATCTCAACTTCATAATGCACCATTTTAATGTTAGACCAGGGGTTAAGCCCATCAAGAAAAAGTTGAGAAAAATGCACCCACGTGTGGCTCTCCTAGTAAAGGCAAAATTGGAAAAATTGTTGAAGGTGGGATTTATAAGAGAAATAGCCTATGCTGAATGGATATCTAATATTTTACTAGTCACAAAGCATGAAAAATCCATTCGTGTATGCACGGATTTTAGAGACTTGAATCTCGCATGTCCTAAGGATGACTTCCCACTTCCAAGCATAGATGCCATAGTCGACTTGACAATGGTTCACTCCATGTACTCATTGATGGATGGTTTCAGTGGCTACAATTAGATAAAAATTTCACCTGAAGTCCAAGAGCAGATAGCCTTTACATGCCCTTGGGGTACCTTTTGTTGGAATGTCATGCCCTTCAGCCTTAAAAATGCCAGAGCCACATATCAAAGGGCAATGACCACTATTTTCCATGACATGATGCACACCTTTATAGAAGATTATGTGGATGACATATTGGAAAAGGCCCACAAAAGAGAAGATCACCTACAAATTTTGAAAAAGATATTCATTCGGTTGGAGCAATTCAAAGTGAGGCTTAATCCGAAAAAATGTGCCTTTGGTGTCCAATCCAACAAACTGTTAGGCTATATAGTTTCAGCCAAAGGGATTGAAGTGGATCCCGAAAAGGTACAAGCAATAATAGATATGGAGATTCCAAAGAACATAACCCAAATGAGGTCTTTACAAGGCAAGATACAATCCATAAGAAGATTCATTTCTCAATTGGCCGAAAAATGTCATTCATTCACAAGGTTATTACACAAAGACACCATTTTCATGTGGGATGATGAGTGTGATCAAGCATTCACCTTGTTGAAGACTTAACTAATAAATCCACCAATCCTAATGCCACCAATCAAGGGAAAACCATTGTTGTTGTACATATTTGCTACCGAGAGATATCTAGGAGTTCTTTTGGCGCAAGAAGATGATCAAGGGAAGGAAAGAGAAATTTACTATTTGAGTAGAAAATTGATCAAGTATGAACTTAACTATACATACATGGAAAGAGAATGTCTAGTGGTTGTCTTTGCATCACAAAAATTGAGACATTATATGTTGATGCATAAGGTGAAACTAATTACAAAAATTGATGCTCTAAAATACTTGCTAAGCAAAACTGCCTTAACATGTAGAATAGAAAAATGGGTCATGATATTAAGTGAGTTTGACATTGAGTATGTGGATAGAAAGTAAATAAAAGGACAAGTGATAGTAGATCACTAAGCTGAAAATCCATTGACCTCTACACAAACCATTCAAGTGGAATTTCCAAATTCCACAATTATCAACATAGAGGCAAAGACATGGAAGTTGTACTTCGATGACTCATATAAACAAGGAGGTTATGGGGCTGGCATATTATTGATTACCCCTCAAGGGTACACCATTCCCAAGTCCTAAAAGCTCTTGTTCCCATGCACAAACAACATAGCAGAATATGAGGCTCTAGTCATTGGCATTAAAATGGCTTTAGAATGGAAAATCACTGAGCTACAAGTATATGGAGACTCTCAATTAATAATCAATCAAGTTAATGATGAGTATAATACCAAAGATGAAAAATTAATGCCAGATAAGACTATGATTGATGGATGGAAGAAGTACTTTGCCTTGATCACTTTTGAGAAGATTTCGAGAGCAAAAAATAGAGCAGTTGATGCAATGGCCACCTTGGCTTCCTTATTACAAAAACCAAAACATAATGAGAAGTACGAGTTCTTGGTGGAAGAGTTGGTGAAACCGGCATTCGATCTTCCCAAAACCCAAATTTTTTTTCTAATTCATGGACATGACTCACCTTGGTATGGCCCTATCTATACATATCTCAAAGACCAAGTGTTACCTTTAGACCAATCCTAAGCCCAAAAGTGAAATTTCATCCATCAATCAACTTGTTACATAATCCTTTCAGAAACATTGTATCATAAGGATCTTGATGGGATGTTACTTAGATGTCTAGAGGAAGAGAAGTCTAAGTTATCTTTACATGAGGTTCATGAAGGAATTTGTGGTTATCTTTAAACCTAGCCAAGAAGATCCTTTTCCTAGGGTACTTTTGGAAAACCTTAGAGAAACATGCTTGTCACTTTGTCAAAAAATGCAGCAAATGTCAATATCATGGTGATGTGATACATATACTGGCACAAGAGTTACATCCCTTTGTTACACCATGGCCATTCTATCAATGGGGATTTGACTTGATTGGGGTAATCTATCCACCTTCTTCAAATGGGTGCAAGTACATCATAACCACAATGGAATATTTCACTAAGTGGGTAGAAGCAATTCATTTGATCATGGCCACGGGTAAAAAAATTTCCATGTTCACCTTGAACCACATCATTTGCAGATATGGTATCTCTCATGCCATAATCAAAGACAATGGAAAACAATTCAAAAACAAAGATGTGGATGAGCTTTGTGCCACATTTCATATCACTCATCAATATTCATCCATCTATTATCCTCAAGGAAATGGACAAGCCGAAGCTACAAATAAGAACATTCTCAAAATTTTGAAAAGATCAGTAAATAAATTAGGAAGAGATTGGCATTTGCAAATCAATCTAGCATTATGGGCCTATAGAATGAGCATTCGAACACCTATGAGAGCTACACCATTTTATTTAGTCTATGGAGTCAAAGTTGTTCTACCTTTGGAGGTTGAAATCCCATCTTTATGAGTATCATTGCAAGGCCTCATAAGAGATGATGATTACAGAGTTTCCTGACTTCAATAATTGGAATTGTTAGAAGAACACCAAACCCAAGCCTATGAACACGTGAAAGTTTATCAAAATAGAATCTCAAGGAATTAAAATAAGCATATCAAACAAAAGAGTCTTTCAAGTAGGAGACTTAGTGTTAAGAGAAAACCCAAAGAATCAAGTTGAAAGAGAAAAGAAAGGAAAATGGGAGGCTAATTGGCTTGGCTCATATATCATTGTTTCTTCATTTGGAACGGGAACTTATAAGTTAGTAGATTGTGAAGGAGAAGAACTACAAGAGCCTATCAATAGCATTCATCTAAAGAGGTTCTATACATGAGGGAGATGAAAGAGTATAAAGAGTATTAGATGAGGAGCATCATATTTATTGTACATGGCAAAAGAGATCTTCAAAATACAAAAAAAGAAAAAAGTGCCATGGTGAAAACCTAGCAATAGGCACCTTGGTAGCAAAAAAAAGTGAAAAGGAGAAAAAGAAAACAATCCAAAGGGTGAAAACTTGGTAATAAAGCAGCTTTTATTCCCTTAAGTCTTTCTTTCTAAGTTGCATATGTACATATTGCATTTCCATCATCTCATTTGTAGAATTGTCATTGCATATGTCATTTGTGCATAAGTCATAATAAAGCCTGTCAGTCACATTGTTGCATTTCCTACAGCCCTAATTTTGTCACGCGATCACATTTGTCACTTGTGGGTAGGAAAGGATTGAAAATTTGGTACCAAATGGATTCAATAGTGCTACATTCAGTGACATCAGAGAGAGACTTATCAGAGATTCAGAAGAGGGAAAATTTTCTTGAACCTTTGATGGATATCATTGTTCATATCCAAGTATGTTGATCCTACAACTTGATCCTTGAGCCTTCATTGACTTTATTATTTGGGATTAAAAATTGACAAATACTTTAAAGATTAGAATGCTTGGAAATTATTTTTGAAAATTAGGATACATTGCAAAACACTTGAAGCTTTCTTTTGATAATCTTTATGAAATTGAATTTTATGACATATTTTTAGCTAATTGATGATGTTTCGACTAGATTGGCCATGATAGAGACATGATATTTTCTTGCCTTTGAGTGACTATTTTAAGGAAGATTCATCAACTTATGAGAATTCATCTAACAACATGGTTATCAAAGAACCATCGAGGACTGTCACATAAGAGGAAGGATTGACCTTGGCTTGTTTACACAAATGGATAGCTTGGTTATTTAGATCTTCCATATCTTAATACCAACATCCACTTGCAACATTGAATCCACTGAAATCGGTATTCATACTTCCATAGTTTGGTCATCCAACTAGTGAGGGTTGTACAAGTTTCAAAAGAGGTTACCAAAAGTGATAAAAAGCAGTATTCATATCATCATGATGTGGTCAGTGATGATTGCACTTGCTTTCTGGTCCCAAAATGTTGAATGATGAAAATTTATCTCTATGGCATTTCTTTGCTAAAATCTAGTGACACTTAGTTGCATTCCTTTGCATTATCATGTTAGATTAATTGCATTATCATGTTAGATTAAGTGCATTTGTTTATGGTTAATTTTCCAAGAACAAGGGGGTACATTAATAATCTTGGTTACTCAAAACATTGAAATAAATGAGGGGTTCAATCAAGAGTCTTACTCTTGATATCAATCACAACAAAGAAAATGAAATTATTGTAGACACGTAAAATTGGACAAATACTTTTAAATTGTAAAAATCATTTAAATGGCTCAAAATCAATAAAAGGGATTAAATCATTAAAATGCATTAAAAGGGACATAATTAAATAAAGTTGAGCAAAATCAATTAAAGAAAAGGAAAAATTAAATAAGGATGTTAAATAATTAAATTGAAGCTTAAAAGGGCCAAAAAACACTATATAATTGATTTTAATCAATTAATTGTATAGTTGTTTAATGAAAAATCAAAAAGAACCTATTACCCTTCCATGGCTAAATTTAATTAATTAATTGAATTAATAATTCCTAATTTCTTTCAACAAAGTGATCAACCAATAAGAATTGAGACAAAAAGGACACAAATCACTCAAAACATTTAAATTGTCCAAAGCTTTGAGACCATTTAAAGGCTTGTCCCCTCATTTGTCCCCCCATTTATGAACAAAGCAAAGTTTTTGACTCAACCAAGGGATAACCATGATTACTTCACTCCACCCCCTACCCTTGGAAATTACTATAAGTATGAGGCATTTTGGAGAGCATTTCCATCTTGGAATTTCATTTGCAAAGCATTGTTACTATAGGCAATTGAGATCATTCTAAGAGCAATTTAAGAGCATTTTAGAGAAAATAACATTGTAGTTTGTCAATTTGAGCTAGAATCATCATAGAAGCATAGCATAAGCATAGTAAAAACATCATTTCTCATTTTAGAGGTGTCACTAGTGAGGATTGTAGCTGAGAGCTTCACTTACCACTTCTTTCTAGAGATCCATGGGATAATATAGATCATAATTTCAATCTTAGTTAAATTTGCATTGTATTTGATTAAATTGATGTTAGTAGATCTTAATTTCATGCAGATGAGTGACTTCATCACACAAATGGCACCCACCATGGGGCTCTAAGACTCACTTCATCATTTTCATCTCCATTTGCATGCTTGGATATTCTATTTTCTGTGAATTGCTTGCAAGGAACTGGAAAATTCACACTTACAGGAGGTTGAATCATGCCTACAGTTGGTTATTTGTCACCTAAGAGCTCTGTATTAATGCCTCCTAGCTGGAGATCCACACTTTCGATGAAAAATCCTTCAGCCTTTATGGCTCACAGTCACGCTTGTGACTCAAGGAGTATCGCCTAGCTTTAATTTGCTATTGCTTAAGTTTACGCTTTGCTTCACGTGTTATAGTTTTAGTGACACTTTTTCTAAGGAAATTTATCACTTAGCACTGTTAACATGTCACTTAGCATTAAATATTTTGTGCAATTTTAAGCTTTGTTCATGCCTCTGGATAAACTATTCACGCTTGTGTAACTTTGAGTAACGCTTGAGCCGCTGCAAAGTGACACTCGCTATTATCAAAGTTACGCTTGTAAGTAGTTTAGTCACACCTATTAGCCGGATGATGTTGCCTAGTGTTTGCTGTCTATTTTGGTTTTTAAATTGATAAATTTCAATATCTAACTCTTTGTTTGTACTTTTTAATAGTAAATGAACATGCATCTGAAAGTGAAAAAGCCAGAAACTAGGTTCAACCAAGAGGGAAAAGCGTTGGCTAAAAGGATCAAGAAGGAAAATCAAGCACATACCAAAGCTGTTCTTGAATCAACGTTGGATGAAGACATTAAGGTACATGAAAAATGCATTGCTGTGATTGAAGCTTACAAGCATAAATTTGTTTCATTAAATTGGATTTTTGATCCTTAAGCTCAATTGTTAAAAATGCAAACAAAGTGCTCCAATGTTTCATTCACTTAAATCTTTGTGTTGTCAAATTCAATTTTGGTTTCCCCTCATTGTGAATTGGTTGTGTTGGACTAATTTTTTTGGAGGAGGGACCGGGAACAATCACCACTAGGTGAGTGGAAATAAGATGAAAATCAATGATTCAAAAATGCCCCTAGCCTTTTGCTAGCTACAAGGAAAGGTATTTTACACAATCAAGCTTGCATTCCCTTAAATTGTGGCATTTCATTTGAATCTAGCTTTAATAAGGAGGGAATTTAACCAAATATTTTAATTTTAAGAACCTCCTTGTCAAGAGGTTGAAAAAGAATAATTAATTGCTTGAAGTGTTTGGGAACTAAAGGGAAAAGTTAGGGATATGCTCTTCACCTTTTAGGTGAACCAAATTCCCAAAAACTTAACCTTAATGCCATTTTTGTGCTTTCAATGAATATGCTAGAGATTTAGTGGGCTTTCCTCCTGAGTTTTCCTTAGCAAGGCTAGTGAGAGGGACAGCCCAAAGTGGGATACACTTGCTATTACCACAAGAATCTGACCCACTCTAAAATGAAATGCATGTATCCTTAATGGGGTGCATGACAAAAGGGTTTTAATTTCTCGAACTTCCTCTAGTAGTCCTTACAGATTGCACAAAATCATACTTTAGTGCATGTGGGAAGCCCCTTAATATACTTGGGGGATGAGAGATTTTAATCCATTTTGAAAGGAATACTTACTAAATCCTGGAAAAATAGCAAAGCCGCCTTGTAAAGCCATGTTTACAAGCCAAAATTAACTTTAGGTAGGCTGTTTGGAATTCTTTATTGTGATATACTTGTGAAAAACATTGGAGAACATACACATTAGAATGTTTTTAGGGACATGATGACAAAGTGATGTGTGTGTTGTGCTTGTTTTTCTATTTTCAAACACATAAATTTCCAAAGACTAATCTTACACATTTTAAAAATTCAAAATCTTATACCCTGGTCAGAGAAGTGCCACCTGTGCACGAAACACACTCACCTATCAGAGGTTCAGTCATGCTTGTGACTTGTTTAAACATGCGTAGACATATTGAAGTCATGCTTAGAAAAATTTCAAACACACCTAGAAAAATTGGAAACCCGCCTGGCACCCAAAAACCTAAAAGGGAAAACAAAGAGTACTTACAGGATAAATTAGAAAATTTTGAACACATTTTTGAGGACACTTTTTCATGTTCTTACTGTTCAAACTCTCAGCTTGGTCCAAATTCTTGTTTCTATAGCATTGTTACAAACCATCCAAAGAATTAGACCTCGAGTGATATTAACTCTCACTCTTCAAGGTTCATGCCTACATTTACCAGATCTTATTATATCAACCAAACCTTGCAAACTGACAGGACCTATTTGAGACAAGAGCTCCCTTACCCTAGAGACGAGACTACTCCTTGAATACCACAAAAGTCACTCAAACAAGAAGGGGAAGACAACATGATGTACTATGGTAGTTTGGGTGGTAAAGACAATAGTGGCATTGATACCACTAACCAAGGTGATGCCAATAATGGGGGCAATGATATAAATAACCAAGGCAACACTACTAACCAAGGCAATACCAACAATGGAGGAGAAGATCAAAATACTCAAGATATTGATCCAACCCACACTAGAACTCACACTGAAGCAATGACAGAAGATGCCATGGATGAAAAAGTTAGTGAGGCTATCCAATGTCCTTATTTTTGAAAGCTCATGGAAAAGGCAATGGACAGAGATAGAGAAAAACACTTTATGGACTTTACACAAAAAGGTCTGAAGCTACCCCGTCACTACGATGTCAACCAACTCAAAGCACTAAAATTTGAGGAAAGTACCTTAGACATCATGAAAAATCAATTCAAGATGTTTCAAATGCAATTGGACAACATTAAGTAAAGTGGGGTGTTGGTGTTCAAAATGGATGCTTATGCTCTTAGGCTGCCAGTATACCCTCAGGTTGATTTTAGGATTGGTTAGTTCCAAAATGTATAAGGATCTTAGGGAAACTAGACCAACTATAGGGACAAGACTACCCTCTTCACTTCTGGCTCTGCAAAACCAAGGCAGGTGCACCTAACCCAGTGAAAACTATACTTTACATAGCAAAGACTAGGTCTAAACAATAGATTGAATAGTAAGAAAGTGCTAAATGCTAACCTCACATTCATTAACTCTCCATTACTATAAGGTATTACTACTATCAACCAAATACAATTAAAACTTGAAAGGTGTTGATATCTAGAGATGGAAAGAAGTAAACAAGGGCCAATCTAGCATTGAACTTGATTGAATATACTAATCTCTGATCAGTACCATTATCCATTGGGCAAATCTCAAATACAGACATTGAAACATGAACCAACTATTGTCAAAGACTCATAGCCATAAACACAAGTATTTCAGCCCATCCACTACTTATAATATCCTTTTGTAGACAAATCAAAGTGAATCTATGTCCTATCCAAAGTATATTTCACTTGATCCTAGATCAAGAACTAAAGACTAGAACATATACAAGGGTAACCCTATGCAATACATTAGAAAATCTAGAGTTCACAAGATTGACACCAAGGAGAGACTTGAAAGCTTGAAATAATTGTATTAAGTATAATGACTCATGTACATGTTCAAAGAAAAGAAAAGAGAAAACCACTTCAATAACCTGCAAAAGACTACAAGGAAATTCTATTTAATCTAATACAATACGATACAACCTACTACAACTCCCTGGAACTAATCAAGATCAGAACCCTTTCAAAATAAAACATTTTTCTTCTTATACCCCTAGTCACCTTGGAATCCTCAAAAAGGATGCATCAAGCTTTCGGTGACTAGGGTTAGGGTTTCAACAACTCAACCAACCAAAAATTAGATCAAAATTTATTGCAGGGGAAGAAACATAAGCAACCCAGAGAAAATGAATCTCAGATGGATCCGCAATCATCAAAATCTGTGAGGACAGTACAAAACAACTAGGAATTGCCATGAAAACTAGTCAAATCAGCCACCTACAAACATATCTCAAGCACAAAACCATACTTCTCCTGGTACAAAAACATCATGCCACCTACCACAAGGACCCTCAGACCAGTCTGCAACAACCAGTGCCACTAAATACATCGAAACCAGCCATTAAAACCATAAATTTTGGTACCTTCTATCGCTTGAAACCCTCTGGAAAATTTGAATTTGAATTACAATGGTCATTTTATGGCTTAGGCGGAAAATCAGTGGTCAACATTTAAACTTGAATCACCTTTATATCATGACCGTCTGATCTATCCCCTTTGTGGTCTTATGATTTATCTTTTATAGGAATCCTGGTCTACATTAAAGGATTACATGACAATGCATTTTCCTGTTCGCAGAAAGAAATCTTAACTCATCACTAACTCTAGCAAATCAGTGAAGAAAGGAAAACAACTAACTCTGGTCTTTTTAGCAAACTGGCAACCAAAGACCTTTCTACCTATTCTTTTAGCTATTATGTGAACATTGTTTGCCAAATCGCTAGTCAATTTAGGATATCTCCACTTTACTACACAAATGAGCGAACTCTTTTAAAATTTGTCGGGAGCTAAAACTCTATCAAGACCGCCAGACCCCACCTGGGCCCGTCTACAAACTACCAAATGTCACTACATCATTTGCTATCTCTGCCTAGTCACCACTGACACAGGACCCACCGCAAAGCTTTTTCCCTTAAGTGAAGATCGACGGCTATCACCATACCACTGACATAACCATTGTGCATCTCTGATCAACGTTATCATGACAACTGTCATATCTTGCAGTGTATTAACTTCCCTGAGACTGGTGGACCCACTGACAAGTCCACCTCAACACACCTGAACCAATCATCATTCACCAACTAAGTACCTGTAGTAGTGGACCCACTATAAGAAAAAGGCTACATCATTCAACAAAATCAATGGTCGTCTCAAAATCTCATACATCTGACACATCCCTTGTGAAGACATGCCCACCATCGATCCTCTGACAAGACCAGGACCCTTTGACACACCAAAAGCTCAGGTCCCACTGACAACAAGCCACTGTGCTAATACATGGACCAATCAAATAGCACCAACTGTGCCTATGTGTAATTGGACCCACTTGCAGTCTTAAAGAGAATCAATGGCTATCGCTATACCGCTGCATTAAAAATCAAGCATGTTATATCAATGATATAATGACAGCCACAAGATTAAAATGAACTTTAACCCACCTGAAAGCCAAGAAGACTAGTCCCACTGAGAAGATTACACCTCATACTATGTGGACCAATAAAAAACCTCCAAATCAAGAAACCTAGCAAGTGGACCCGCATGAGAAAAAGGCTACGTCATCAAGAAGGATCAACGATCCGTGTAAGATCTCAAGCTTCTAATAAATCTCTTGAGAACTTACGCTAACCATCGGATAGAGATGTTGTCAGAAGATTGGGCCCAGAAAACTATGTGAACACACAACCAAAGAAAAGGAAACTGCCATGCCAAGTTGCAAATAGTTAAGAGATAAGCCGCTAGGAACATGAGAATACGTGACCACAAGTAATTTCTAGTTCATCGGAAGTTAAGAAATGACCACTAGCCAACACGCGAACAAGCGAAAAGATAAGAAAGAAAAGCGCACATGCAAAATGGGACTTTAAGTGATCTGATAAAGGTAACATGAAATTAGAACATGGCTAGGGTTTGTCAAAGGGTTTTAAATGTAACGGCTAGTTTTTTGAATATTCTACTTAGGGCTTTAGCCAGAGACATGAAAAATAACACAGAGACTAGGGGAAGGATGCCAGGGCCATGAAAATTTTTGTGCATGCTAATAGTGGTTCATACTTAGGGATGTGTATCTCCTGCAAATACAACGAGCAAGCTAGAATCTCCTGGAAGAGAAGACCAACTCAAAACTTTGACACACAAAAAAGCAAAAACAAACGACTGCACAAGGGAACACCTAAACTACTGCTCATGGAAAAGATACTTCAGGAGAAGTAAAACTTTAGGAATTTTCCATGAATACGCAATTCCAAAGTACCCCCAGTTAAATCTTTCAAAACATAAGAATATGTCCCCCATTTGCTTTCAACAAGATAAGGCCCCAACCAAATTGGATCAAACTTTCCATGCTTCCGTTTATCTTCCAACCTTGCTTTCCTCATCAAGACAAGGTCATCAATTTCAAAACTTCTTTGGGTGGCCCTCCTATCAAACAAATTCTTATATTGTCTCTACAATGCCTCATTTCTTTCATACGCATCCCTCCTTACCTCCTCCAGTTGGATCAGTTCATCCATTCTTACTCTCATTTCATCATTCAAGTCTTCATCATATGCTTGGATAAACTTGTACATCTACAATAGATTATTTTGAGGCAATCTAGGACCTATTCCATATACCAAATCAAAAGGAGCACAACCTATGGCCTTCTTTACAGTTACCCTGTCAGCCCACAGTGCCCACCATAACTTTGAGTCCCAAGCTTTCTTATTTTTGTCCAACACTCTCTTGAGAATCTTAATCAGACTTTTATTACTGGACTCAACTTGGCCATTTCCTTGTGGATGATATGGAGAAGAAAATGAAATGTGTATCCCATAATGCTGACAAAAATCACTAAATTCCTGTGATCTAAAACACATTGCATTGTCAACCATAATTACCTCTGGGCAACCAAACCTGGTAAGGATGTTTTGCATCATAAAATCTATCACCACCCTGCTAGTAGCCTTTCTAGTGGGGATAGCTTCAACCCACTTAGTAAAATAGTTTTTTGCCACTAGTATGTAAGAATGTCCACCACTAGACTTATTTGGAATTTCCCCAATGAAGTCAATACCCCACTTCTGGAATGGAGCCTAAACTGCAATAGGTCTGAGTGGTAAATTCCCATTAAACTTCAACTTTCCAGCAAATCTCTGATATGCATCACATTTTCTTACAAACTGATGGGTATCCTTAAAAATTGTAGGCCACCAAAATCCAGACCTAAGGATCTTGTGGACTGTGGTCTTTATGATATAATGTCCTCCACATACACCTTGGTGCATTTCCTTTAACAGAGCCTCATACCTCTCATGGTCTATGCATTTTAGCAATACTCCTTCATTTCTTCTCCACCACAACTTACCATGTATAATGGCATACCTTGTAGATTGCAACTTGATAGTTCTCCTTCTATTTTTGTCCATCTCAGGGGGAAGGACCAATTTTTGCAAGTAGCCAATAACATCTTTGTACCAATCACAATAATCCATATCACAAATTTATGGCCTTTGTTCTTCTTCTAACACATTCACATGATTTGCAACTAAATTGCTTGGTGCCATCAACTTTGCAAGACCTAAGCTTCTTACCAATTTTGTAATTTGGATATCAATATTAAATTCTTGGATCCTATTGATCCATCTACATCTTTTTCCTGAAACTTCCTGTTGCACCAATATATCCTTAACTGCAACACTAGGAACATAAGCAACCACCTTAGCTCCTACAAGATAACATCTAAAAGCCTTGACTGCTTTGACTAAGGCATAAGCCTGTTTCTTAGTAATATCATATTTTAATTCTACTACTTGTAAGGATTTACTAAAAAATGATATGGGTTGTTCATATCCATTTGAATTCTTTTGTAATAAAACTACTGCAACTGTATGATAAGAAGCAAAAGAAAATATCTACATGGGCTTACCATAATCAGGTGTCCTTAAAACTGGAGCATCCTTGATGGCTTTTTTGATACTTCTGAAAGATTCATCTTCTTCTTCATTCCACTCAATCTTTGCCTCCCTTTTCAACATCCTAGAGATAGGGATATTGATTTCTACAAAATTTGTAACAAATCTCGTTAGGAAATTTACCTACCCAAAGAAAGACTATATTCCTTTAACATTTATAGGTGGTGAAATTTTATCTATAGCCATAACCCTTTCAAGGTCAATTCTCACTCCATCCTTGGACACAATATGTCCTAAGAGCTTGCCTTCCACAACACCAAAAGAACACTTCTTTGGATTCAAAGAAATCCCATACTCCAAGGCCCTAATAAAATTTTTCTCAAGATGTTCACAATGTTGACTTTCCATATCTGAATATGTTGTGAGATCATCCTGATACACCACTAGAAATTTTTTTATAAAGTCTACAAAGGCTACATCCATAGCTCTTTGAAAAGTAGCTCCTGCATTTGTCAGACAAAAAGGCATTCTAACATAAACATATGTTCCCCAAGGGGTAGTGAATGCATTCTTAAATTATTTTGATTCCTTGACCATGACCTGATTATATCCAAAGAAACCATCCATCATGGACATTAACTCTGATCTAGTAACCTTCTGCAGCATGTTCTCCATATTAGGCAAACCATAATTGTCCTTCAAAGAATTGACATTCAAATTCCTAAAATCAACACATAACCTAATGTCACCATTCTTCTTCCTGACCGGAACCAAGTTTGACACCCAAGTAGAATGTTTGATAGGCTTGATAATGCCAGCGTCCATCATCCTTTTGAGTTCATCTTGCATTTTTGGTGCCAAAGTAGGGTTCACAGGCCTTAATTTCTACCTAAAAGGTTTGGTTCCTTCCTTCAATGGTATTTCATGCTGGAATAAATCTTCTCTATAGGCTTTCAAATCATCATAAGACCATGCAAAGACATGTCTAAATCTTTTGAGAAGATCAATCAGATTATTCCTAGTTCTTTGGGACAAACATTTACCTATGTAAACATTTTTGGGCATTTGACTTGTTCCTAAATTTATTTCCTCCAAATCATTTATCTTATCAACAAATTTAGGAAAACAAGTCCTTTCTTTATCATCAAATGCCCTCTCAAGAGCAACCAGTCCCCTTGGGATCCTATTTGATTTTAATTACAAAACTTCCTTCCCAAGGACATTTTCTTTTCCATTTCTGATGTCAACATAAGTGCTAAAATCCATCTCCTGACCATCAAAATGAGATTCACACTGCAAAAACCTTAGTATATCCCGATCATCAGAAAATACCTGCCAATTCTCAATATTGTCTGGGATAGAAGGTCGAGACTTGCACTCAATCCTGGATATCCCTACAAAGGTAATATCCTCTGGCCTTAATGCTATGTTTTCTAGTAAGTCAGCCATCCCATTTTGGCTTCTATCCACCCAATCAATACCAAAGGCACTGAAACCTTCAATTTCATCCCAAAAAACATTTCTATATTATTTTAGCCTTTGATTCTTTGATGCATACTTTGATGTAATGTGAGAAACTATTAACTCAAAGTCACCAATCACCCTAAGATGTTTGATCCCATGTTTTGATGCTTGTCTCAAACCAATCAGTAGGGCCTCATATTTAGCAACATTATTTGTGCAAGGGAATAAGAGAGTGAAAGAAAACTTAAAAGTCTTACCACTTGGGGATATCAATAGCACTCCTACTCCAGCACCTTCCTTTGAACTTGCTCCATCAAAATATAGGGTCCATAATACATTACCTTCTACCATGTTATTTTTATCATCAGCCAGAAGGATAGGCTTGACCTTCTCTTCCATCTCTCTCTCCTGAACTTGGAAGGAACCAATGTCAGTGTCCACAAAACAATTCATATTGTCCTCTTCATCCTCCTCAATCATATGTGGAGTTCTAGCTTCCCTTGAGACTTTCACATTTTCTCCTTCAATGCTAAAAGTGGAAAAGGACAAGTCACATTGAATACTTCCTCCCATGGAGGCACTCCACTTTCTAGATAACAACATTCCATATTGAGGGGGAATGTTGACTTCAAGAACACTCAGTTAATTGTTTGTTAGGAAATGCTGATAATTTATAAGGCAAAGCCTTAATGGTACCAATAATTGGTACTTCTCTTGAGTCCATAGCTCGGCATCTCCCATGAAGTGTATCAACCTTTAGTCCTAATAACTTCATGATCTCTACAGACATGATAGTGTTTGATGCTCCAGAATCAATCATACAATTCTTTAATAATTTTCCATTTATCATAAGGGACAAGAAAAAAGGATCAACTATCCCTGATGCAGTATTTACAATGTTTGCAATCAAAAATATTTGAGGAATCTCAAAGACAATTTCTTCATTTTTACTGTCAAGTGTGTCATCTAAAGTAGCAAAATGTTTGTCACCTCTATTCATTTCTTGGACCTTTACAGAAGAGGCACCATTTACCCAATCCAAGGCCTTGACCTTGTGCTCTTCTATTCTCATCATTTCTAACAATGGAACCTTAACAGTTATTTGTGAAAGCAATTTAGTCATATCAATGGGAACATAAGAATGGTTTCCCATATCTTCCTTAATCTCAGAGATACCTTTATCCTCTTTTTGGACAATCAAGTCAGAGTTATTCTTTTGTACAAATTCATCTTCCTTTTGAGGTATGGGGACAGCTACTTCAGATGTCTTTAATTTACCCTTAGGTATTGCAGTAGGCCCACCCTTCTTTTTTATTTTAACCCGACTGACAACACCATCACCCTTTTCCTTTTCCTCATGTTGTCATGTGTTCCTTTCAGAATCCTTGATAAACATGCTACCTAGTTTACCACTTGTGCCTCCAACTGTCCTGCTTCTCAAATTGTAATTACTCCTAGCTTGAGTGACCATGTCTGCAGTGATTTGTGAAATTTCCTCATTAGAGCGTCTCCTTAAGGAAACATGTTCCTCACACTTCACTGCACCACATCCAACATCATCAAATTCTTCCTCCTCATCATCAATAGAGTCAACCTCATCCCATGCATGTGAAGAAGTCATTCCACAACCACTCTTATCATACTACTCATCTTGTTCTTGGTTATCAGGTAAATTCAAGGCAATAACACAATGCTCTGGACTATGAGGAGATTGACAAATAGTACACCATGGGATATCATCATTCATGTTAACTAAATTTCCTTGCAAAGGATCAGGAATCCTATCATCAGGCCTATCCCTTTTAACTGGAAAAATGGGCTTACCATCCTTCCATTGAGTATTGTATGGGTAATTCTGCATTCTTGGTTGCCTGCTAAAATTACTTGAAGCTAGTCTATCATTTGTTGCAACCTTATTGTTTCTTTTTTCATCAGGCTTTAGACTCTCTAAAGAACTTAGAATTTGCTTTAGATTTTCCTCCTCCTTAGGCTTAAAATTAGCAGACCTTCCCATTTCTTTCATGTTTTGCACTTGAGGCCTATAATCATCTCTTCTCCCTAATTTTCCTGATATTCTTCTATTACTTTCTATGTTGATAGCCAACTTGTAAGCCTCCCCAAGATTTCTAGGGTTCTTATCCCTTAAGAGGTAACCCATCTTTGCATCAAAAGCATTTAAGTATGTCACAAGACACACTCTGTCATCTAACCTGATAACTTGCAGGAGCCTATGCATAGCCTTTTGGAATCTTATATTAAATTCAAGGACCTCTTTGTTCTGATTTTTTTTTTATGTTATTGAATTCATTCAAAATAAAACCCTCATTTGTTTTATCACCATAATGCTCTTTGAAACAATTCTTAAATTCATTCCAAGATCATATACTAGCATGGGGCAATCCCCTAAACCAATCCCTAGCATCCTCGGTCAAAGATTGTACAAATAACTTCATTACAACATCGTTAGGCTCAACATTATAGTCATCTATTAAATCCATAAAAAAATTTAGATGTTCTTCACATGTAATGACATTGTTTCCAATAAATTTACGGAGTTTATTTCTAATTTCATCAGAAATAACATTAGGATAACTAGGAATACCAAAAAAAATAACTTTTTTGTACCTTTCATGAATAGGAACTCCATGTGGTGGATCCATTCCTTGAGATGTAGATATCCTTGTGTTTGAACCATCAGGAATTTTAGCAGCACCCGAAATGCCATTTGTTTGCGCTACAAGGTTACCATGATTTCCACCTTGCCCCAAGAAAGAAGCAGCAACATTTGAAGGTCCTGAGGTATGCTTGAGAAAATCAATCTTCTTCCTCATTTCTGTAGCAGTAGCCTCCAAATCTGCTTTCTCTAGTTCTTTAGCCCACATTTCTTTCTCTTTTCTAGCCTTATCAAGGTCTGCATCTAATCTCAACCCTTGATCTAATGGGTTTTCCACACGAATCTGTTCACTAATCTGCAATCCAATAGTTTTTTGTTTTCCCTTATCTCTAGGCCTAGTTATCTCATGTGTTTTATACACAATAGGTTGTTCCTCTACTCTTTCAAGCTCTGGGGAAAAATTAATTGCCTCCAAATCTAACAACTACCTCTTTAGCTGATCAGCCCTTATCATTGCTTGTCTTACTCTATCCTCTTTGTCCTTTTCTCTTTATTGCTTGATAGAAACTTGTTCTTGGACTCTTCTTTCCAATTCATAGACCTCCTCAAAGATCTCTTCTGATTTAGGGAGAGTAGTCTCAGACTCATCATCTCCCACTTGAAAATCATCCTCATACTGGTTTAATCCCAAATCAACAGCCTCTTCATATTCTAAAATATTTTCTTCTTGACTAGGCTTGGTTTGAGTTTCTTGTCTTGTATCCTTTTTATTTCTCTAAGTATGAGAAAGATTTCCTTTCCTCTCTCCTCTCATTGTCTGACTAGGCCTGGAAGTGCGTGGAATACCTTCTTCCATTATGTTTTCAGGATGTTCATTCTTCTGGGACCTAGTACCTCTATAACTCATTTGATAAAAATCTACTGACTAGCACTGCTACAGAGATGTTTGAGTCACCACCCAAGAATATTGGGAATCTTACAATACCACTTAACAAATATTCAAATGAGACTACAAGACAAGGGACAAGAATAACCCTATTTTTCAATGATGACCTACTAGTTACTATAGACTTTTGTAACACTTCCCCAGTAGAGTCACCATCTTGTTGGGGTTCAAAATGGATGCTTATGCTCCTAGGCTACTAGTATACCCTCAGGTTGATTTTAGGATTGGTTAGTTCCAAAATGTATAAGGATCTTAGGGCAACTAGACCAACTATAGGGACAAGATTGCCCTCTTCACTTCTGGCTCTGCAAAACCAAGGCGGGTGCACCTAACCCAGTGAAAACTATACTTCACATAGCAAAGACTGGGTCTAAACAACATATTGAATAGTAAGAAAGTGCTAAATGCTAACCTCACATTCATTGACTCTCCATTACTATAAGGTATTACTACTATCAACTAAATACAATTAAAACTTGAAAAGTGTTGATATCTAGAGATGGAAAGAAGTAAGCAAGGGCCAATCTAGCATTGAACTCAACTAAATATACTAATCTCTGATCAGTGCCATTATCCATTGGGAAAATCTCAAATACAGACATTAAAACATGAACCAACTATTGTCAAAGACTCATAGCCATAAACACAAGTATTTCAGCCCATCCACTACTTATAATATCCTTTTGTAGACAAATCAAAGTGAATCTATGTCCTATCCAAAGTATATTTCACTTGATCCTAGATCAAGAACTGAAGACTAGAACATATACAAAGGTAACCCTATGCAATACATCAGAAAATCTAGAATTCACAAGATTGACACCAAGGAGAGACTTGAAAGCTTGAAATAATTGTATTAAGTATAATGACTCATGTACATGTTCAAAGCAGAGAAGAGAGAAAACCACTTCAATAACCTGCAAAAGACTACAAGGAAATTCTATTCAATCTAATACAATATGATACCACCTGCTACAACTCCCTGGAACTAATCAAGATCAGAACCCTTTCAAAATAAAACATTTTTCTTCTTATACCCCTAGTCACCTTGGAATCCTCAAAAAGGATGCATCAAGCTTTAGGTGACTAGGGTTAGGGTTTCAACAACTCAACCAACAAAAAATTACATCAAAATTTATTGCAAGGGAAGAAACATAAGCAACTCAGAGAAAATGAATCTCAGACGGATCTGCAATCATCAAAATCTGTGAGGACAGTACAAAACAACTAGGAATTGCCATGAAAACTAGTCAAATTAGCCACCTTTAAACATATCTTGAGCATAAAACCGTACTTCTCTTTGTACAAAAACATCATGCCACCTACCATAGGGACCCTCAGACTAGTCTGCAACAACCAGCGCCACCAAATCAATCGAAACCGACCATTAAAACCATAAATTTTCGTACCTTCTATTGCTTGAAACCCTCTGGAAAATTCAAATTTGAATTACAATGGTCATTTTATAGCTTAGGTGGAAAATCAATGGTCAACATTTAAACTTGAATCACCTTTATATTGTGACCATCCGATCTTTCCCCTTTGCGGTCTTATGATTTATCTTTTATAGGAATCGTGGTCTGCATTCAGCGATTACGTGACAATGCATTTTCCTGTTCGTAGAAAGAAATCTTAACTCCTCACAAACTCTAGTGAATCAATGAACAAAGGAAAACAACTAACCCTGGTCTTTTTAACGAACTAGTGACCAAAGACCTTTTTGCCTATTCTTTTAGCTATTACACAAATGTTGTTCACCGGATCGCCAGTCAATTTAGGATATCTCCACTTTACTACATGAATAAGAAAACTCTTTTAAAATTTGTCAGCTGCTAAAACTCTATCAAGACTGCCAGACCCCACTTGGACCCACCTACAAACTGTCACATGTCACTGCATCATTTTCTATCTCCACCCAGTCACCACTGACACAAGACCCATGACAAAGCTTTTTCCCTTTGGTGAAGATCGACGGTTGTCGCCATACCACTGACATAACCATTGTGCATCTCTGATCAATGGTATCATGACAACCATCAGATCTTGTAGTGTATTAACTTCCCTGAGACTGGCAGACCCACTAACAAGTCCACCTCAGCACACCTAGACCAATCATCATTAACAAACTAAGTACACGTAGCAGTGGACCCACCGCAAGAAAAAGGCTACGCCATTCAATAGAATAAATGGTCATCTCAAAATCTCATACTTTTGACACATCCCTTACAAAGATACACCCACCATCGATCCTCTGACAAGACCAGGACCCTCTGACACACCAAAAGCTCAGGTCCCACTAAAAAAAATCCACTGTGCTAATACATGGACCAATCAAATAGTGCCAACTATGCCTACATGTAATCAGACCCACCTGTAGTCTTAAAGAGAATCAATAGCTGTCGCTATACCGCTGCATTAAAAATTGAGCATGTTATATTAATGGTATAACGAAAGCCACAAGATTAAAATGAACTTTAATCTACCTAACAGCCAAGAAGACTAGTCCCACTTACAAGATTCCACCTCATACTACATGGACCAATAAAAAACCTCCAAATCAGGAAACCTCGCAAGTGGACCTGTATGAGAAAAAGGCTAGGTCATCAGGAAAGATGAATGATCAACATAAGATCTCAAGCTTCTGACAAATCTCTTGAGAAATAACGCTAACCATCGGATAGAGATGTTGTCAGAAGACTATACCCAGAAAACTATGTGAACATGCGACCAAAGAAAAGGAAACCACCATGCCAAGTCACAAGCAGTTAAGATATAAGCCACTAGGAACATGAGAATACGCGACCACTGGTAATTGCTAGTTCACCTGAAGTTAAGAAATGACCCCCAAGCAACATGCGAACAAGTGACAAGCTAAGAAAGAAAAGCGCACATGAAAAATAGGACTTTAAGTGATCTGATAAAGGTAACATGAAATTAGAACAGGGCCAGGGTTTGTCAAAGGGTTTTAAATGTAATGGCTAGTTTTTTTAATATTCTACTTAGGGCGTTAGCTAGAGACATGAAAAATGACAGAGAGACCAGGGGAAAGATGCCAGGGCCATGAAATTTTTTGCATGTGCTAACACAGGGCTCCTAAGCCTTTCTCCATAGAAGCATTGTGTCCATTCTCATTTGATAAAAGCTTGGTTATGGTGCCATTCCCAATCAATGTTGTGTTCCCCAAATATGACAAGTATGAGGGAATGTCAGATCCCCAAGACCACTTACGTAAATTTTGTGCATCAAGCTTAGAGTTCATGGACGATACAACATATTTAATGAGACTATTCCTGCGAAGCTTAGGAGGCATGGCTATGGAATGGTTTTCTAAGTTACCCTCTGACATTAAGACCTTTGAAGAGTTAGCTTCAAAATTCATGGCCCATTACTCATATAATATCAAGCATGAGGTCATGATGATAACATTATGCAACACTAAACAAAAGGATGGGGAGGCATTCCTCACTTTTCTACAAAGATGGAGGATAGTTTTTGCAAGATATCCTAGGAGTGTGCTTGAAAAAGAGATGGATATCTTCATAAACAGTTTAAGCAATGAGTTGAACTATCGATTATGAATGCAATGTCCAAAGACCTTTCAAGATCTAATTGAAAATGGAGTAATAATGGAGGAAGTGCTGGTCAAAAGTGGAGAACTCAAACTGTACAAAGATAACAAGAACAACTCCAACAATGGCAATAATCAAAAGAATAATTGGTTCAATAGTAACAGCCGTTATAAGAACAACAATAAGGGAATTATGAATGATGGAGTAGTTGAATCTAGCAACTTGAAGGTGGTCCCCTTTGCTCTTACAAGGACACCTAATCAGGTGAATAATACCAATCAGCTTTCCAATGTGCCATCCAACAACAATCATACCAATAATGGAAATCAAGGAGATAATTCAAGCAATACTAAATTTGATAAATATTTGAGGCCAAACCCTCAAAGGAACTTCACAACCTTGGGTGAAACCCTTGAAAAGGCCTTAAAGATGCCCATGGATAAAAATGGCATTACGTTACCTAGCATTTAGCCTTATGAGCCAAATAACAAGCCTAGTTGGTGGAGCGCCAATAGCCATTGTGATTACGATAGAATCCAAGGGCACAAAACAAATAAATGTCTTCAACTAAAGAATGTAGTACAAGATTTAATCGATGGTGGTACAATCACCATTGATGGACCTCAAAAAAATGATCATACAATATTCAAACAACCTTTCTACAAACTTGAGAAAGGGGAGTCATCTAATGGCAAGAAACAAAGCGCCAATAACCTAAACTTTGCACCACCTTATGATAACATTGTGAATGCTATAATCATCAAGGAACAACCTCCAAAAGAGACATCAAATGTTATTACAAGAGGGCAGAATTCTAGAATAACCATACAAGGGATTGCTCCTCAAGTTGTTAACAATCCTCAATCGAACATCATGGTCAAGCAACCATCAACAGTAGCAAAACCTTATAGCTTGGTTGATCAATTGAAAAGAACTCCAGCACAAATCTCTATCTTGGAAATATTGAAGTTATCACCTAATCATAAGGAAATTCTAGAAAAAGCTCTAGTAGAGATGAATGTTCATACTAACTTAGAAGAGGAGAAGTTCCAAAACACGGTAGGTCATCTTGTGGCACCTCATTGTCTTTCATTTTTCGACCAAGATGACATGTCTATAACCCATCCTCAAAATCTACCATTGCATATAGAAGTCTTAATAGAGAGGCATAGAGTCAAAAGAGCCCTCATTAATGGAGGAGCTGGCCTTAACATTTGCACATTAAGTCTTGTCAAATCCTTAGGGTTATCTGAGTCTTGCATTGAACCTATGAAAAAGATCACCATCAAGGCTTATGATGAAGCTAAAAGGGCCTCTAAAGGCATGATTGTATTACCCATACAAGTGGGACCTGTCAAGAAGGACACCAATTGCCAAGTGTTAGACATGAAGTTAACTTATAATATTTTATTGGGGAGACCATGGATTCATGAGATGCAAGTAGTCCCATCCATGTACCACCAATGCATCAAATTCCCATACATGGGGTGAAGAAATCATGGTTGGAGGGGACTCAAACCCATTCCAATATTGTAATGCACTCAAACCCCTTCATGAGCTATTTATTCCACATAACTGAGAAGGAATTATTCAAAGAGCCACAATTGAAGATGTTAAAATGAAAGAACTAACATTAGATGCTACTCAACACCCTCCTTAAGCTAGCTCAATGACATCAACTAAGGGAAACGAAAAAATTGAGCTAAGAGGGTCCAAATGCAATGGAAAGTTGATATCTAGCACCTAAATCAGAGATAGCAATCTACAAACCTACCAAAGAAGAAAAGGAACAAGCCAAGGAAGATCATTACGAGCACATGAGTGAAATGATGAATAAATTTGAAAAACAATGCAAGATTAGTTCAAAAGGAGTAGGGGAATATTCCATTTCTCTATTCTACATGCCCACATCTCCAAAATCAAATGGTAAACCATCAAAAGACCTTCTTCCACATAAGTATAATTCCTATTTTGTAAGGGAAGATAACAAAGAAACATGGGATAAGGAAGAAGATGAAGTCCTTCAATGGCTTTATCATGATGAGGAAGATACCTCAAACACTCCCATGGAAAGAATTCAGCATGTAAATATACAAACTGAGCAATATGGAAAAGGGTTTGATATAATGCAAAAGATGGGATACAAGGGAAGAGGACCCTTAGGCCAAAGAAAAAGAGGATTTTTAGAACCCATTGAACCTATCTAGAGGGAAAAACAAGAAAAATATGGAGTAGGCTATCAATACAAAGGCGAAAGCTCCAGCCCAATGCAAGACTTCTATCCTCGAGTAAATGCTTTAGAATCTGAGGGAGATAGTGATGATTCCCGGGATTATGAGTGGGATAATTTATCAAATGAATCATGTCAAGACAAGGAAGTAGTCACAATACACACATATGCAAAGCTCCCAAAGCAAGAGATTCAAATCAATGAAGAGCCTAATATACAAGATCTTAACATAGGACAAGCATATACAAGTCCGCCATGGATAGATACATTTTGGATGCCTTTGGAGGAGGGAGATTCAAACATTAGTTTTAATCCACTTGTGAATTTTCCCATGTTGTTTCCCGTAGAAGTTGACGAGGACTCAAGTGAAGGGGATTTTGACCCTTCTTCCATGGATCACCTTGAGGAAGCACACATCATAGATCTAAATGATACAATGTACGAACCTTCAAATGAAGTCATGTCCATAACCCAAATTGATGATACCTTTCCTAATGACTCATTATCCTTAGCACGTCCCGACCTCATTGATTGGGACCAAACCAAGCCAAGTGACTTGCTTTACTTCCAAAATGACCAAGCAGCAAACTAATAGCTTAATGAAGTTGAACCCTTTGTCACCAATGAACTTGAACTAAACATGATAGAAGTAGTGGGGGTTCAATCTCTCAGTCAAAAGAAAAAAATGAAAAAAAAAAAGAAAAACAAAAGTTCTAGTGTTGAAAACCATTATGTGGCAGCATTAGAACCCAAAAAAGTAAAGATAAAAGATGTTTCCTTTGGTGAAAACCCAATTGTGGCATCAAAGGAAGAGAGATTGGATACCCTACTAGAGCTTGAGGAAGAAAGGTCACCTATACTCATAGAGCTAATGTAAAAAGTTAACATTGGTACGGAAGTGGATCCAAAGTTCATACACTTGGCTGCATCACTCACACCTCTAGAAAGAGAGGACTTCATAAAAATTTTCAAAGAGCAACAAATAAAATTTGCATGGTCATATGCAGACATGCCTGGCTTAGATCCTAGCTTTATAATGCATCATCTGAATGTTAGACTAGGGGTTAACCCGTTAAGCAAAAGTTGAGAAAGATGCACCCACACATAGCTCTTTTGGTCAAGACAAAACTAGAAAAATTATTGAAAGTAGGCTTCATAAGAGCAATAGCTTATGCTAAATGGATCTCAAACATTGTACCAGTGACAAAACATGACAAATCTATTCGAGTATGCATGGATTTTTGAGATCTAAATCTTGCTTGTCCTAAGGATGATTTGCCACTTTCGAGTATTGATGCAATAGTTGACTTGGCAACGGGTCATTCCATGTATTCCCTAATGGATGGTTTCAGCAGGTATAATCAGATTAAAATTGCACCTGAAGACCAGGAGAAGACTGCCTTTACTTGCCCTTGGGGCACTTTTTGTTGGAATGTCATGCCCTTCGGCCTTAAGAATGTTAGAGCTACATATCAAAGGGCCATGACAACTATCTTCCATGACATGATGCACACATTCTTAGAAGATTATGTGGATGATATATTGGCAAAATCCCACAAAAGAGAAGAACATCTCCAAATTTTAAAAAAGATATTTGTTAGGTTGGAGCAATTCAAGGTCAGATTAAACCCAAAGAAATGTGCCTTTGGAGTCCAATCCGGCAAGTTACTAGGCTATATAGTTTCTGCCAAAGGAATTGAAGTGGATCCCAAGAAAGTACAAGCCATAATGGACATGGAAATACCAAGGAACATCATCCAAATGAGATCATTACAAGGAAAAATCCAATCCATAAGGAGATTTATTTCTCAATTGGCTGAAAAATGTCATTCTTTCACCAAATTGCTACATAAGGATACTATATTCATATGGGATGCCGAATGTGATCAAGCTTTTACATTATTGAAGACCTGTTTGATAAATCCGCCCATTCTCATGCCACCAATTAAGGGCAAAGCATTGCTTTTGTACATATTTTCTACGGAAAGGTCTCTAGGAGTGCTTCTGGTGCAAGAGGATGAACAAGGAAAGGAAATAGCTATTTACTATTTGAGTAGGACTTTGATCAAATATGAGCTTAATTATACATTTATGGAAAGGGCTTGCCTAGCAGTGGTGTTTGTATCTCAAAAGTTGAGACATTATATGTTGCTACATAAGGTCAAACTAATTGCCAAAATTGACCCTCTCAAATATTTGTTAAGTAAAATAGCCTTAATAGGTAGAATAGCTAAGTGGGTGATGATATTGAGTAAGTTTGACATTGAGTATGTCAATAGAAAGGAAATTAAAGGACAAGTGATAGTAGATCACTTAGCTGAAAATCCCATGACTTCTACACAAACTATTCAAGTGGAATTTCTAGATTTTGCCATTGTCAACATAGAAGCAAAAACATGGAAGTTATTCTTTGATGGCTCTTATACTCAAGGAGGTTCCGGTGCTGGCATACTATTGGTCACTCCTCAAGGTTACAATATTCCTAAATCCTACAAGCTAATGTTTCCATGCACCAATAATATAGCAGAATATGAGGCACTTGTCATAGGCATCAAAATGGCCTTAGAGTGGAACATCAAAGAGCTACAAATTTATGGAGATTCTCAACTTATCATCAATCAAGTCAACAATGAATATAACACTAAAGATGAAAAGTTGATGCCATATAAGACCATGATTGATGGATGGAAGAAGTATTTTGCCTTAATCACATTTCAGCAGATTCCTAGAGAGAAAAATAGAGTAGCTGATGCCATCGCTACCTTGGCTTCCTTGTTACAAAAACTTGATCAAAATGAGAAGTATGAGTTCTTGGTGGAAGAGTTGGTAAAACCTACATTCAACCTTTCTAACACCCAAATTGTTTCTCTATTACATGGACATGACTCCCCTTGGTACGGACCTATATATACATATCTTAAAGACCAAGTGCTACCCCTAGACCAAACTCAAGCTCAAAAACAAAACTTTATCCGTCAATCAGCCCATTACCTAATCCTCTCTGAAACATTGTATTGTAAAGGTTTTGATGGGACGTTACTTAGGTGTCTAGAGGAAGAAGAGTCTAAGTTAGCTTTACACGAGGTTCATGAAGGCATTTAAAGGTCACACACAAGCGGGTTGAATCTAGCTAAGAAAATCCTTCGCTTAGGGTATTTTTGGAAGACATTAGAAAAAGATGCTTGTCACTTTGTGAAGATATGCAGCAAATGCCAATATCATGGCGACATGATACATGCACCAGCATAGGAGTTACACCCATTTGTCACACCATGGCCTTTCTATCAATGGGGGTTTGATCTAATTGGTGTCATACATCCACCTTCTTCAAATGGGCACAAACACATCATAACCATAATAGAATATTTCACTAAGTGGGTTGAAGCAGTTCCTTTGATAACGGCAATGGGTAAACAAATTTCCATGTTTATCTTAAATCACATCATTTGCTGATATGGTATTCCTCATGCCATAATAAAAAATAATGGAAAATAGTTCAAGAATAAGGATGTTGATGAACTTTGTGCTACATTTCATATCACTCACCATTCATCATCAATTTATTACCCTCAGGGAAATGGGCAAGCCGAAGCCACGAATAAGAATATCTTGAAGATTTTGGAAAGGTCGGTCAATAAATCAGGAAGACATTGGCATATGCAAATTAATTCAGCATTATGGGCCTATAGAACCAGCATAAGAACACCCACAAGATCCACATCATTCTCATTAGTCTATGGGGCTGAAGCAGTTCTACCATTAGAGGTTGAAATTCCGTCTCTACGAGTATCATTACAAGGATTGATCATAGATGAAGACTATAGAGTAGCTAGGCTTCAACAATTAGAGTTACTTGAAGAACATCAAACACAAGCTTATGAGAACCTAAAAGTGTATCAGAATAGAATCTCGAAGAACTATAATAAACATATTAAACCAAGTGTCTTTCAGATAGGTGACTTAGTGTTGAGGGAAAACCCAAAGAATCAGGTTGAAAGAGACAAGAAAGGCAAATGGGAATCTACTTGGCTTGGCCCATTCATCATAGTATCTTCATTTGGCACAAGTACCTATAAATTATCAAATTGTGAAGGAGAGGAGCTTCAAGAACCCATTAACAGTATTCATCTCAAAAGGTTCTACACATGAGTTAGAAGAAAGAGTATAAAGAGTATCAGATGAGAGAGCATCATATTTATTGTACATAGTTCAAAAGAGATTCTGAAAATACCAAAAACATTTGAAAAAGCACAAAAGATCAAAAACATTGAAAAATTGAGCATGAAGAAAGGAAAAACATTCAAAAAGATGTCTTGGTGAAAACCTAGCAAATAGGCACCTTGATGATATGAAAAATACAAAAAAAAAAAACAAAAAAAACATTAAAAAAATATAAAAAAAGAGAAAAAGTGCCTTGGTGAAAACCTAGCAATAGGCACCTTGGTAGCAAATAAAGTAAAAAGCTTTAAAAATAGAAAAAAAAAAAAAAAAGAGCTTGATCCATCCAAAGGGTGAAAACTTGGTAAACAAGCGCCTTTTTGTTCCCTTAAGTTTTTCTTTCCTAGTCACATATGTCCATATTGCATTTCCACCATCTCATTTGTATAATCACCATTGCATTCGTCATTTGTACATAGTCATAATAAAGTTGGTCAGTTGCATTGTTGCATTGTCTATCAGCCCTAAGTTTGTCAACTGATCACATTTATCATCTGGGGGCAGAAGGAGATTACAAATTTGGTACCAAATGGATTCCATAAGTGCTACAATCAGTCACGTCAGAGAGAGATTTATCAAAGTTTTGGAAGAGAGGAAATTTTATTGAGCCTAAGTATTTGACACTAAAACATGATCCTTGAGCCTTCATTGACTTTATTATTTGGGATTAAAAATGGACAAAAACACCTTAAAGATCAGAATACTTGGAAATACTTGTTGGAAAATCCTAAACATGGCAAAACATTCAAAGCTTTCTTTCTTGGCAAAATAATGAAACATGGTAAAACACTTGAAATTTTCTTGTTGATAAATCTTGATGAAATTGACTTTTCATCATATCTTTTGAGCTATTCAATGATGTTTCGACTAGATTATCCATGATAAAGATGTGATATTTTTCTTGCCTTTGAGTGATTGTTTGGAGGAAGATTCATCAACTTATGAGAGTTCGTCTAACGACATGGTCATCAAAGAACTATCGAGGACTATCTCATAAGAGGGCGAGTTGACCTTTGCTTGTTTATGCAAACAGATCCCTTGGCTATTTAGATTTTCTATATCTTAATACCAAAAATCCACTTGCAACATTGAATCCGTTGACATCGGTATTCAGACTCCCATAGTTTGGTCATCCAACTAGTGAGGGTTGTACTTGGTTCAAAAAGGAGGTTACCAAAATGTGATAAAAGAAATATTCATATCATCATGATGTGGTTAGTGGTGATTGTACTAAGCTTTCCGGTCTCGAACTGCTCAATGATGACAATTTATCCTCAGGGCATTTATTTGCTAAAAGATGGTGACACTTAGGTTGCATTGCATTGCATGTTAGATTAATTAGATTATCTTGTTAAAATTAAATGCGTTTGTTTGTGGTTAATTTTCCAAGGGCAAGAGGGGATACATCAATAATCCTGGTTAGTCAAAACATAAAAGCAAAATGGGGTTCAAACAAATGTTTATTCTTGATAGAAACACTACAAAGAAAATGAGATTATCTTTTGCATCCATGCCTTATTCATTATCCACATATTAGAAAAAGAAAACATCCATACATAATTGCATACATCTATGTATATCATAAAAATAAGATACTACATTCATAGCATAAAAACAAAGTAAATGCATACACACATCATATAGCTACATAAAAGATAATCTCATAAACCAACTCATCAAGATGAACAACGGAGTATGGCATATATATCATCAAAAGAGTGTTCATCATATGATCATCAAATCAGTATATCAAGATACAATGTCATCAAAGTCCTACATCAAATGTTACGAGCAATGGATAACATGGCATATGAAACAAAGAGGACATCATCAATGAGTAACTATATCAATCAAGAGCCTGCAGCACCAGATCTATCTGGACCTCTACCATCCTATGGGGGAGGAACCTATGAAGTACCCATTCCATCCTATCTCGGAACAACCATGGCTGATACAAACTACTGTAATAAAGAGGCAACCTGATCCAACCGACCTACAACAACAAACATATCTATCCTTAATACCTGCATATCTCGAGATAATCCATCAATACGATCACCCTGTGCACCCTGTGGCTGTGAAGCTGGGGGAGGCATTTGTGGAGCACCATCATCTTGCTGTGCTTGATCTTATTGAGCTGCATCATCATCATGTTGAGCCAAGGATACTCTCTGTAACTGTACCAAGGGATCCAATCCCCTAGGAATCTACCTAGCTACATCAACCTGTGCCTATCTCTGAGCTCTTTGATGTCTATGAGCTCTATCATGTCTATCTTCTCTAGGTTGTCTATCAACTACATCATCCTACACTCTAGCCGGTCTATCTCTAGCATCCCCATGATCATGACCCTATCTCATCTGTCCTCTACCTATTGTAACCCGAGGATGTCTACGTCCTCATCCTCTCCAATGTCTATCATCCCTATCACCATCATGACGTCCAAGAATAGGCTCAGCTGGATCAGTGAAATGAGGGAACCTATTGTGAGCCCACCAATCTACATACTCGTGGGACATCTCGGCATCTGCAATACCTATTAGTATCTCCCATCTGCAAATAGTCATACCCGCAATCTAATCTAATGCAAACTAAAATATCAATACATGGACCCCATAGAGAGATCTATGCCTGTACTCAAGCATATAGTGCATTTCCCTGAGGCATACCCTATGTCTGACCATATTGTCTCAAAACTCTACAAAAGTAGAAGTGCTCAATAGTAGTGGTAGTACGCCCAATCATCCAGTGAGGGGCAAACATGTATGGTAACTCATCCTCATCCTCTCTCCATCTATCAGAACCGAGGTAAGGATGCCATGTAACCTAATCGAGATCATCAATTTGACATCTCCAGTAATCCAAGTGACCCAAGTGGTGTTGAATCACCATCCCAGTGTAAAGGAAAGCATAAGGAAATCCTCGATGTTGAACCCTATCAAAAATGGGCCTAGTAATGGGAAGATGCTCCCATATCCACAGTTGAAGAACAATGGCACCCATTGATAATGATGCACTCCCCCGATACACCAACTCATGTAAATCATGATACAAATGTGCTAGGACATAGGAACCCAATCAAACAGTCAAGGATGAGCAAGTAAATCCTCCATGATCCTACCCCAACCGACTAAAAAACCACAACCTCGTTGGTCAAGAAGTAGTAAACCACTAATCATTACACCCAAAACTACTGGTAATGTTAGAAAAGATGCAAACTGAGGCCATGTAATAGTATCCCCATCTCCTATAGTGTTGTCCCCAAATAATTGTCAGTAGACAGAAGAATCATAGATAGAATCATAATATACCACCTCTCCTCTACATGGGATCTGAAGCAATCTATACACGTCCTCGGGCATGATAGTCATCTCTCCATATGGAAAGTGGAATGTTTTGTGGTCGAAGTGCCATCGCTCCACCACTACAGTCAGTAACCCATGGTTTAGCTGAAACTGTGGGAGGTCAAGAAAAAATCTCAATCCACATCGCTCGATAACACAGAACTCAGTTGCTGTGAGTGCCTAACTCAAGTCAATAACCCAAGATGCCACTGACTAGACGTATAAGGTAGGGTAGTGATCCTATTGGAAAAGCAAAAGGAATCATATCAGTACATCATATCAAGGAATTATCTCAAATCAATCTTCTGAAAAGTCTCAAGTCATCACACCAAGTACCATTGTTCATTTCTTTATATCCTGAGAATGAAGCGGCAGTATCAAAATCATATCAGTTTTCACACTGATTGATTTATCTTATTAATCATTATCCTAAATGGGATTGACAAATCATATTCTGAGGTACCACTATCCAAATATCCTAAACCAATTGTTTTTGTTGACAATAATAGACCTACATTTATCATCTGAATCTATTATCAAGAGTTATCAAAATTTTCATTAGACACAATCAAGTACACATGTGAAAAGTACAAAATTTTTCCAAATAGTCAATAGGCATGATTTTTATCATGCCAGGCGACATTTAACCTCAGGCAATAGTGAACACATGTCAAGTGATATTATTCTGGTGTTAGGTGATAGTTTTCCTACTAAGCGACAGTGAATTAGGCTATGTGACAGTGAATGCTAGCCTAGGTGATAGTAAATCCATTAGGGTTATCATAAGCGACAACCTATCGGAAAAGGGGTAGTTTAACCTAGCTCTAGGTGAGAGTTGTTCTAGTGCTAGGCGAGAGAAAAAGATTCTGGAGCAAGGATAAAATCCATGGAGGTGGGAGTAAAAACCATGGAGGTGACAATAAAATACTCTAACCGACATTAAAACCGTTCCTAGGTGAGAGTTCTTAAATTCAACGCAACGATGAAACATGAAATTGCAATAAATGATCATAAATGTACCATAAATGCACAATCAAGGTTTATAAAGACTTACCAAAGCTACATACTCAGGTGGTCTCACATATCTCTGACACCTCTCAAATCTATGCTCCTGAATTGGCACAACCATCTCGAAAATCACTAGAGGATCAGAGCAAAATCACCAAGATGAAAAGTAAAAATGAATGGTAAAACAAGGTTTCTCAACCTATTTAAGGTATTTTGACCTAATTTTGGGGGTGAAACTAGCTGTTGACCTATCTTAACTAATCAAACCAAACTGGGGCAAAGTCATACATCATGACATCTCATCAAATAGTCAGAAATGAAAACATATTCGATAAATCAAACATCAAATAAAATTTTTTGAAATCAAGAAATTAATATGTTTTAATTTCTGAGGGGGCATAAGGGTATCAAATCGAAATTGCAATCAAACATCATGAAATTAGTGGGGCATCATAAATTTTTTTATCAAAAGGCAGTAATCAATCACATCAAGAATCAGCAATCAGGACTTAAAGGATCTGTGAACCAATGTTCTTCGCACATTGATTCAAAGAGGGGCATTTGTAGACACGTAAAATTGGACAAATACTTTTAAATTGCAACAATCATTTAAATGGCTCAAAATCAATAAAAGGGATTAAATCATTAAAATGCATTAAAAGGGACATAATTAAATAAAGTTGAGCAAAATCAATTAAAGAAAAGGAAAAATTAAATAAGGATGTTAAATAATTAAATTGAAGCTTAAAAGGGCCAAAAAACACTATATAATTGATTTTAATCAATTAATTGTATAGTTGTTTAATGAAAAATCAAAAAGAACCTATTACCCTTCCATGGCTAAATTTAATTAATTAATTGAATTAATAATTCCTAATTTCTTTCAACAAAGTGATCAACCAATGAGAATTGAGACAAAAAGGACACAAATCACTCAAAACATTTAAATTGTCCAAAGCTTTGAGACCATTTAAAGGCTTGTCCCCTCATTTGTCCCCCCATTTATGAACAAAGAAATTTTTTTGACTCAACCAAGGGATAACCACGATTACTTCACTCCACCCCCTACCCTTGGAAATTACTATAAGTATGAGGCATTTTGGAGAGAATTTCCATCTTGGAATTTCATTTGCAAATCATTGTTACTATAGGCAATTGAGATCATTCTAAGAGCAATTTAGGAGCATTTTAGAGCAAATATTATTGTAGTTTGTCAATTTGAGCTAGAATCATCATAGAAGCATAGCATAAGCATAGTAACAGCATCATTTCTCATTTTAGAGGTGTCACTAGTGAGGATTTTAGCTAAGAGCTTCACTTGCCACTTCTTTCTAGAGATCCATGGGATAATATAGATCATAATTTCAATCTTAGTTAAATTTGCATTTTATTTCATTAAATTGATGTTAGTAGATCTTAATTTCATGCAGGTGAGTAACTTCATCACACAATTATCTTTTGCTTTCATGCATAACAATAATCATTTATCATTATCCGTACATCAGAAAAGAAAGAAAAAGATTCATTACTCATACATCATTTGCATGCATGTAATTAAGGATAGAATTGCATACATCCAAAATTAGAAAAATAAAAAACCTAGGGACATTCATATGCATTTCCATAAAACATTTTGCATCCATACATTTGAAAAATAGGAAAACATGTTAAAATTTGTCCATCATTGCATTCATTTATCTATATCATAAATAAGATAACTACATCCATAACATGAATCAAAGTAAATGCATAGTAAACATCATATAGATGCATATAAAGATAATCTCATAACAAATTCATCAAGAGAATCAAGGAAGTATATCATCATATATCATCATAAACGTGTCCATCAACATCAATGATCCATCAAATCAGTATATCAAGGTACAATTTCATAAAAGTCATACATCAAATGTTCTGACCAATAAAACAAAATGAAACATGATATAAGGAACATCAACAATGAGCAAATCTGTCATCAATCATCAAGAGCCCATAGCAGCTCCCAATCCATCCCCAACACCTAATCCATCTGGACCTCTATCATCTTGTCTATCCTGTGCAGGAGGAGCCTGAGAAGTGCTCACTACGCTAGGTCTTTGAACCATCACTGTCATGAACTGCTGCATTAAAGTAGCTACCTGATCCAATCGCCCAACAAAAGTAGATACCTCTATCCTCAATGACTACATATCATGTGCTAAACTATCAATACTAGGAGCAGACTGTGGACTATGTCCCATGTCCTATGGCTGCTGAACTTGTGGAGGCACCTACTATACTGAAACCTGATCCTGTTGTGCTAAAGAAACTCCCTATAATTGAACCAAGGGATCTTGTCCACCAGGAATCTATCAAGAAGCATCTATATGTACCTATCTCTGTTGTCTCTATTTTTGATGTTGTCTATTCACTACTGCTCTAGGGCATACCTTAGCTACATCATCTTGTCCTCTAGCTCTAGCCCTATCCCAAACATGCCAACCTCTCACCCGTGGTCCATCCTGTGCTCTACCAATAACCTAAGGTGCTCTGTATCCTCATCATCTCCAATGTCTCCTACCACTACCACCATCACCACCATCATCACTGTTGCCATCATCATCTCTCTCATCACGGCCTGGGATAGGCTCTACTCGATTAGTAAAATGATGAAACCTATTACAAGACCACCAGTCTTGATACTCATGTGACATCCCACCATCTGCAACACCTACAAGCATCTCCCATCTATAGTATGCCAAACTAGAAATATGATCACATGCAAACTAATAATCAATCAGAGGACCCCACATCAATCGCTCTGCCTGTACATGAGCATATAATGTTGCACCCTATCGCATATCTTTTACTCTACCATACTGGTTAGACACTCGACCAAAGTAGAAATGCTCAATTGTAGTAGTAGCCCTACCAATCATCCATTGAGGAGAAAACATATAGGGAAGCTCATCATCATCTTCCCTCCAGCGCTCACAACTAATATAGGGTCTCCACTGAACCTGATCAAGGTTATCAATCACTCGACACCAATACTCAAGCTTGCCCAGTTGATGTTGGACAACCATGCTGCTATACAGAAAAGCTTACAGGAATCCCCAATGATGAATCCTATCTAAAATAGGCCTAGTAATGGGAAGGTTCTCCCATACCCACAACTATAGAATCATTGCACCTGCAGATAAAGAAGCGCTCTCTCTGTAGACAACCTCATGTAAATCATGATACAACTAAGAAAGAACACAAGAATCCCACTCAAACAGTCGAGGCTAAGAAAGAAAATCCTTGCGGATCCTACCCCATCCAACTGAAAAACCACGACCTTGTCAGTCGGGAAGAAGTAAACCACTAAAAAGGGCACCAAGAACCGCTGGCAATGTCAGGAAAGAAGCAAACTGTGGCTAAATAATAGTATCATCATCTATAGTGTTGTCTCCAAATAGTCATTTGTAGACTGTGCTATCATAAATAGAATCATAGTAAACCAACTCTACTTGGCACGGGATGCACAGTAATTTATACACATCCTCTGGCGTGATAGTCATCTCTCCAAAAGGAAGATGGAAAGTATTGTGGTTGGAGTACCATCTCTCCACCATAGCAGTCAAAAGACCACTGTTCAGTTGAAACCACAAGATGTCAAGAAGAAAGATGAGACCACATATCTCAACAACACAATACTCTACCGAAGTTAGAGCCTGACCAAGATCAATGACCCATGATGCCACAGACTATATATACAGAATAGGGAAGTGTGCCTATTTGGTCAAAAAAAGGAATCATATCAATATACCATATCAAGGAATTATCTAAAGTCAATCAATTCTATCAAAAGTATCAATCAATCACACCCAGTACCATTTGTTCATGTCTCTGTGTCCTGAGAGCAAAGTATCAATATCCATCATATTAATTTTCACACTGATTGATTTATCCTATCAGATTGACAAATCACATCCATTGGTACCACTATCCTAATATCCTAATCAATTGTTTTGTTTAAATGCAATAGACCTAATCTTATCATTATAATCAATCATCTGGAGTTATCAAATTTATCATCAGGCAAAATCAAGTACAATAGAAAAAATTTCAAAAGTCCTTTAGGCATGATTTTACACATACCACATGACATTTTATCCCAAGTGATGTAGAAAAGATGTCAGGTGACACTTTATCTATCCTAAGTGGTAATTTAGGTTTCACACGACACTTTATAACACTAGATGACAATGAATAAAGCCTAGGCAACAATGAATATCTAGGGTTTCACAAGCAGAAAAACATATACAAATTGGCATTAAAACCCTAAGGCTACGCGGAATCATATTCTTCTCAGGTGAGAATGAAAAATTGTTAGGCGATAGTTTACTACATGGAGGCATGAGTAAAAAGTGCAAATGCGACATTTTAAAGGCTAATGTGACATTAAAACTATCCTAGGCATGAATTTTCAAAATCAAAACAATGACGACATACAAAAGATGCAATAACTACTATAAATGAATAATAAATGCAACAAGGAAGTTAAAAATGACTTACTAGAGGTTCGTAGTCAGGAGGTCTTCGATAGCATCGACATCTCTCAAACCCATGCTCTCTGATAGGGACAACCATCATGAAAATCAATGAAGAACCAGAGAAAAATATCAGAAGTCAAAAGTGCAAATGAATAGTAAATCAAGGTTTTTCAACCTATTTAAGCTAATTTGACCTGATTTTAGAGGTGAAATTTTTCTTTTAACCTATATTAACCTATCAAATCAACCGGGGCACATTCTTGAATCAAGGCATATCATCAAGATTATTCAGAAATGAAAACATATTGGAATAAATCAATCAATCAATAAAATTTTCAAATCAAACAATCAATATGTTTTATTTCTAAGGGGGCATCATAGTATAAATTGGCATCAAACATCATTGAAATCAAGGGCATCAAAAACTTTTTGAATCATTATCAGTAAGGCACATATAATAGGCATATCAAATATCATATCAAACAGCATATCAATTCTTTTTCATATTAGCAAATCAACAATCAGGACCTAAAAGTGATCAAGACCAAAAGAATCTTTGAATCAATGTTCTTCGCACATCAATTCAAAGAGGGTCATTTGTAGACACTAAAAAATGGGCAAGTGCTTTTAAATTGTAAAAATCATCAAAATTGGCTTGAAATCATCAAAATGCACTAATTCAATAAAAAATTATCAAATCAATTAAAATGGACATTTATTAAATCAAATTGGACAAAATCAATTAAAGCAAAGGAAAAATCAAATAATGATGTTAAATAATTAAATCAAAGCTTAAAGGGACCAAAAACACTACATAATTGATTTTAATCAATTAATTGTATAGTTGTTAAATCAAAAACCAAAATGAACCTATTCCCTTACATAGCTAAATTTAATTAATTAATTGAATTTAATTAATCCTAATATCTTTCAACAAAGTTGAGAAACCAATGAGAATTGAGGACAAAAAGACATAAATCACTCAAAAAGGAATGAATCTCAATCACTCATTTCAATCTTTCAATCTCATCAACTCAATTTTGTGCTTTTGTCCAAAGCTTTGAGACAAACATTTAAATTGTCCCCCCATTTAAAAACATTGCAAAGTATTTGACTCAACCAAGGGTTAATCATTATTACTTCACTCCACCCCCTAACCTTGGGATTTTACTATAAATATGAGGCAATTTGAGAGCATAATCATCTTATAAATTCATTTGCAAAGCATTGTTATGATAGACAATTGGAGAGCATTTGAAGAGCATTTTGAGCAATTTGAATTATCTTTGTATCAATTTAAGAGTTAATGAGCTAGAATAAGCATTTGTAGCATCACATTTTCTCATTTGAGAAGTGTCACTAGTGGAGATTGAGCTTAGAGCTTCACTTACCACATCTTTCTAGAGAACCATGAGATGTTATAGATCTTAGTTTCAATTCTTAGTTAGATTTGCATTATATTTACTTTGAGTTGTTACTAATTGATCTTAATTTCATGAAGGTGATTAACATCATCACACACACACACACACACACACACACACATATCTTCACTAGTATTGAATCATAGTGTTTATCTGACTGAAGCTACAAAACATCAACATAGGCCCTTTTTTAATATTTTTAAATATTTTTTTCATGTTTGTAAGTTATTTTTGTCCATTTAATATTAAATAATTGTAATTTGAATAAAAATATTAATTTAATAGTTGTTTTTGTTCATGTAATTTTATTATTTTTAATTATAGAAATTAAATAATATAATGTTATGTAGATTTAGTTATTTAATTAATATAATTTTTTTTTGAGTTAATAAAATGTGTTAGTTAGATAGTTAATTTATTTTTGTTAGATATGTTTCAAAATATTACGAAAATGTTACAAAACATTAGGAAAACTTATATAAATTATTAGAAACATAATGTTAAAACATGAACCAACATAAACCTTAACATTAAAAAAAATGAACCTTAACCATAAACCTAATATAAAAAAAGATCCCTTAACTGATGTAGCACACAGTCCTCTGTCAACAATAAAATTTAATTACCAAATAAAAACACAGATTTGAAACCTTCAATATTGTTCATTCATCACTGACTGCCTCTACAATTCGTTGCAAACTCTTAAGTAACCAAAAAACTAGAAAAAACAAGAAATCTAAAAATTACCTTTTTTGGCAATTTTTTTCATAGGTGTTTTTTGTTATTTTTGGTAATTTTTGAAACAACACCTAAAAAGCTTAGATTTTCCCTAAATATGCCCTCGACTAAGTTAGAATGAATTGCAAACTAATATTTGAGATTTGATAACATAAATTCAAATTTATTACAAAATAGAACTTTCTAAAAACTAGATAAAAAACACTAAAAGCTGATTTCGGAGCCTGAGATGAAACTTTCAGCTCCCAAAAAAGTGCTAAAACGGACACCAATCAATCTAAGATCATTGGAAAAATAAATGCCACCACCTGAGGCATGCTCTCGAAATATTTCAGCAAAAACCCAAACCTGAGTCAAAAGTTATCACCTACGGAGTGCCCTGCATTATTCTCCCCTTCTTTAAAGGAACACAGCTCCTGCAAGTGGTTTTCTGTAAACTGGTGCAACTTTGTGGGGTCTAATTTCATCACTTCCCATTTTGAGATCCAGGTGCTATATGTTGCTGGTAATCCCTCCCACTGAATCAGGTACCTATTGTAATGACCATTCCGGGTGACTGTAGACTGCTTGTCCAGAATGTGGGCAATCTTTTCCTTCTTTCTGCTTGGAAGGTGGTGATGCCAATCCACCTCATCTGTACTGGCTGGCTTAGGTAGTTCTCCATGAAATGCATATAAATCAAAAACATTAAAGACATGAGAAATATCTAGATCATCTGGTAGACAAACCTCATAAGCATTATCATTGATCTTCTTCAAGATTTGGCAAGGACCTATCTTTTTGTATTTCAGCTTATGATATGTGCCAGTGGGAAATCTCTCACACCTCAAGTACACCATCACCAAATCACCTTCATTAAATATCTGTCTCCTTCTACTGACATCTGCAGTAGACTTATATCACTCATTGCTATCCTAGAATTTATTCCTCACATCTTGTTGAAGTTGTTGAAGGTGTTCAAAAAAATGCTTCCCCATCATCGCTAATTCGGTCTTGCACAGGGAGTTGTACTAGGTCCAAAACACCCTGAGGATTCTTACCATATACAATCTGGAAAGGATATTTTCCAATTGATCTATTAACAGAACTATTATAAGTGAACTTTGCTTGAGGCGATGCCAAGTCCCACTACTTGGGCTCATCACCCAAAAAATTTCGGCAAGAACCCAAACCTGAGTCAAAAGTTATGACCTCCAAAAGTTTTTGTATGAGATTATGATCTACAGAGGGCCCTGCATCATTAACCTAATTGAAAAAGAAACCATAATATGAAATGTACATAAACCTTAACATTAAACCAACATGATACTAGAACATGAAGCAACATAACCTCTAATAGTAGAAACCAACATGAACTTTCTCTCTCTCTGAGCAATTAAGCCCTAACATGAAATTAACATGACATAATATGACCCCTTAAGAGATAACATGAGTAATAAGACCTAACATAATTAATAAGACCTAATAAGACCCTTAAATTTATTAATATGACCTAATAAGACCTAATACCTATTAATAAGACCTAATAGGACCCTTAAGAACTAATAGGACCTATTAAGACCTAAAACCTGACTAATACTTGACCAATTAGGACCTATTAATTGACCGATTAAGACTAATTGAGACTTAACATGTGATTAATATGATCAATTAAGACCTAACATGAAATTAATAAGACATAATAGGACCCCTTAAGACCTAACATGAGTAATAAGACCTAATATTTCCTATTAAGACCTAACATGATTAATAAGACCTAATAAGACTCTTAACATCTAATAGGCCCATTAACATGATTAATATTTTCTATTAAACTCTAACACTAGAAACCAACATAAACCAAAATACTAGAAACCAACATGAACTTTCTCTCTAGGACCAATTATGACCTAACATGATTAAAAAGATGTAATAGGACCCTTAAGAGCTAACATGAATAATAATACCTAATATTTCCTATTAAGACCTAACATGATTAATAAGACCTAATAAGACCCTTAACATATAATAGGACCCTTAACATGATTAATATTTCATATTAAACTCTAACACTGGAAACTAACATAAACCAAAATACTAGAAACCAACATGAAATTTCTCTCCCTCTCTGACCAATTAAGACCTAACATGATTAACAAGATGTAATAGGACCCCTTAAGAGCTAACATGAATAATAAGACCTAATATTTCCTATTAAGACCTAACATGATTAATAAGACCTAATAATATCCTTAAATTGATTAATACGACCTAATAAGACCTAATAGGAATTAAGACCTAACATGTGACTAATACTTGACTAATTAGGACCTATTAATTGACCTATTAAGACTAATTACTTACTTAACATGCAACTAATATGATCAATTAAGACCTAACATGATTACTAAGACATAATAGGACCTCTTAAGACCTAGTATGAGTAATAAGACCTAATACCTCCTAATAAGACCTAATAGGACCCTTAAGAACTAATAGGACCTATTAAGACCTAATAGGACCAATTAAGACCTAACAAGTGACTAATATTTGACCAATTAGGAGCTATTAATTGACCAATTACTTGACTTAACATGTGACTAATATGACCAATTAAGACTTAACATGATTGATAAGACATAATAGGACCCCTTAAGACCTAACATTAGTAATAAGACCTAATATTTTTTATTGACACCTAACATGATTAATAAGACCTAATAAGACCCTTAACATCTAATAGGACCGTTTAATACCTAATAGGACCCTTAAGAGTTAATAAGAGGTCTAATACGACATATTAACACCTAAATTGATTAATACAACCTAATAAGACCTAATACTTACTAATAAGACTTGATAGGACCCTTAAGAACTAATAGGACCTATTAAGACCAATTAGTTCCAATATGACCTATTAAGACCTAATAGGACCAATTAAGACCTAACATGTGACTAATACTTGACCAATTAGAACCTATTAATTGACCAATTAAGACTAATTAAGACTTAACATGTGACTAATATGACCAATTAAGACAGGTAACATGATTAATACGACCCCTTAAGACTTAATAGGATTAATATGACCTAATACTTGACCTAATACCACTTAAGACCTAATAGGACCCCTTACTTTCAATCTACATCTACATCTACATTGAACCATAACTCAAAGTCTCTTTTCATTAGAAAATTTATAACATGTATGTTTCTTAAATTTGTAACATCTATGTGTACCATGTATGTTTCTTATATATATATATATATATATATATATATATATATATATATATATATATATATATATATATATATATATATATATATGTTTCATTTTTAAACTAGATGATTATAATGTACATGTGCAGAGATCTATATATATTCTCATTTATACTTGTGCATATATCCATTTTATCTATTACATGGCATCAGGTAGAGGGTCAGGGAATTCAAGAGAGCCTAGTGTATAGGGGGGGATGGTAGTGGTAGTGGCCGCTCCTCACATAGATCGGTCGATTCTATAGAGGCCAGAGAGAAGCTATTTGCTTCTACATTGACAGATTGACATGAGCCTTAGAGGTTTTGGATCAGACCTTAGCTTCATCCACCACCCTTCCCAATAGGGATAGGGTGAACATTATTAGAGCTGATTTGTTGCATATGATTGACACAGTTCAATCATACAACCCATATGATAGTGTCAACATTGATACATTCTATACTTCTTTTTCTCGCACTGTTACTCACACTATGAAGTATAGGCAATTTGATATAGATGTTTCCACCACTATGGTGAAGAGCATGTTTCCTCATTACCGAGACATGGATAAGGTGAGAGGGTACATGATGATGAGATGTGAGGATGATCTTATGACACCATCTATATATCCTCAATGTTTGGCTTCTCATCATAGGTGGCCCCAGAAGGATGAGCTTCCACTATATTTCTGCAAACAATTGTTTATAGAATTTCATTTGCACTATGATGTTGATTATATAGATTATCCTGATCATGTTGGGCAGGGGAGGGGGAGATTATCTGATAGGTTCAAAGGGCCTGATGCCCCTGTGCCTGCTAATAAGAGGGCAAGGGTGGGTCCAAACCTTTTGGTCATACCAGAAGGTATGGAAATGGCAGCTGGAGGAGAGAGTGTGCCAGATGACAGGATGATGAGAGATGTTTATTCTAGTATTGCGAGTATCTCCACACAGGTTCAGAAGATGTCATCTGATTGTGTGGGGAGATACATGTTACATTCTCATTCCAGAATTCCTCCACCTGCATAGGATGCATCCTTTAGTGGTGATCCATATGGTATAGTAGACATACCATCTCTCCTGGAGGTTACAACTTTGTCAGATATGGACCATTTGTGTTGTACAGGTGCATCATTATCGAGTGATCTACTTTGTGCATATCAGACCATACAGATGCTCGATGGGGTTCTGCTCAGGGAGGTTCCATCATTTTTTGGGTCATTTCTTACTAGATCTATTGGATAGGTTCTCAGCAGACTACACCACCTACAGGTCCTCAATAGATTGCACCACCACCTACAGCTCCTCAGCAGACTATGCCACCTATAGCTTATCAGTAGACTGCACCACCACCTACAACTCCCAGTGTCACTCAGGCCACTTCACCACATCCAGGTTGTCAAATTTTTACCACATTGCTTACAAATGACCAGATTGATCTTGGGCAGATGTCATTACATAACTCAGATTTGAGCACTTTCAGGAGAGCATTAGAGGCTGCTATGGTATATATATATGTAAATTTAATTTTTATTTATTTAAAAAACTTACACTTATATTTGAATTTTGATTAATATATGTTATATATATATATGTGTGTGTGTGTGTGTGTGTGTGTGTGTGTGTGTGTGTGTGTACTCCAGGAGGTTATCGATGAGGATGCTGCACCATATGGAGATTTACATACTCCACGTGATCCTATCCATCATGATACACAGGTACATTGAGATGTTTGTTCAAAAATTTAAATTTTCTATGATCATAAGTATTTAAAATTTATTATACATGTATGTATGGGTGACATATTTTGTTTATTGTACATAGACATCAGGAGGAGGTGCACCACCATTAGGTCACAGATCAGTTAATGGCCCTAGTTGAGCGACCATGTTATTTAGTTATTTCATATGACATTTCATATATACATGTAGATATTTTAGTCATTTCATATATGTACATGTTATGTGGTTGTGTGTAATTTCATATGTTATACATTACATGTTATATGTGTTGACACTAAAAATTTTAGGTCTTAAAGGAACAAAACGTCAGGGAAGTATAATATGTTTTTTCATATTTTATAACTTTCCTATGATAAAAACTAAAATGGATAAAAAACGTGTGCATTTGTTATTTTTATTTTCATGTATTAGGTTGTAAATTGCTTTATTCTAATGCACATTTGTTTTGGATAAATAATAATTCTAAAAATAAAAATTAAGATAAGTTTAGCAAAAAAGGTGGCGAGAGGGAGTTGAACACTCAGCCTCTCAAGCCAACCTTTTTCCTACCTATCTACCCTCCTATCCCCTAACCAATTAGTCTATTTGTTTTCTTCGAGAGGGTTAGGAGAAAATACTTATTTATCTTTATTTTTATGTACAGGTGAGAAATAAGGTGCAACCTCTTATACAAAAATTTAAAGACAGACTATTATGCACGGGACACCAAAATTAATGTAATTATAGTGGAGATATTTCCCAAAAAACCATTATTATGGTTTAGTTGTACTTTTTAGAGTTAGTTGTATAATTAGGTCCTATGAAAGGGCATGTCCTTTCATAGGGAACTATTGGGATTTATATTTATATGTATTCAATTGTAAACAAGAGATTACAATCAATCACGACAACAAAATTGAAAAGTCCACCCTCTCACGGATTGGAATTTAATGCCCAAAATCTTATGTATGAATATCAAATAAGTGTTTGTACCCTACTGTTAATATAATTTTTTACATTCAATTGGTTTCTTGGATTACTCTCTAGCTAGGGTATCCTACTGTGTTTTCTATTTTATGCATTCATTTATGGTTAATTTGTACAATTTGAATAATGATAGCATGGTCTAAGAATCTGTTACTATTTCCTTTCAGGCTCTTAAGTTGGGTTAAAAAGCATAGGACCTATTGTATGAGTTGTTGTAAAAAAAAATTTCAATAGAAGCTTGTAGGGTGATGGTCTCATTTTACAAAAGTGAGTTATCTTAAAACCGTCTCCGGTTATATGTAGCATTGAATGTATCTGACTCTATTCCCAATTTGGTATCAGGCACTAGTCTATTCGTTCATTTGAAATTGTCATTTTATTCTTTCTGTGATTTACATATCTTATCTGTTATCCTATTTACAAAGTATTCAATTAAGTTTTGCATTACTTTCTAGCCTTAGTTTAGATTTCAAGCTGTCTGACATTTAGGATATTAGGTTTATTTTCCTCCAAAGGATTGTTAACCCCCTTTGGAAATATTTACTTTTGTTGTGCACGTATTTGTGCAGTTAGAAAGCATATTTGATTCATGCCTACTAGCCTTGGCTAAATCAAGCCAGAATTGCAAAGGCACTCATTTTGTGCCTCTCTGTTAGCCTCAAAATGGTCCAGCATTTTTGAGCACCAATAAATTGGCAACTCTACTCAGGAACTATCAGTGAAAGGCAGTTTCAGGATCTCTGGTTAATGTTGTAAAGATTCTATTGGGATATAGGAACTCAGAGCAATTATTAATTCCTCATAGAAGGTGAGGTGGTGACTCTAAAATTTAGTTTCAGGTGAAGCCTATGTTAGGGAGAAGATCTCTAATGAACAAGCGGTTCATCGAATTGGAACCAAAAAATGAAGAAAAGATTACAGGAAGCGGCAATGATCAGTTTAAAAAATTTTCTAATCCATTATATAACATGGATAATGATCGAAAGAACATTAATGATCATTATGACAATCAACACTAGGGGGATGAATCATGCATGTCTCCCTTGAATGCATTTATTACTTTAGAACAATATGATAATGAAAATGTGGTGAGTTTATTAATGAGGATGATTGATATCTTCGATAAAATATCTTCTGATATCAGGCCAAGTTTTTCAAACAAAATATACAGTTTAGGAGTAACTCGTGAATAGGTAGAGCTTCTTATTAAAATTGTATACGAAGATATAATGGAAGAAAATGATAAAGTTACAAAAGGGGCACAGAAACCTAATGATACTCTAAATTCAGATGAACAAGAGAATTTAAATCAGGTTGAAGAAGAATCTATACATGGTGAGATTTGTATGGAGACAAGTATAAATGGCCATGATGGTGAGGAAGAAAATCTCCTCAGCACAGAACAAATTTTAGATTTGTTGGATGTTGAATATCATAAGTATGTTCAAAAGAATGGTTTAAATTTTTCTTATAATCATCGGGATGGGCATGATCAAGTTATATTTGATACAATAAAATCTCAAATAGATGAAACATTTGATGAAGGAAATATGTTTATGAATTGTTTTGAAAAAGAAGAAGACATTTTTCTTGAAACAAATGGTGATAATTTTTGGATTGAGCCTGATTTGGATACTATGCTAAAGGGTATAAACACTCTACAAGGAATTGATTATAGGAATGACTCAATCTATTTTTTGCAAAATCAAAAAAATATGTTGCAAAATGAAGAAAGAAATCAAAATTACAGTATGAAGGATGATTTTTATATGGTTCCCCAAAATGCATATGAAGAAGAAAATACCTACCAGACATGTGAAGAAAATAATAACTCTATCCCTAGTTTCATACCTAAGATAATTAAACATTTACTTTTGGGTGCATCTATTAGGGAAAAGAGTGTGGATGAAAATGAATCCGTAATGGATTCATATATAGATCATTACTGTGATAATCATATTTCGATAGGATCTACATTTGAGAGTAAGGTTGATTTTGATAAATTTTCAAAGGAGAAGTTTTGGGATTCGCATGAAAATATTGCATATTCAGAAAGGAGGTTATACAGTAAAAAAATATCCAGACTTATGACATTCAACATTTCTATGAAAAGAACATTTGGATGAAATTTGCATACAACTACAATATGAATAATGGAAAAGAAAAATGTGGTGCCTCCAAAAGATACATGTTGTTGCATGACCAAAATCAGATTTATGATAGAGGTAAAAGTTTCAAATATTGGGACGGGTAAGTATGTTTTTACCATATTTTTTCTCTATATTTATGTTATGTTCCATATGTTTTTATTTTTATTTGATGTCATATTAATAGATTGTAGTCCCTCGATTTATATTGATTTGATTTATTTATCATTTCACTATATGTAGCCATTATATTTCCTGATTAATTGTTTCGGATAAAAGATATGTAATAATAAATAAATCCTTACTTTAATACTGTAAATAGTTACTACAGGTATTTGAATATGAGGACAAACATATTACATCATTCAAAACATTCAAAATATCTAGAGCAATTTGGAGTGGAAGGAAGTAAATTTGTTTATCTTGTTGTCAAAATGAATGACGTTTTTAATATTTGAGCAGAAATTTAGACTTGTTTTTGGGCTTAAAATGACTGCTTAAACATCTAAAAAAGTTCCCAAACCTTTTGCTATGAATGATGAATGATTTTTTTACATTTTTACATATTTTTGAGATGCCAGCAGCCCCAAAACGCCTAAAAATTTGCAAAAACGGCCAGCTGATTTTATAACAGTGAAGATTTTATTTAAATTATAAATGGTGGAGAAAATATTTACCATGAACAAGCCAAGTAATTGTGCAAATAACCAGCACGTCAGTGTTAAGAATTATGTGAAAAATGCTAGAAATGACACGAGATACTCACAACAGCAAAGAAATGATATATGTTATCAAAGTCAAATTCAGCAATTAGGAAATTTGTGTGAGCAGGCAAGTAATAAAGGAGAAAAGGGTGTCCACGTCATTTTGAAGGAAGATACAAAATCAAAATAGCAAACGGTCATGAATATAATTTACCAAATATTGACACACACAGGCATCTACAGCACCATACACAGCCAAGTAATAAGCTGAAGGAAAATAGCCAGTATGATAATGAAGATATGCGTTCATATGAAATGCCTGGCCATGGATGAGCTTCTGAACACACGCAACATCAAAAGCAGCCATGTAGCAATTTCATAAGGGACGAGCTTGAGCAACAGTGTGGCCTGCATGAAGGAACACGACAGACTTGTAATGATGCACAACACAGTGAGGAATATATGATGGGAAATAATACCATCAATAACGTTAATCTTGATGGTCCATATGAGCAGCAGCATGGTCTGCATGGTATGCATTGTAGAGGAAACAAAATACAACAAGTAAGATGAATGCAAAACTATGGAAGCTTGCGTGAGGAACCATGTCAGTCCAGAATTGGGAGGAGTATGCCCAAAGGGAAATTATACATGCCGAAAATTACAATGCACAACAATATATTAAACCCACGCATCAAAATGTGGAGCCCACACAGCATGAATTTATTTCATAGTGCCAATTCATTCTTGATAATGTTTTGTCTCCATATGAAGTGGTTCTGGCTAGTTCCAGCTTGATCAAAATAACTATACGGTTTCTTTTAGAAATTAATTATTTTCATTATATTTTCTCTATAATCTTTTTATTTTATATTTGATATTTTAGCATGAGTAATTATTTTGGAGAGATAACTGAGTTTTTTTTTCCTTTCTATTTAATTCTTTATATTTTAATTAATTTATTTATCATTAATACTTTAAGTTTAGTGGTCTGCTCTCCAGAGAATGCTGGATTCTCGCTACATCCAGGCATGGACGCACATCCCCAATAAGAGCCACTGTTGACATTGAAAATTTCAGGTCCTAAAGGAACAAAACGTCGTGGAAGTATAATATGTTTTTTCATATTTTATAACTTTCCTATGATAAAAACTAAAATGGATAAAAAACGTGAGCATTTGTTATTTTTCTTTTCATGTATTAGGTTGTAAATTGCTTTATTCTAATGCACATTTGTTTTGGATAAATAATAATTCTGAAAATAAAAATTAAGATAAGTTGAGAAAAAAAGGCGGCGAGAGGGAGTTGAACACTCTACTTCTCAAGCCGACCTTTTTCTTACCTATCTACCCTCCTATCCCCTAACCAGTTAGTCTATTTGTTTTTATGTGTAGGTGAGAAATAAGGTGCAACCTCTTACACATAAATTAAAAGATAAACTATTATGCACGGGACACCAAAATTAATATAATTATAGGGGAGATATTTCCCGAAAAATCATTATTATGGTTTAGTTGTACTTTTTAAGGTTATTTGTATAATTAGGTCCTGTGAAAGGGCACGTCCTTTCACAAGGAACTATTGGGATTTATATTTATATGTATTCAATTGTAAACAAGAGATTACAATCAATCATAAGAACAAAATTGAAAAGTCCACCCTCTCACAGATTGAAATTTAATGCCCAAAATCTTATGTACGAATATTAGATAAGTGTTTGTACGTTATTGTTAATATAATTTTTTACATTCAATTGGTTTCTCGGATTACTCTCTAGCTAGGGTATCCTACTATGTTTTCAATTTCATGCATTCATTTATGGTTAATTTGTACAATTTGAATAATGGTAGCATGGTCTGAGAACCTGTTACTATTTTCTTTCGGGCTCTTAAGTTGGGTTAAAAAATATAGGACCTATTTTATGAGTTGTTGTAAAATTTTGTTTCAATAGAAGCTTGTAGGGTGATGGTCTCGTTTTACAGAAGCGAGTTGTCTTAAAACTGTCTTTGGTTATAAGTAGCATTGAATGTATTTGACTCTATTCCCAATTTGGTATCAGGCACTAGTCTATTCGTTTATTTGAAATTGTCATTTTATTCTTTCTGTGATTTACATATCTTATTTGTTATCATATTTACAAAGCATTCAATTAGGTTTTGCATTACTTTCTAGCCTTAGTTTAGATTTTGAGCTGTCTGAAATTTAGGATATTAGGTTTATTTTCCTCCAAAGGATTGTTAACCCCCTTTGAAAATATTTGCTTTTGTTATGCACATATTTGTGCAGTTAAAAAGCATATTTGATTCAGACCTACCAACCTTGGCTAAATCAAGCTAGAATTGCAGAGGCACTCGTTTTGTGCCTATCAGTTGGCCTCAAAACGGTCCAACATTTTTTAGCACCAACAATATGTTAGTGTGTTATTCTATATTTTAGACTTATTTTTATACATGTTATCTATACATTATGTTATGCCATGTACTAATGTTATTTTAAATATTTCATGTGACATTTCATATATACATGTTATATTTTACACATGTACAAACTAATATCTTAAGGGGAGGTCTTAAGGGGAGGTAATGCATCCCAACATATGCACATAACATATATATTAAAACTATTGAACCCTCAAAGTATATACACATGTACAAACTTTAAAATACAATTAAGTAATCTAACTAATGTCATGTAAGTAAAAAATAATTAAATAAGCAACTAACTAATGTCTTAAGGGGAGGTAATGCATCAAATCATACAATTAATTAACAATTACCAATTAATTAAGTAACTAACATAATTACCAAAAGCATAAATAACTAACATAATTAGGTAACTAACATAATTAAGTAATCTAACTAATGTCATGTAAGTAAAAAATAATTAAATAAGTAACTAACTAACGTCTTAAGGGGAGGTAACACATCAAAGCATACAATTAATTAATTAAGTAACAATTACCAATTAATTAACATAATTAACTAAAGCATAATTAACTAACATAATTACCAAAAGCATAAATAACTAACATAATTAACTAGCATAATTACCAAAAACATAATTAACTAATATAATTAAGTAATCTAACTAACATAATTACCAAAAGCATAATTAACTAACATAATTAACTAATTAACTAAGCATAATTATCTAACATAATTAACAAAAGTATAAATTACCAGTTCATAATTAATTAATTAATAAGCATAATTAATTAACTAATTAATAAGCATAAATAACAAAAGCATAAATTACCAACATAATTAACTAATTAACCAAATATAATTAACTTTAACATAATTACCAAAAGCATAAATAACTAACATAATTAACAGACTAACAATTACCAATTAATTAAGTAGGTAACTGTTAGAAATAGGGAATACTGAGAGGGGGGGGGGGGGTGAATCAGGATTCTACAATCTTTTATTTTTGCTCAATTATGGATATAACAGATTATCTTTATGCATGCATAACATAAGAAACTGAACAACATGCATAGCAATAAAACTAAAGAACTCATAACACATTATTTGTTCTTGAGGAAACCTTAGCCAAGGGAAAATCCCGGTAGGGATGGTACCAACAAAAATCCACTAATCAAAAGTATCATGTTAAGGATGTTGACCCTATCAGGAGTCTATTAAAAGCATATAGTGTATCAGTCCTGATTAAGGGACTATAGGCCTTGTTAGAAGCCTCAACCCTATTAGGAGTTGGCAGTACAAAATGTGATTACCAGATGAGCCCACTACGCAAACAAGTAATGTACAATATACACTGATTACAAAAGAAGGTTAAGGTACATAACCTTATACTGCTTGCATCAATATCTCTTCACTACTCTTTCACTATCGCTATTACATATGCATCATATGTTTCGCATCATATCACTGCTTCATTACATTTCATTACTTCATCATACATCTATCTACTTTTTTCACAATTATAATTACAATTACAATTACAATTAAATTTATACAAATAACTTTATCAAAGAGTTAACATCTAGGATGTTGTCCTTTTATATTTTTAAGTCATTATTTTGATAAACAAAATAATCCCTTAACTCTTTACTAATTCTATCTTCATATTCTATCCTGTCGGCTTGACACTGTCTTCGGTAAAATTGTCATAACTTCTTCTGTACATGCCGTATTGACTTGCGCTCTGAGATGAGTGTTCAATAGTAATCATAGAGTCTATGTTCAAGTGCACAAGCACTAAACTTACTCCAATCAACATCAAAAACAAAAACTTTGTCCAGGTTCACTGGTAAAAATATTGTCTCACACTTAAACAAATTTGCAATGCGCTTTGTCATACTAGCTCTCTAACCTATGAAATCTTCATGTGGATCATATGTTTCCATAATGACAACATCTATGTAACCAACTCAGCCAAATTTTCAACAATCTCCCCCTTTGTCATTGGCAGCAACATATGAGAAAATTGGCTAAGTGTACAACAAAATCTCAAAATTGTGGCCATAGTATAAAATATATACTATCCTTATAACTCCTCAAAAAATATTATCTCTAATATAGTACTCCCCCTAAGAGTATCAATCTTTATCATATATTATCAATTTTCTACTATATATCTCTCCCCCTTTGACAATAATGACAAAATAAGGGTAAGGAGGGTTACAAAATTGTATCACAAAAATATTATACCTCAATTCAATTATTGCAAAGCTGGTAGGCTTGCAACACAATCTACAAAATCAATTTTCATAGCTTCTAACTCCTTCTCCCATGATTTCTTAATGGAATCTACCACAATGAGTAGTGTGCTCAGTCCATAAGATGTTATTTCACATGCTTAGAGGTTTTCAAAGTTAAACTTCTAAAAAGATGTCTTAGTTGAAAGACATTCTTCCAACTGCTCTTCAATAATGCTTAACTTCATAGAAGTATGCTCTCTCAAAAGAGTGAATCTTTTCATTTTTCTATCTTTCACATCTTGCACAACTCTGATTTCATCATATAGCTTCTGAATTTTCTTCTGAACATCACATACCTTCACATTGGGGCTAGAAAGAAGGTTAGTTTCATTCAAAATTTTTGCTTCCTTCATCTTCATCTTCTGATCTTCTTTTTCTATCAAGGTCTCTGATTTTGTACACTGTATGTACAAAAATTTTCCTATTTCCAAATTCTTCCTCAAGTCCTTAATACAGATATCAAGATTATTGATATCATTCTTGATATTCTGGCTGATGTTCAAAAGCATTTTGACCTCATAGGCTGCTTGTGCTTTCACTTTTTCAATATTAGATGAGTTTGTGAATTCATTTTCAAAAGTGCTCATTACCTTCTTTGCTTTCTCTAGAGGGTCTGCTTCTGCAATTTGTGTAGTTACAATACTTTGTAACTTCTCAGTAAGTTCCTTCAAGCATCCTTCAAGACTTTTCACTTTCTTGTTCTTGCCAATGATTTTATTCAAGGATGTGATCAATTTCAATTGATCATCATCATCTACTTCCTTTCCCAAATGCTCAATCATAGATCCAATCTTATTCTTCTTTCCAGTCTCAGGAGTAAGACTGATATCTTCTTTAGTGGGAATGGGTACTTATTTTTCTATTACCAAGGGTTCTACAACTGTTGTCTCTTCTCCTTTTGTAGTTTCCTATTCTTCAAAGGCCAAATTGTCAACAATGTTCTCCAAATTCTTGAATACATTATCATCAATATCCAAGGTGATCTTTGTTCCTTCTACATTCATGGTTTCATCTTCAATGTTAATGGCTAGAGGAGAGGGAATGTCCTCTTGTTCTGTTACACCTGCTTACTCTACTGCAACTAATGGTTCTCCAACATTTTCTGTCATAACCTTGATTATTGCTTGCTATGTCTCATAATTAATTTCTTCATATCTGCCTCCCATAATTTGAATGGTTCTCTTTTTGGTTCTCAGATGGGTGCTTAAGGCTTTCATGATTTGATCAAAATGTGTTTCATCTCTTATTACACAAATCTTCCTTACAATCTTTTCTTTGATAGCTGTGTCTTCTTCTTTTGCTCTCTTTTTCCTATTCACAAGTTTATTGTACAAATCATCAAGTATCTAACCCTGAATTGTATCAAACTTCTTATTAGCCAAAATCAAATGCTTTACCACTGCATTCTCCAGATTAAGTCTCTTTGCATAATCATAAAGATCATACTACTTATTCATTCTTGTAAAGTCTCCATCCTCAATGATCTGCTCATTAAGCTTCTCAACTTTAGGTTTCCAGGCTTTCTTCTTAACAGTAGTGACATCATCTTTTATTTCTGCAATTTTTCTTGGAATTGATTGCACTAAAGTTTTATGTCTCTTTCCTAGTCCAATAGCACTTTCCTTTACTCTTTTGCTAGATCTAGAGGAAGTGGATCTAGTGGATATCTTTGCTTCTTGATCCTTCTCAATTTCTTCCACTTTCACCTTCACTTGTGTTACTTCCTATTGTGCTGCAATTGATGATAAAGGTGGAATAGACAAAACTTCTTTTTGTCCACTCTCTCTAATTGCTACTGTTGTTTTCTTTGCTACTAAAAACTCATGCTCTGTCATCCCTGTATCTTTTAGGATTTTCTTTATAGTGCTCTCAACTCTTTTCTTAGACTGTTTCTCTTCAAGTAAGATCTTTGCGGAGTTGAAGTTCTCCTCAATGGTTCCAAACCTGTTACATTGAGTGTCCAATTTACACTTAAGTAACCTGCTAACATACTCTTCTGTCTCTACCTCAGATATCTCATAGCCAAGAGGGTCTATGAACTCTGTTCTAGGTTCTACTGCTTCAATATAGGTAAAGTTAGTATCCACCATAAAACATATGTCATCTTTATAATTCTCCACAAGAGACTTTAGGATCCTTGATCTGCTAGACACAATATTCTAAAATGTCTTGATTACCAGTACTGCACTCTCATTCACTTTGTCAATAACATGTCTCCTATACACTAGGTTAATCCTTTCCATTGTATTTTGGCCATCATTCTAGTCATTTCCAATGGTGTAAGGAAATTTTCTCAATAGATATAAAAACATATAGGTGATTAAGGATGAGAACCTAAACTTTGTATACTTAGTTTTCTTAATCTTTCCCAAGTTCTCAAACAGTTGAATTCTCAGAATTTCAGACATATCAACTTGTACCTTGTCAACACACATTAGATAAGTTGCATGTATCATTCCAGCTACCATGTCATCCTCTCTTGAGTTTGCACAAAACTTAGTGGTTAGGATCTTGCATAAGTATCTCACATCATCTTGTTTGATCTTACTAATCACAATTCCTCTACCATTATAAGATGAATTTGTGTTATCAATGACTATTTTCCTCAGGTTTTTCTCATTTAAAGGAATAGCTCTAGTTTTAGATAATCTAGTGACTTCATAAATCAAATCAGCTATGATATCTATCACTCTATCTTCTAACCAAAACTTCCCATTATGAATTCTCCTTAAGATAATCTTAGTGCATTCTTCATTATCAAATTCATACTGTAATGCATACTTAACAATTCCACTATCCTCCAATTATTCAAATCCTTGTTTTAGTGTCATACCCTAATTGTAGATCTTCTGATATTCATTTATGAAATCACTATCACTGACAGTCTCTAGTTTTCATCCAAGATAACTTCTGGCATTCTCTAGGTGTAAAACTTTGTCTGGTACGGATGATAAAGCTAACCTAGGATCATCTTCCAAGGGTTCTATTGGTTCCCTTTTCAACTTAGGTCTATTCTTATCTTTGACATTGTGTATTAAAGAAACATCCATGATTTCTTTTAATTCTTTCACTGATTTAAAGATCTATCAAGTAAAATACCTTGATTTCATGATTTTAGGGCTTGCGTAGATTCGACACAAAATTCTTCTCCAAATCCTTGCAAAATGCTTCCAATCACTACTCTTTGATCTCCTTAACACTTGAATTCACTTTCATGATCAAATAATACTGATCATGACCTTCTATTAATTCAATCTCACTTAGATCTGACATCGCATTCAATTCTTTTGTCGCTTCTTTCCGAAAAGTTGTTTCTGCTAACTTGCAAAACTTAAAACTTCTTGCAATCTCGCAAAACACAATATTTTTCTTTGTGCTCTTAACCATAGCATTAGAACATCATAAACTACCTTGCATTAACTGTGCAAGACTCAATTCATCATATATCTACTTCTACACTAATCTAAGTTCCTATTCTACTGCAACTTTCATAAATCAAGTACTTTGAGATGGGTCAGGTAAAGATTCATTCTTACCTTTCAATACTTCACCTTCCTGATTACCTTCAATGTTGAATATGTCTCCTTGGTCTGTGCTTTTGATAAACTTCACTTCATTTGATTTACTACAACATCCTTTCTAACTGTTACTTGCATCTTCATTTCTTCTTGCATGATTTCTGGGATTGGGATTAGGATGAAAAAATCTATTGTTCATTCCGCAAAACCTTGTTGTATGTCCAATCTTGTTGCATATATGACAAAAAATTCCATTGTTTCCATATCTTGGTCTAGGTTGATTGATTTGTGATCTGTAGTTTCTAGCAATGTGTCCAACCTTGTTGCATCTATAACATATTACTCCATTTTTGTTGTTCATATCTTTAGTAGGTTTCTTATCTGCATTGTTAGTATTCCTAAACATTCTACTACCATCATTATTTTCAATAAATTTAGATTTCCTACATTCAATAGCTCTATGTCCAAAACCATGACAATTATAACAATAACCATTAAGAGGTTTAAATTGCTTACCTATGTAATCTCTCTTCATATGACCAATACTATTACAAGAAAAACATCTACCTTTGAATTCTCTTTGCATACCTTTGGGTGATTCCCCTTGCTTAGGTGATTCTTCTTCTATCGATGTATCTTCAGATTTTTTGATCTCATTAAACTTCTTCTCATCTATGCTTTCAGATATTTTTAGATCTAGTTCCTTGCTTCATCATTTGCTTTAAAAGTGTTGAATCCAAGACTAGTCTTATCATAAAATGGTTTTTGATAAGATATTTGTTCATCAATCTTCTCACTAGTTGAATATAGTCTTTCAAGTTGTTGTTTGGATTGAGTCAGTTCACCTTTCATAATCTTATTGTATTTCACATGTTTTTCTTACTACAAATTGACTTTCTCAAGTTCAGATGTTACTTTAGAATGTTTAGGTTTTAGTCCTTCATTTTCAGTCTTTAGACTTTCATTCTAAAATTTCAGATTTGCTTCATTCTTGCCACTTCCATCTTTCAAACTAAGCTTCAAATTTTCTATCTTCAGTTCATGCTTAAGGATCTCATTTTCTTTTTCTAAATTGTCATCACAATCTTCAATAAAAACTTTGGATTCCTTTTTAGATCTCAGATCTTCCAATTTGTTTTTCAGTTTCTCAATGAGGTTCTTTGCATCATCATATTTTCTTTTCAAAGTATCTTTTTCAATAGTAAGAAAGTTAATCTATTCAAGAGCTTCTTCAAGATTCTTCTATAGTTGATCCATATCCATAGAGATCTTACTCAAGCTGGTAGGCTTTCCTTGAATGATTCTTTTCTGAGTAACTAAGCTCTGATACCAATTGTTAGAAATAGGGAATACTGAGAGGGGGGGTGAATCAATATTCTACAATCTTTTACTTTTTTCCAATTATGAATATAACAAATTATCTTTATACATGCATAACATAAGAAGTTAAACAACATGCATAGCAATAAAACTAAAGAACTCATAACACATTATTTGTTCTCGAGGAAACCCTGGCCAAGGGAAAAAAACACTAGTGGGGATGGTACCCACAAAGATCCACTAATCAAAAGTATCCTGTTAAGGATGTTGACCTTGTTAGGAGTCTATTACAAGCATATAGTGTATCAGTCCTGATTAAGGGACTATAGGCCTTGTTAGAAGCCTCAACCCTGTTAGGAGTTGGTAGTACAAAATGTGATTACTAGATGAGCCCACTGCCAAACAAGTAATGTACAATATACACTGATTACAAAAGAAGGTTAAGGTACATAACCTTATACTGCTTGCATCAATATCTCTTTACTGCTCTTTCACTATCGCTATTACATATGCATCATATGTTTTGCATCATATCATGGCTTCATTACTTCATCATATATCTATCTACTTTTCTCACAATTACAATTACAATTACATTTATAAAAATAACTTTATCAAAGAGTTAACATCTAGGATGTCACCCTTTATATTGTTAAGTCATTATTTTGATAAATAAAATAATCCCTTAACTCTTTACTAATTCTATCTTCATATTATATCTTGTCGGCTTGACACTATCTTCAGTAAAACTGTCATAACTTCTTCCGTACATGTCGTACTGACTTGCACTTTGAGATGGGTGTCCAATAGTCATCATAGAGTCTATGTTCAAGTGCGCAAGCACTGAACTTACTCCAATCAACATCACAAACAAAAACTGTGTCCAAGTTCACTGGTAAAAATACTGTCTCACACTTAGACAAATTTGAAATGCACTCTGTCATACTAGCTCTCTGACCTGTGCGATCTTCATGTGGATCATATTTTTCCATAATGACAACATCTATGTAATGAACTCAGCCAAATTGCTAACAGTAACTAACATAATTAATCAAAGCATACAATTAATTAATTAACTAACTAACATACATAAAAATGTACAATATATGAGTTCAAACTATAGAGTTAAAATATGAAAGTACAAGAGCTACAAAAAGAAGTTTATTCTAAATCTCCTGATACATTTAGTCTGGATCCTCTTTATCTTTTATTATCTCCAATCATTTTTCATGTTCTTCAATAGACAGCCTCCACTTTTGAATGCCACGTCCTCTTTTTTACAATGTCTCCAATTGCAACTTTGTTGCTATAACCAAGTGACTGTAATGTAGAACTTTTTGGCCACACATGTATTCAATAAATTGAACACCATTTTTTTTTATCTTTTTTTGCTGATAATAGGTTCCTTCAATAATAATTGAACTAGCTGGATATGTTTGTCCATCATCATCTACACTTTCTTCTGTCAACTTGTATTTTTCTTTTGTCCATCTTAGTAGATAATAATCTACACTTTTTGCATTATCAGGATCCGCAACTACAACAAAAATATCACCTATACAAAAGGATTCTATTAAAATTAAACATCACTTGCATGATAAATTAAAATTAAATAAAAGAACATGTACATGTGCACGCACCTGAAAGAACTAAATTAGAAACATGCTCATAATTAGCTGAATATATAGGATCATGAATGTTTATGTCAATGTCATCATCTTCATAAGGAGGCATTCCGATTAACTCCTTCATATCCCATCGTGAAACATATCCATTTGCAATATTCCCACATTGACTCAATGGATTGTCCTCAACACAGTGAGCACAAAAACATGATTTTTCCCTTACTTGAATCAAAAGAGGCTTGTTTTGTCCTGTAGTGATCAATTGATGTAAACTTCTAATACCAACAATTCTTTGATAATTGTAAGGATTTCATCAGTCTGTATCTGTTACAAATATGAAATGAAAGTTGCACATTTTTAGATCAACAATTATGAAAAGATAGATGAACACGAAATCAAAGTTACTTGCATTCTCTATCATGTTACTTGCACATTTATGAATTATTAGTTTAAAGCAAATGGATCTGAGCTAAAATCATATTATTTGATATATATATATATATATATATATATATATATATATATATATATATATATATATATATATATATATATATATATATATATATATATATATATATATATATATATATATATATATATATATATATATATATATATATATATATATATATATATATATATAACTATTGAACGTCATTTGTAGCTGCAAGTTCATGTTGGTGAAGTGAATGCTTCACACATGCTCCTTCTCCATTGTGCTCTCTTTTTCCATGTCCACTTTCAAAGAAGTTCCACAGAAACTTAACATTGTGTCTAGCATGTCGCATGGCTAGCTAGTTAAAGGCTTTTGCAGATTTAAATTGTCTTGCAAAATTAAGTTGTACATGCATATATACATGTCATCCTTTAATAATTTAACAAGTAATTAAATGATAATGAAAATGAATTGAAGTATCTATACACTTACCTACACAACCATCAGGCCAAATCCAGTGTTGTGAAGCCTTTATCCCGCGATTCACAATATCTTCAAAATACATTGCAAAATAATGAGCCACATAGCTCCTATCATGAACCTTATCATCACTGATATAGAAATGAACCTTCTTGATGATAATGCATTCATTTGGATTAATACTTTCTACCTCATCCAAATCACATTGTGCATGTCTATAGGTCACTTGCACAAATATTGCAACCTACTCAGAATGATAATATTGAGCTTGAAGCTCTATTTGAGGGGAAAATGTATAGTTCTTAGAGAAATCTACAATTGAAAGAATACAACTAGGTGGAAAACAATCTTTGGAATCACGAAACTGTTTAGATTTCCATCGTACACCATGACAATGTTGGATATGTGGATAAGTTAGACTACGAAATCTGGTCATAAACTCAAGGTAGAGAAATTCACTCTCCTTCAAAATAATTTTTTTGGATTCATCTCCGCTCTTTGTTCGATATGTCTCATATTCAAATCTTTTCCACAAAACTGGTGTTGAAACATTAATATTCTCAAATTGCAATGGAAATTTATGTAAATATCTACAATCACTGCATGCATTCTTTATACACTATACTTTGAACTCATCTAAATCTTCTAATTTATCACATAAAATAGACTTCACAAATTGTGTCATACTTTCAGGGATGACCATATTTGAATCAAGAACTGCCATAACTTTTTTATATGATTACAAGTATAGATGAAACTCAACATGATTTCGACAACAAAAAGTTTAAAGAACCTTATTTATATGTACAAAGCAAGGGTGCAACCTCTCAAACATTCTTTGACATATTTTCACATTTAAAAATTCTTGCTTGAATGCTTCAAATAATTCACTTTGTGTTGTATCTATAAAAAAATTTGGATGTGAAGTTTTCATACCGGTCTCTTCATCTTTTATCTGTATTGTATCCCTTCTATTAGAAGAAACACGAGAGTGAGTGGTCCAATATTCAATGACTGGTATTTTTGCATCTTCAAAAATTTTGTCTTTTCAAGGAAGCCTACAAATATTTAACCAATTCTTTTCAATGTTTTCATCTAACATATTTCTCTTCCCGATATATCTTTGAACAGTTCTTCTAGATGCATTCAATAAATCATAAATTGCATGTATTTGTTTTCTCTATGTCAACCTCCTACTAGATAAAGTAGTCATTAATGCTCTGCGTGCAACACATAAATCAGCTCCCTGACTTGAGTTATTAATGTCATTCAATGCATCTTGCAAATTTTCAACTATTGTTTGATTTACATTGTCTCCTGAGTTTTTCTTGTTATCAACACCCAACAAATCCAAAATAGGAGTCATTTTTTTTCCTGAATAACCTAAGAATAACTGAGCACTTCCAACCATACTTTTATTTTCAAAATATTCATCCTGAATTTGTTTGCAATGTGTTTTAATTTTACTTTTAGATCTAATATTTGTTCAGATGAAATTTGACTGAAAAGTGAATCCTCATTCATCTCCATCAAATTGCACATGCCAAAAGATATATTTCCACCTCTAGAACTACCAATGTGTTCCCCTACTTGAATTGCATCTTCTTGAATATCAATAAGTTCTTCTCGAACTTCAATAGGTTGATCTTGATTATGTTTTGTATGACCTTTCATTTTGTCATCCCTTATTCGATCATATTTTTTTGTGTCAAGAATAGTCCCAAGAGATGACTAAGAGAGGGGGGGTGAATCAGCTATCTACTAGTTTCAATTCTTTATCCAATTAAGTATACTTAAAATTTAAGCATAAACACAATGAAAGAACACTTGAACACAAAACCAATATTTTGGTTACGGGGAAACCCAAATACTTGAAAACCCCAGTGGGAATTGACACCCACTAATAAACTACACTAGTGTATAATGATCCTTGTTAGAAGATCTTACAACCTTATTAGGAGTTGATCTTTACAATGCAATAAGTACAGTGACCTGGTCAAAGGTTGGACCCTATTAGGAGTCTTTTATGATTGAACTTGTTAGGGGTGAGGATGCACTATCTGAGAGCTCATTGATCAAAGGGACGAAGGCTGCAACCTTCAGAATAATATATACACACTATATCTGGATCTTGGTGAACTATGCATAAACCTACTATCTGGATCAGTTCCAATGAATAGCATATACTCTTTACTTGGTCACATAGACCTTCTACTGATGGCTCAATACTTTGCACTCTCTTCTCTACTCTTCACATTCAACTCTGAACCATACTTATCAATCACAAATGATTGCCTATAAATATCTTTCCTCTAAATGATATAATCAAGTCAGCCTATTAGAACCACCTTGAAATCATATTAGAGAAACAATAACATTCTCCACTAATCTCTTAGTTAGCTCTACTAAGCATGCAACACAAACTAGGACCTATCCAAATCAATAAGTGTAGGCACACGCTACACACTATCGGCTCTACCAAATTAACTAATACTTTCTCCTCAAGCTGAATTACATCATGTGCTCTTAGCCAAACATTCTTAACTCTTCTCCAATCACTAATCCATGCACACATACCGAAATGATCAGTGCAACTCCTGTACCAATATAATCTCTGTCGGCTCTTCTGGATAAACACAAGAAACTGCAACTGGTGAATAGTGACTACATAACTTCACTTCTACTACACATCAAAATATGTGTCCATGAATGTAACATCACTAAAATGTCTCCATCACATATCCAAATGTGCAAGGCTCCATGATAATTGTACGAACAATTACACACAGAACATTGCCTATAACTCTATCAGGAACACTGCTGACACAAGCTGCTACATAATTGTCTCTACTAACAGTTAACCTCTATTTCCATGATATCATGATGATAATATATCCATGATACATATACTAAAATCTTAATGCATAATTATTCCATGCATGCTACTTACCATATGTTTGTTGGCATTAAGCAAAATTGCCACTAGTGACAACACTTATTTGCATTCTAAGTGCAAACCGAGCAGAACAGTACAAACCAAGCAGAATAGTGCAAACCGAGCAGAACAGTGCAAACCAAGCAAGACAATGCAAACCGATCAAGACAGTGCAAACCGAGCAGGATAGTGTAAACCGAGTAACATTGTGTCTACTGAGTCACCAGTATTTACCGAGTTCAAAACCTACCGAGTGGTTAGTATGAACCGTGCCTTCACTTCTACCGAGTTCATGACGATGCCGAGTAATGTAGTGGACATCGAGTATCAGAAAGTCACCGAGTTAGTTTGCAGGAACCGTGTAACCATACTTGGGCTGACTTAGTGGCACTTATGTTTATTTGTCAAGCCGACTTTGTAATTGTAATTAATTGTTTAGACTTGTAGATAAACAATGTTGTAAAGATGTCAAGAGGTAATTATATGAGTATATATATGAATAAAAGGAAAAGGCAGAGATAAGAAAATTACAAAGGGCTACAACAGTATAGGGAACAACAAAGACAAATTCATCACAGAAGGTGATCAGAACATTCAGTGAATCTCAATCAGCAATCCAGTTGCAAAGCAAGAGATCTACTGTTTCATCCTAACAGGTGAATCAGTACTAAAATCCTTTAACCAGGTAGACTTAACAGTCTGTTGTAAAATCTCTTTACCGAGTGCATACTTCATTGTATGTTTGTAAATCCTTTAACAAGGTGGATTTAGCAATCCTTATTGCTCCTAACAGGGAAGATCATCAGAAGTGATCAAATTGTAAGCCTTAACCGGCCAACTTTATTCTGCAGTACTAAAGCTTTGTGGGTTTCATCCCCACCCCAGTTTTACTTTCTTTTTGGAAGGTTTCTGGGTAACCAAATCTATGTGTCATTGTTATGAATACTTTTAAGTTTTCATGCTTTCTATATGCATAAAGAAAAAATGAACTATATGTTAATACATATGTAATTGTAAGAAAATTTGAAGTTACTGATTCACCCCTCCCCTCTCAGTAACTCGGTTAATCCCTGAATATTTCCAATAATTGGTATCAGAGCTTTGTTGGTTCTCAAGATAAAGCTTAACTAGCTTGAGCAAAGATCTAGGAAAATGGAGGTATTCAAACTGAACAAGGTGATTGAAAATGAAAAGCTAGATCTAGAAATGGCCATAGCTAAACTAAAGGAAGCAAAAGAACATCTTTCCCAATCCCTAAGAAGAAGGAAGGAACTTGCAAATCAGATGAACGATCAGAATTACATTGAAGAAAAGGTTGAAGATCTTTTTCCCTCAAATAGCTCAGATGAAGCAAACAATGATGTCAAAGAACTCCTAGAAAAGAATGGGTCTCTGCAGGAAGAAGTGAGAAAATTAAAAAGAGAACAAGAGCTACACTCAACAAGATTTTGTGAGATCTTAGAACAAAGAAACAAGTTGAAAGATGAATTAGATGGAAGGAACAATGAAGTTCAAAATAAAACCCTTCAGCTAGAAAACATAATTGATCAGATCTCCCATACAAATGAGGAAATTCTGAATCCAAGATCAGAAATAGAAAACACAAGAGAAGAACTAAGATCTGAAAAGGAAATCAATCTAAGATTGGTGGATGACCTAAACGCCAAAAAACAAATCAATGAAGGAATGTTGAAAAGCCAAGAAGACTTGAATCAGCTGTATGAGCGAAATCTGCATAGGCAGAAAGGAAAAGCAGGACTTGGATACAAAGGAGAAGGTGAATCTTATAAGCAAGGTACTCAAAGAAATCAAAAACCTACTTGTAATCATTGTGGTAAAATAGGACATACTTCAAATAAATGTTGGAACAATGAAAAAGCAAAATTCAATGGAAAATGTTACAACTGCAATCAACATGGTCACAAAGCAAATGAATGCAGGGAAAAACCAAGATTCAGAGCTAATTGTCACAAGTGCAACAAACAAGGTCACAAAGCATCCGAGTGCAGATCCAAGACATTCAATCCAGCAGAACAAATTATGAAAGCAATGTTTGGATGGGACTACAACACCTGGTGTAGATGTCATTACTGTGGAGAATATGGACACATTGGCATGAACTGCATAAAACATCATCTAAGGAAAAGAGATACTACCGTAAGATGCTTCAAATGCACTAAACTCGGTCACATAGCCAGAAACTGCATGAATGCTAGTGAAGTTGAAGATGGAAAGAAGAATGAAGCAACTAAGGTCAGGAAACAGGTGAGACAAAAGTGGATTCCTAAATCTATCGAGCAAACCAGTCCAAGTGATGGAATGGGTGGCTCTACCAACTCAAACTAAATTTCCAAGAAAGCACTGGAACTGTATTCTCCTAGACAAACGCCAAGCAGTTCTAGAACCGAATTAAAAGAAAGATCTAAATCAGCATACAAGATGCAGTAAGATCACAAGAAGGTCGGTACCAGTCTTAACCGAACAAGGTCGGTATTAGTCTTTACCGAGCGAGGTCGGAGCAATATGAATTCTTGAGTTTACCGAGTTGCGAAGTCTTCACCGAGCAATTAATTCTTAGTGGGTGACAGTCTGTCAGAATTCATACCCTAATTTGTACTAAGCATTAATGACAGAGTTGTAAACAAAAGGCAAGAAATCGAACTCATTTCTCACCATGAATTTTAGCACTTTGAGAGAAGAAAACTTCAAGAGCAATCCAGCGACTCAAATACCTTTTGCGAAAAGAATTTTCTGTGAGCTACCATGGCATCATCCAGCACTTTAGCAAAGAAAGGATCTGATATGTTAGTCCAAGGGGAATGGAAAGCACCAGATTTCAAGATCATGCCGACAATTACAGCAGCCCTAGACCCGAACGGAGCTCAATCTCAGATTCCTCCTAAGGTACTACTTATTAACAATATTCATAATCATTTCAACTATGCAATTCATGAAATGGGAAACCTAGAACTAGATATTGTGCGTGAAGAACTGTGTGTGGATGGTATTCTGAAACTCGAGCACAAACATCTGGAAGATAAGGGATTAGTTCACATTGCACATTTGCCTCGAAACTTTTGGGAAAAATGGGTTAGATACATTCTCAGCCGTATACATGATGGCAAGATTTGGCTGGAGAAACCCATAGAGATCACCAAGAAGATGATTCATCAAATCACCGGTCTTCCCATGTTGAACAAAGCAAAAACTACCAAAACCCTAGGTCGGTCGGAACTGGAAAAGAAAACCCTAGCCGAGTGGGACGATAGAGGCATGAAAGTTAGCAGCATTACCGATGCTGAACTAAAGTTTGGTACACACATAATTGCCCATAAGATATACAGTTCAAGTTGACAAAATAGTGTCTCCTGTGAAGCTATTGATCTAGCATACAAAGTGGTCAAGAACAACTTATCATTTGACCTTGCAGATTTATTGTTAAAACATTTTAACAAGAACATGGAAAGCATTCAAACTTCCAAAAACAATCCATGTAAGTTTGGATCCCTACTGGTCTGTTTATTCTTCTATGTTCAAAAATTCTTCCCTTCCAAAGGAAAAGTTGTATGGAGAAAAGATGTGCCAATCCTTTATGAAATAAATGAATACATCTCAGAAATGGGTGAAAATTTTGAAAGCATCATGGATAGTTATTTTGAGTCTTTCAAAGAGAAAATGAATGATAGATTCCGGATTCCACAGAAGTTGGTGGAGGATTACAAGGATGAAATTTGTTTCATGGTAGACTGTGACAATGTATATATTCAAGCAGCTAAACCGAGGATTGTATATGTAAAACCTCTTCCTTATGAGGTAAATATTGATGAAACCAAGAATATCATTGAAGCCCTTCTTAATCAGCCTGTTAATCCCAAAGCTCCATATTTTGGAACATATGATGAAGCAAAGGTGAGAATTGAATTAAGCATAAAACTTCCACAGGCGGTAAACAAAGGAAAGAAGAGGATAGCCAAAATGCAAATGCTAACCGAGGACAAAGGAGATAACGATGAAGAAGAAGAGGAAAAGGAAGAGAAAATCGAGGAACCAGAACCTGCAAAGAAGAAAGGAAAGGTTTTTATCACTAAGGCACCTAAGCCTCCCACTGCTGTATTTACAAGGAGAAGTGCAAGAGGTAAGGTAGATAAAGATAAGGCAGACAAAGATATAGTATTCAAAAGGCCTCCTATAAACTTTCAAGAGTGGATCAAACTTTTTAGAGATGGATCAGGATCTGGATTAAGTAACATAAAATCTTTTAAATATGAAACCATATCGGAAATAGAATAGAAGGAAATAGAAGATGCTATTATTGAAAAGATGGGACAGTGGAAATACTCTCTTGATGAAATAGCCCCACAGGTTCCAGCAGTCTTATTAAATCCAATAAAAATGAGGTGGAGCAATGCAAAGCAAACTTTGATAGACATATTTGATCAAACCCTGAGACAGTTAATGCCGAGCTTGAAATGATGAAGTAAAGAAGGCATTAAAGGAAAATGAAAATAAGATGACACTAAGGTTCAATACTTGTTTGATTCTGATCAACAATATTGAATCGGTTGTGAAGGCTGCAAATGCCACATGGAAGAACATATACCATCTTCACCAACCGAGTATTGAAACAGTAATAATAAAAGATATTGAAGATGACAGTGATGAACAAGAAGAAGCCACTGAGGTAGATGATACTGTGAGGATAGCAGCAGAAGTCATTGCATCACTTCCTACCTCTCCAGTAAAAGTTTCTACATCTAGCCCAGAGACACCTTCAAGCATGGTTGTGACAACTTCAACTTTTGTCCAATCACCTTTAGCAACAACAGAAGCAACCACCATTTCTTCTACCGAGTTGCAGTCTCCCATTTCATCAAGTTTTCCAGCAGTAAGTATTCCATTTTTTGATTCTACAGGTGTAAATATTTTAAGTTCTCCAGTAGACAGTGTGCCAATCTCTATAGCCAGTCCAACTATGTCTATTGTCACTACTACTAAGGCATTAAGTACAGATAAGCCTAAGGCTCTACCGAGTATAAAATTTTTGGGTAAGAATATAGTAGAGGATATAGACCTAGATGAAGAAATAGAGATTCCAACATTAGATTTTGCAAATCTATTAGCGGACCAAATGCAAAATATAGGTGAAATCCTCCAAAGGAAAGCAAAGCAAAAGAAGCTTAAAGAGGAGAGAGACAAGGAATATCAAATCATTAAGGATGCTAAAGACATTTTGTCTGATGCATTAGGCATTAAAGTAGACTCCTCTCAACATGTTTTGCTACAATTAGCTGAAGCAGTAAATAAATACAATGAGGATTCATCTGGGACAGAAAAGTTATTTGAAAGAGCCGAGAAGAGATTCAACAATAAAGTGCTTGAGCACATTGCTCAGCACATAGCTATTAATCAAGTGGAATTGTCTTTAGATTTGTCAAATATTGAATCTACCTATTCAAATATCACCTCTCTTTTGGCCAGACTGTGCAATATTGCCAAGTTCACAAAGGATGTTAAGGATAAAATGAATAAAATGGATGAGGATATGAAGATTAGCATACAGAAGCTGCAACTTGAACCAAGTTCAAGCTCTGCTCATCACATGAAAGTCTCATATCTATCAAATATGCAGTCAGATCTACTAAAAGAAGACACAAGGATCTGGTCCACACTACTAGACATCCAGAATATGATCCTTCCCATCATGAATACAATTTATAAGCACATTGAACATTCCAAAATATTGATTCATGACAATCAGTTCTCTATAGCAGATCACATGATTGAACTCTCTGCAGAAGTCCAAATTGTAATCCAAACATGCAAGATTCTGCACGAAAATTGGGACAGAACCCTGGCACTAATCATGAAGGTACATTCTGATTTTCTATCAAATTTTAGATTCTCTCTTTAAATCACTTGTATATACACCTTTGGCATTATCATCAAAAAGGGGGAGATATGTATAGAAGGAGATATGTAAAGGGGGAGATATGTATAGAAGGAGATTTGTATATAGAAAAAGTTAGCACATTGAAAGGGGGAGATAATGTATAAAGCCCTATGACAAAGACAAATTTAAAAAAAATAAAATTAATAAGTGTATATAAGTTTTGAGCAATAAGTGTTTTTGTCACTAATGCCAAAGGGGGAGATTGTTGGCATTAAGAAAAATTGCCACTAGTGACAACACTTATTTGCATTCTAAGTGCAAACTGAGCAGAACAGTGCAAACTGAGCAGAATAGTGCAAACTAAGCATAACAGTGCAAACCGAGCAAAACAGTGCAAACCGAGAAGAACAGTGCAAACCGAGCAGAACAGTGCAAACTGAGCAAGACAGTGCAAACCGATCAAGACAGTGCAAACCGAGCAGGACAGTGTAAACTGAGTAACATTGTGTCTACCGAGTCACTAGTATTTACCGAGTTCAAAACCTACTGAGTGGTTTGTATGAACTGTGCCTTCACTTCTACCGAGTGCATGACGATGCTGAGTAATACAGTGGACGCCGAGTATCAGAAAGTCACCGAGTTAGTTTGTAGGAACTGTGTAACCATACTTGGGCCGACTTAGTGGCACTTATGTTTATTTGTCAAGCCGACTTTGTAATTGTAATTAATTGTTTAGACTTGTATATAAACAATGTTGTAAAGATGTCAAGAGGTAATTATATGATTATATATATGAATAAAAGGAAAAGGCAGAGATAAGCGAATTACAAAGGGCTACAGCAGTATAGGGAACAGCAAAGACAAATTCATCACAGAAGGTGATCAGAACATTCAGCGAATCTCAATCAGCAATCTAGTTACAAAGCAAGAGATCTACTGTTTCATCCTAACAGGTGAATTAGTACTAAAATCCTTTAACCAGGTAGACTTAACAGTCTGTTGTAAAATCTCTTTACCGAGTGCATACTTCATTATATGTTTGTAAATCCTTTAACAAGGTGGATTTAGCAATCCTTATTGCTCCTAACAGGGCAGATCATCAGAAGTGATCAAATTGTAAGCCTTAACCGGCCAACTTTATTTTGCAGTACTAAAGCTTTGTGGGTTTCATCCCCACCCCAGTTTTACTTTCTTTTTGGAAGGTTTCTAGGTAACCAAATCTATGTGTCATTGTTATGAATGCTTTTAAGTTTTCATGCTTTCTATATGCATAAAGAAAAAATGAACTATATGTTAATACATCTGTAATTGTAAGAAAATTTGAAGTTACTGATTCACCCCTCCCCTCTCAGTAACTCGGTTAATTCTTGAATATTTCCAACAATGTTGTCATCAATGACAAACATATAGTCAGCACTGGCTTGCTGGCAAATCTCCAACAATCTCCCCCTTTGGCATTGATTGCAACATATAGAATGAAAAACACCACCAATTCAAATGATAAATTCTTTTATAAAATTCTCCATTTCCTCATCAAAACTCCCCCAAGGATGAATCCTCCATTTGTTGTAATATTCTTCAATATTATCCATTTCCTCAACTAAACTGCTTCCATGACTAAATATTACTCCCCCTTTAATATTATTTTTCATAACTATATACTACTCCCCCTTTGACATCAATGGAAAAGGGAACCAAACATTTAAGCTCTGGTACTACTCCTGAAGTAGAGTAGTCAACCATCCATCAATCCCTAAGGACTAATGCAGTTTCCACTTTCTCTAAGCAGAATCAGGGAAGGGAATTACTCCCAACTTCTCCTTGAGATACTCAAAAGTATCATTTGGCAAAGGCTTTGTGAATATATCTGCTAGTTGTTCCTTTGTACTCACATAATCTAATTTGACTTCTTTCTCTACCACTTTCTCTCTAAGGAAGTGATACTTAATCTCTATGTGTTTTTTCTTTGCATGCATCACAAGGTTCTTTGACATGTTGATAGTGCTAGTGTTGTCACAATGAATAAAAATAGGATAATCAATCTGAATTCCAAATTCTTTTATCATCTACTTGATCAAAACAATTGTAGAACAATTCAAAGCTACTGCAACATACTTTTCTTCTGTTTCTGAATGAGAAATACAATTTTCCTTTTTTCTTGTCCAAGTGACAAGTCTGTCACCAAGAAACACTGCTCCACCTAATGTACTCTTTCTATCATCAATGCATCCTGCCCAATCTGCATCTGTATATACATGAAGCTTAACATTTTTTGAGTTAGGATATGATAGACCATAATCTATAGTGCCTTGCAAATATCTTAATATTCTCTTTACTGCCATGAGGTGAAATTATTTAGGCTCTACTAAAAATCTTCTAACAATACTAACTGCATTGGAAATATCTGGTCTTATTTGAATAAGATATATGAGTCTACCAATCATAGATTTGTACAATGATATATCTAATGCTAGAGAATCATCTTCTTCTGTAAGCTTGCATCCTGTTATCATAGGTGTACCCACTAGCTCACAATCATCCATCTTGAGTTTCTTCAATATCTCTTTCACATACTTAGACTGATTAATGAAAATACATTTTTTCTATTTGTTGCACATTTAATCCTAAAAATTATTTGATAGGTCCAATCATGCTCATCTCAAACTCTCTCTGCATCTCCTTAGGAAATTCTACACTATGTTTGTCATTACCTCCAAAGATAATGTCATCAACAAATATAGCTACAAGTAGTAAACCTTCAGATGTTTCTCTTATGAATAGATTACAATCTACTGCTCCTTTCTTAAATATAATTTTTGTTAAATATCCATCAAGTCTCTCATACCATGCTCTAGGGGCTTGCTTAAGTGCATAGAGGGATTTCTTAAATCTACATACCATAGCAAGTTTGTTTGATAGGGTAAATCCTTTAGGCTGCTCAATGTATACTTCTTCTTTTAACTCTCCATTCAAGAATGCTGACTTAACATCAATCTGATAAACCTTGAATTTTTTGACTATTGCATAAGCTAGAAATACTTAATGGCTTCTAATCTGCTCACTAGTGCAAATGTGTCTAAATAATCAATACCTTCTCTTTCCACATATCCTTTACATACTAATATTTTTTTATTCCTTACTACTGTACCATCTTCATTCATCTTGTTTCTGAATATCCATTTGGTTCCAATCACATTCTTATCACTAGGTCTTGGGACTAGTTCCCAAGTATCATTCTTAATAATCTAATCTAGTTCTTCTTTCATAGCATCATGCCAATCTAAATCATTAAATGCATCTTCAACACTTAAAGGTTCAATCTGAGATAGTAAACATAACACCTCATTGCTTGCTGAACTCTTTTCTTTTGATATTGTTGAGACTTTTTTGCTTTGATCTCCAATGATGTCATCCTTAGAGTGATATCTAGATGTAAACTTTGGAACTTTAGGCGATTTTGTCTCATCTACCTTCTGATTTTCTTCTTCACTTGTCTCAGGGTCATTGAATAATACATCAATACTGTCAAACATCTCTTCAACAACTGTCTCACTAGTGGAAGGACTAGGTTCTTCTTCAATCACAGGTGCATAATCATGATATATTTCTTGAACCACAAACTTTTCATCAATCTTAACCTGAGCACTTTCAATAATCTTCTTCAATCTCAAATTAAAACATCTATAAGCTTTTCTTTTAGTAGAGTAACCAAGGAAAATACCTTCATCACTTTTTGCATCAAACTTTCCTATTGCTTCATCCCTCTTGATGTAGCACTTGCTTCTAAAGATTTTGAAGTATTTCACTGTGCAAACATTACCAAACCATAGCTCATAAGGTGTCTTGTCCACGCTAGACTTAATTGTATTCTATTGATGGTATAGACTATTGTATTAACCACATCTCTCCAATAGGTGTGTGCAACTTCTCCTTCAATCATGATGGTGTGCATTGTATCAAGGATGATCTTATTCCTTCTCTCTGCAATCAAATTCTACTGAGGGGTTCTAGGTGCACTCAACTATCTCTTTATGCCATGTTCTTCGTAGTACTCATAGAAAATATCAGAGGTGAATTCTCCTCCTCTATTCAATCTTAGACATTTTATCTTTAGTCCAAATTCATTCTCAACCTTAGCTTTGAATATTTTGAACTTCTTATATGCTTTTGATTTATCTTTCAAGAACACAACCCACATCATTTTAGAATAATCATCTAGAAACAAAATGAAATACCTTTCACCATAGTATGATCTTGTTTGAGTTGGTCCACATAGGTCTGTATGAATCAGATCCAACTTATTCTTTGCTGAATTGTACTTGCTCCTGAATGAATTCCTCACATGTTTTCCCATTACACATTCCCTGCAAATAGTATCAACTAGATTTTCTATGCTAGGTATATCTCTTATTGCCTTCACATTACTTATCTTTACTATGTTATCAAAATTGATATGACATAGTCTTTTGTGCCATAGCCAACTATCATCTACTTTAGCAACAAAACAACTTGCTTCTGAATTAAGATTAAAAACATTACCTTTAGTCTTTGAACCTGATGAAATCATAACATCATCCTTGTTGTTAATGATGCACTTGTTGTCTTTGAACTCCAACTAATAACCTTTTTCAAGCAACTTCCCAACACTAAGAAGGTTATGCTACAAACCATCTACATAGAGAACATCATCAGTGTTGTTCTTTCCATCCAATGTGATAGCTCCTCTACCAATGATAGGTTTAGGAGTGTTATCTCAAAAACTAACCATGCCACCATTTTATTTTTCAAGATGAATAAATCTATCTCTATCACCTATCATGTGATGTGAACAACTGCTATCTATAATCCAATATGTCCTTATGTATTCTTGTGAGATCAATGCTAGTTCTTGTTACTTTTTCTCATCTTCACGATCCATCTCATCATACATCTTATCCATGATAGAAATGAATCCAATTTCATCTTCAACTGAATCATCATCTGATACTCCATCTCTATCATAGTAACATTCCTTTGTATACTTGGGCTTGTAGTTATTCTGGACCTTTTTAGGACACTTGAATGCAAAGTGACCAATCTTACTACATGAAAAGCATTTGAATAGGAATTGACCTTCATATTTTCCTTTTCCTATCTTTTCTCTTTTAGCAATCATATAAATGAAATCATCTAGTTCTTTCTCTTCATCATCATCATTAAAATTACCAAAAAAATTTGTAGATTTATTACTATGGACTGATGCTTTGAAGGTTGTCTCACTTTTAGGTTTTGTCTTCAATCTTGAAATCTCAAAAGCTGAAATTTTGCTGATCAAAGTCTCTTTCTTGAAATTTTTTGTAAGCTACATAGTCTCATCAAGGATGTTGATCTTGTTTTCTTTTTCTATTGTAAGAGTAGTCATCAACTTATCCATATGTCTTCCTCTGAGATCTCTCCACCATTATATTTGATTCCAGCAACTGCTTCATTAATCCTTTAGTTGTAAGCTCTAATGTCTTCTTCAGGTAGCATCTCTAATGAATTATATATTTTCTTCCATGTCTTTCTACAGGCATTCTTTTCTTGTGTATCTCCTTCAAACATGTCTTCTAGGTGCTTCCATATCTTGTATGTTGTGTCTACTTTCTTTATCTCAGAAAACTCACTATCAGATAGGGTTCTAATAAGGGCTTCTTTGTCTATTGCATTTTGATGGAACAAATTATTTTTCTTTCTAGTAGCATAATCCTTTTCAAGATCTTCTAGAGAGGGGATGTTAAATTCTTTGATAGCCACTTCAAAAGAAATGCACTGCAAATGTGTCACCATTTTGTTCTTTCAATCAAGATAGTTCTCTCTATGAAACTTAGGACTGTCTTTTCTAAAGAATGCCATTTGATCAACCTCAAGCTATTAAACTTTCTCTCCGAGGCACTTAGCTCTGATACCAATCGTTAGGAATAGTCCCAAGAGATAACTGAGAGGGAGGGGGGTGAATCAGTTATCTACTAGTTTCAATTATTTATCCAATGAAGTATACTTAAAATTTAAGTATAAACACAATGAAAGAACACTTGAACACAAGACCAATATTTTGGTTACAAGGAAACCCAAATAGGTAAAAACCCTGGTGGGAATTGACACCCACTAATAAAATGCACTAGTGTATAATAATCCTTGTTAAAAGATCTTACAACCTTGTTAGGAGTTGATCTTTACAATGTAATAAGTACAATGACCTAGCCAAAGGTCAGACCCTATTAGGAGTCTTTTATGATTGACCCTATTAGGGGTGAGGATGCACTATTTGAGAGATCACTGCTCAAAAGGATGAAGGTTGCAACCTTCAAAATAACAGATACACACTATATCTAGATCTTGGTGAACTATGCATAGACTTGCTATCTGGATTCTTTCCAATGAATATCATATACTCTTTACTTGGTCACATAGACCTTCTTCAGATGGCTCAACACTTCACACTCTCTACTCTGCTCTTCACATTCAACTCTGAACCATACATAGCAATCACAAATGACTGCCTATAAATATCTTTCCTCTAAATGATATAATCAAGTCACCTTGTTAGAACCACCTTGAAATCATATTAGAGAAACAATAACACTCTCTAATAATCTCTCAGTCGGCTCTACTAAGAACACAACACAAACTGGAACCTCTCCAAATCAATAAGTGTAGGCACACGCTACACATTGTCGACTCTACCAAATTAAATAATACTTTCTCCTCAAGCTAAATTAAATCATGTGCTCTTAGCAAAACATTATTAACTCTTCTCTAATCACTAATCTAAGTGCGCATACTGAAATGATAGGCGCAACTCTTGTACCAATATAATCTATGCCGACTCTTCTGGATAAACACAGGAAACTACAACTAGTGAATAGTGACTGCATAACTTCACTTCTAATGCACATCATACTTTGCATCCATGAATGTAACATCAATAACATGTCTCCATCACATATCCAAATGTGCAAGGCTCCATGATAATTGTATGAACAATTACACATAGAACACTGCCTATAACTCTGTCAGGAACATTGCTGACACAAACTGCTACATAACTATCTGTACTAAGAGTTAACCTCTGCATCCATGATATCATGTTGATAATATTTCCATGCTACATATACTAAAATATTACTATTTAATTCTTTCACACATGCTACTTACCATATGTTGTCATCAATGACAAACATACAGTCAGCACTAGCTTGCTGGCAAATCTCCAATATTTTGTCCTATTCCTTTTATTCCCCATTGCAAAAAATGTTCAGATTGAAAAATATAAAAGAATCACTTAACTTGAAAATACTGAAATATTAATAATTATGCATGATAATTAAATATTAAATAAATATTAACACTTAATAATTAAATATTCTTATATTTAATATTCCAATAAAAAAATGGACTTAAAAGCATGAAAAGATAAATAAATTAGGTTTCTTGAAGGCATGTAAAATAGAAAGTAAGAAAGGGTTCGAATAATCAGATTGATAGAATACACTAACTGGAAAAACTCACACATTTCTATAAAATCTTACGCTCATAAGAAAGCAAAATATATACATATTTATCATTCAAAAAATCACAACAATCTAATCTTCCAAATTTTCTCAAGGATAATGAAAAAAATACAGTCACTCCAAAATCATCAACCTATCTGGAAGACACAATGAAGACAATATTTTCCAAAGAATAATTGCAAAAAAGGTTTTCAAATCCTACCTTAAACCACCACTCAATAGAAACCATGCAAAGAACAATCCAACAACCTTGAAATTTCCCAAAGCTTTCACAATCCTCTGATTCAACCTCAGAGCCAAAATCTATAAACCTGTATATCGAATACTAGCCAAAATCCTCTTAATAAAGAAAATTGAATAAGGGTTTTAATGCATGCAACACCATAAACAGGTAAACTACCCTATGAAAAATAGAAAAGAATCACTTAACTTGAAAACACTAAATCAGGACTTGACATACAATACCCAAATATAAATTAGAACTCAAGATAAAAATAACTTAACTCCTTGCAAATAAAATTAAAATAACTAATAAATTTCCAAAAAACTATTAAATTCTATAAAAATGATTTTATTTAAAAAACTGGTTGGATTTTTTAAATTTTGGATTTAAGCGGCTTGGTCATCCATGGGACCATGTTTGGTCGTGTATAGGTCCGGACGAACCTGTTCCGACCGAAAATGGTTTGGCCAAACCCATGTGGAATCCTATGTGGCATCCAAATAAGAAAAAAAAGGTGACTCTCAAAAGTTCTCACTTCTGGATCTGAATTCTCTGTCAAAATTTACCTTTCTGTAAAATCTAAAAATACTATTTTGTAGAGCTCGGAGTCAAGATTATGGTCATGTAATTTTTATTATGTTTTGATTTCATATGATATATTTGTCATGCCCAAAAGTTGAGCAAAACACAACTACAAATTTTTTTTCTTAAAAGCTTACAAAGCAACTACAAACCATCATATTAATGCAACTAAGAAAAGGACACTATCTAGCACAAGAACCTATGTGCATGCAAAATGGTGCACAGATAAAATAGGCAACTGAAATAAAGAAGAGTCTGACGATAGTCCAAGGGTCAATCAAAGGGGTTGACTGAGTTTGACCAAAAGTCAAACTTCATCAAATAGGTCTAAAACAAGCTACAAGGTTTCCCTAGACTACTATCTTTGACTAACATTCAATTTGAGATAGTAGACTAAAAGTCAACTATTGTTGACCAAAAAGTCAACCATTACCGAAGGGTGCGAAATAGAAAACCTAAGCTCCTAGGGGTGAAGGAAACACCTGGTTGAAAAATTGATAAGAATGAGGAAACTTTGACCGTCGTTGACCAAAAGTCAACTGTGCACGACGTTGGTCAATGGTAGCGTAATACCCCTAATAGATATTTACCACAAAGATAAGGGGTTGTTTTCACCTCCTTATTGATAAAATGTTGTCTAGGATATTAATTTAAAATGAATAATTAATTTAGATAAATAACGTTCTAAACCTTATATTTAAAATTATTTAACAGTATCTCTATATTTAAAATTAAAAGCCCAACATTAAAATTAGCTAACATATATGAAGTTTATAAGCCTACACAAAATTTACCAACTCTAATAACCAATTATAAATGCCATAATTTTCTCTCTTTTTTTTTTAACCAAGTAAATAAAAGAAGACTTGTATAATATAAATTAACAATTCCCCATTTAAAAATATAGTCAAGCATAACTTTACTTTTTTTTACATATAATTTTTTTTTGCTAATCTATTTAATTGAGTTTTCAATATAAATAAATTTTGACAAATCTAATCTATATCGATTTTCACCTCTAACTGATTCTAAATAAAAGATCTTACAACATGGTATAATGAGCCCCCGTTATTTTTTTTAAAGAATGAATATTTAATATTTAAAAGAGGGATTGCATATAAATTTCACATTAACTAACATATTATATAACTCTCACTTTTAAACTAAATATAAAAACATACTAATGTTGTTTTTGTTTTGTTTGGGATTTAATCCCAAACATATCTTGGTCAGTGGTGGCCCTATACCATCCACACATAGAGAGGAGGAGCGGAAAGGAGGGTGGGAGCAGCGGACTAAAGGGAGATTAGGCAGTGGAGGAAATGACCGATCGGAGGGAAGGAGGAGGCGGTGGCTTGAGCGAAGAGGGAAGGGCGGGGAGAATGGAAGGGGCAGCACAGGGGGAAAGGGAGGAGAGGGGAGCCGCCCGGTCACTACACAGTGGTGGCGCAGGTGGGTTGACCTCCACCTCCGCTGCCGTGAGAAGGGGGGAATAAGGGGGTTAGGGCTTCAGTCCACCCCCACCCCCATATTATATGATATTTTTTTTTTAAAATATAAACAGTGTCCAGTGCTAAAAACATGAGAGCACATTTTGTTTACTTCTTTTTTTTTATTATAAATTTATTTTGTAAAATCTAGTTTAGTTTAAATATTACTTGTCTAATATATTATTAAAATATTATATTTTAATTTATTGGTGCAAAGGAATTTCCTGGACCCCAAAACAGGGAGTATTGGGAATAATTTTTTGAAAAATAAATGTACCCTTTTAACCCATAAATTAGGCTTAACATTTTGTAAGAATTTATTTTCCATTTCACACACAAAAACAAAAATTTGAAAAAATTTAAGAAAATTTAACTAAGTACAGAAATTTTATCTCTAATTTTCTTTTTTCTTTTTAAGAACAAAATTAAATATAATTAAAGCTTATAAATTTCAAATTTCCCATTAGGAACATAACAAGATATATTATTAATTTAAACCTTTCTACATCAAGCAATTTAAATATTCCTTTAATTTTTCGTATGAAAATATATGATCAAATTTCTAATTGTCAATGTATTTCATTTAACAGGAATCCATTTGCATTGAAATTTAAATAACATCACAAACCATATTCAAGAATATTCTAAGATTGGAATCTCCTATGAAGATTTAATAGAAAATAGGAACTTCCATTATGTCAATATGATCCATTTAACCAAAACTTCCAAATTTTTCCATAGACAATTTCTCAAAAGTATAACGAATATCAAGTATTATTTACAAGGGGAATCATTCGATTCCATTTCATACATAAAATATAGAATCTTACAAGATTCAAATTCCTACTCCACAAAACCAATATCACCAAGTTTCCAGTTGTACATGTTATAATGAGGTTGACCATGGAGGCTCACCTTCCAACCTAGGCCATTTCATGGCCACCTCTGAGCTAGGGGATCCAAATTGGAACAGAATACAAATAGGTACACATGCATGAAGGAAACAACAAGACATGAAAACAATCAACATACTTCCCAATAGGGTATAACAATAGGAAGGTGTCCTAGAGGCCTTTCTGAAAATAGGGTAGAGGTGGACTACAAGGTGGAGAAGCCATAGTACAATACAAATTTTCCAAGCCACACATGGACTTGGGATGACCATCTTCAAGAAGATACGGTCTAGACTCCTTATACCCCCCCAAATGCCCGGAGGCCATACTTGGCATCATGGGTATCATGAAACCCCATGTTTATCACTCCACACATGGGAGACTCTACACAATCTGGGTCTACTACCTTCTACCCCCTTCAAGGTTACTCCACTCTCCCTAGGGTGAGTAAGCCTTGAAGAATCCCATCCCAAATTTATACACAAATTAAACACAACAAACTAAAACTAAAAAAAAAAAAACTTGAAAATAACTAGAAATTTACATAGGACTCCATTAATGGAGTTTCAAGCTCAAGAACATCAAGAAATAAGAAATCTACTCTAAAGAAGACCAACCTTACTCCAAAGCTATGGTGGATTGAGATTTTGAGAATAGCTTTCCTTCCGAGTTCTTTCCTTCAAAAGGCTTCCTCAATTCTGAATCTATCTCTAAGAATAGAGTGTGGGTGAACACCCAACTCATCCTGAAACCTTCCCTAAATAGGTAAACCTCCTAAAATCTGGGAGCCAATCAGAAGAGGGAAAGAAACTTCCATTCCCTTCTTCCCACTTGCCTTCCTTCACCATAAATGGAGTTGAATGCAAATTTGGGAAGAAGAGAGAGGTTAACCAAAACCTCACAACTCTTCAATCTCGACCAAAAGGAAAACCTTGACTTTAGAGGGGTCATAAATATGTTTTAAGGCTCTTAATGGGTTGACAATGACCCCTAACCCCTAAGGTATCAACCTGGGTAGCTAAAAATGACCCCAATTAGCCTATGGTAGCCCAAAAGACCCTTCTAAACCCCACCTAGAGTTTATGCACGGATTTATGTCTTGGTTGACTTCTAGAAACTTCTCAACCCAAGGTTAGTTGATCCTACCCTAAGGTTACACCCTAGTCAAGCCCTTGATGCAAACAATAATAAAATACTTAACCATGCCAATACTTAAGCAACAATTTGCCAAATTTGGCACATTTAATAAAACAAATGACATGGCTAATTCACATATACATTAACTAATTTAATTACACACATGCAACCACATTTACGAATAAAAGACTATACAACGAGGTCCATGTTTCTTTTACAAAGAGGACCTTGGTATGCATGGTATAAACATATGTTCCAATACTAGATCCCCACATTTAGATCCATGGTCAACTTATCCTGCACACTCATTGCACACATTAGTAGGTCCAATCAACATGATATATAAACATAATACATCAATACTGCATGGTTTAAAACTATGTCTATAAATCAATCAACTAAGCATAACTTTGGTTTCCTAAACTAACTTTTCATCGCAATAGTTTTAAAACATCATATGTAACATAAACGTAACTGAAACTTAATCAAAATATGTAGTATATCGAGTGTACCCTAATTACATAATCAGGTACCAAACATATTGTATAGGATTCAATGGATCCTCAAATACATAGGTGTCTCAAAAGTCTAGTATGTCTATGAAATAAGTACTGAAAGCATGGAAAACAAGGTAGTATAAATATGACTGTCTGGTAGGTCTCACAATATTATAAGTTGAAAATACTTCAAGTAGGTATTTTAACATTTAAGAACACGCTTGTTCGAAAAAAAATTAAAAATAACAAATCATGTTAGAAAATTTAAACTCTATATTTAACACTAAAGGAGAGAGTCCTCTTCAAGAATATATAATTTTTTTTTTAATGGTGTAGATTTGAGAGGGAAAATTTGGTGGGAACAAAAAACTGTTAATTTCGGATAACACCGACTTTGGATAGTTATAACAGACAAAATATATACCGAAATCCAATTTTTCTTTCTTTATGCACTAGCTATACATTTCATCTAAAACATATTCTGAAATCAGAGGAAAAAATATTATTTGCATATAAATTTTAGGTGGGAACTAGACCCTAGATTTTCAGCATATTTCAACAATAAAAAAATGGACTTCAAAAATTTAAAAACTATGTCAATTTTTGTTGAATTTTTTAAAAAAAATTATAAGCATAAACTTCTTCAAATTTTACATATTTCATTAGTTTACATCATCTTCAAATTTTAAACACAAATGCCACTTTTATGTCGTTAAAGTTGAAAAATTTACATGTTGTCGTCCTTTTCCTTTATAAAAGTGTGACATAGGTTTGTACTTTTACCCTTCACTAGCAAATTGAGAACCTTTTTCAGAGTGATTCAAGAGTGAGTAACTAGTACGATTAGTGCTAAGTGCGATTTGCAAAAATTTTCACAGCATACCGTCAACAAAAATATTTGAAGAACACTTGTTCAAGGTATTTTACCAAGTAAATCTTTTTAGTATTCAAACCCTTAAGTTAAAAGATATGGCATCATCATCATCTGGTGCAATGGAGAAGAAAGGAAAAGATGTTTTCAATGTACAATTAGTGAGAAATGAGGCATGAAAGTCACATAAGTTCCAGGCTGTTCTGAAAAGTGCAACCATGGGAGATCTGACTAGAGCCCCGTCATCAATTTCGAAGAAAGTATTGATGATAAACAATATTTGTTCATGTTATATGTGCAATATTGGAGAAATCAGTGATTATGAACTGAGAGAAGTGTATGATAAACTATGTAGCAATGGGGTGTTGAATCCAGAACACCAGAAGGTTGTCGAGAAAGGGTTGGTTCATGCCCTTGATTTTCTGCAAAATTTCAAAGTAGAGTGGATCAAGATTGTATTGAGCAGGGTACATGATATGAAAATATGGCAGGAGGACAGACCAGTCCAAATCACCAAGGATATGATTCACTAGGTAACTAGCTACCCTAAGCTCACTGGGAAGAAAACTATGAGATGTCAGAGTAATGAGGAGATACAAACAAACACACATGAAGTATGGAACAAGCGAGGCATGACTATCTCCACTATCACCGACCTAGAAATTGAATTCACAGTAAGGGTGATAGCACAAAAATTTTATTAGTCAAGTCAGTTAAATAGTTTCCTCATGCATGGTAGTGGACCAAGCTTGGAAGATAATCAAGAAGGATCATACATATGACCTTACCGAGCTCCAACTGACACAGCTTTCTGAGAACCTTACATCAATCTGGAAAGCAAATAATTCTATGTGTAAGTTCGGTCCCCTACTTGTTTGTTTATTTTTTTTCATTCAAATTTTTTTTCCTACTATTGGAGGAGTAGAATGGGATAAGAATAGACCAGTGACAGTTCTAGTTAATGAGCTTATTGGGAAAATGGGTGAAAACTTTGAAAGCATAATGGAGAATTACTTTGTTGAGTTTAAGAAAAATATGAGAAAAAGAAGTAGGATTTTTGTATCATTAGTAGAGAAGTATGATTAGGATATATGCTTTTTAGTAGACAACGACTTCACATATGCACAAGCAGTAATACCAAGGGTATCATGGCTAATGCCATTACCTTATGAGGTAAAAATTGATGAAACAACAACAACAATCACAACCTTATTAGCTGAGGAAGTTGATAAGAAGGCCACACATTTTGGAACCTATGAGGTAGCTCTAAGGCCAAAATAACCATGGGATTAAAGTCTACTACCATGGAGAGAAAAAGGAAGAAAATAGTGAAAAACATTGAGCAAATGATAGGAGAAGAAGAGGTAGATGCACCTCTAGAACTGACTCAAGCATTAGGAGAGGATAAGTCAAGTGAGTCAAGTGAAAGTGAAGAGGAGGAGAAAGTGGTAGAAAAGAAAGGCAAGAAGGCATCTGTTTTTGAGCCTAAAAGGAAGGTAATACAGAAACCAAAGCCCATCTCCTCACTAGTACTTAGGCCAAGAACTAGGGTAGCCTCTACTATTGTAGCTATTGAGCCATAAAAGAAATCCCCTGCATCAAGCAAAAGAAAAATAGTTCATCCTAGGGCAATGCTGAGCCAGTTAAAGAAGAAATCGAGGTGAAAATTTATTTTGGAAAAGGATGATGAGGAAGTCAAAAGTTATGAGGAAATAAAGAAAAAGATGCCATCACATAAGAAAACATTGACAGTGGATGAAATATTCCACAACATCAAGAGCACTGCTAGCCTAGCAAGCTTCAAACAAATAAAATTTGAAAAGATGAGTATTGAGGATAAGGATAGAGTAGAAAAATAAATGCTTGAGATGCTCTATATATTTAAGATGACACCACTTCAATTGGGGAATTTGATTCCTAATGAGTTATATCAACCGTTAGCGCAAAAATGGGACTATGCTGTAATGACAGAAAAACAAATTAGGGAGAGCACTCTTGCTCAAGTCTGTTACAAGTAGTGGTTGTTGTTGCACCAAAAGATCAACCTATTAATGCCTGCTACAACCACTAGACTTATAGAAGACACAGGAGGTGGTTAGGCCATGTCATGAATCTTGAGGGGAGCATTGAACATTTTTCCAACAATATCCCCCTCAGTGTTAGCTGAGGGGATTCGAACCTGTGACCAAGTTTTGATACCACTTGTTACAAGTAGTGGTTTCTGTTGCACCAAAAGATTGACCTATTAATGCCTGATATAGCCACTAGACTTATAGAAGACTTGGGAGGTGGTTAAGCCATGTCATGAATCTTGAGGGGAGCACTGACCATTTTTCCAACAAAGTCATACCTGACTTATCCCCTTATTACATTCGGAACTACATGGAGCAATACAAGAATAGATTCATTCCCAAGCTCCAGGCATACTCTATCCTTCAACACAAGGTTGAAGATGTTGTTCAACAAATCTTAAAGGTGTGGAAGATCATTTTTGGTCTTATAATTGATAAGAGTGCACAACAGGATGCAAGCACATCTATGGGAGTTGAATTAGATAATAAAGATGATGTTAGTGAACCTCAAATTTAGACTGAAGCATTTCAAAAGAATGAAGAGTGTGAGAAGAAAGCTGAAATAACCATTGTTGATATCACTGAGGACACTCCAGTGAAAACTAATATATTGATCGAGGAAGAAATTCAAGTCGAGGCAGCCAAAGATACACTTCTACTGAGCATCAATCTGATATTATTACAAGTTCAATACTATCCATGGATTAAGGATACATCAACTATTGAGATTCCATCAGAGAGCCCACATATAGTCATAGTTGATCCCCTAGCCGGTCAAAGTACTACTACCGAGGAATAGGACAAGTCGGTAATTACACCTAAGCCTACATCTGCTAAGGAGCTAAGTGAAGAACAAGTAGAAAAGTTTGTATTAGTTGTAGTAAGTCCTCATGTGGAGGAAAAAGACAAGGAAAAGGAAAAGGAAAAGGGAAAGATAGAGATAGAAAAAGAAAAGGATATTCAAGAGCCTAAGGAGCATGAGGCAATAAAAGCTCTTATATAGATGTCAAGTGGTACAACACCTAGGAAGAAGTTACTGAAAAAGAAGGAGAAATCTCCTACTCCATAGGTGACACTCGAGGCAGTTATTGTGATTCCTAAATGGGACATTGATAACTTGACCTATGGACAAATGCAAATTCTGCAAGATTTTCTGAAGAAGAAGAGAAAACATGAAGAAATGAGAAGGGGACTAAATAGAAATAAAATGGTATCACTTCTATTCAAATGTAATGGATGGGGATATGTATGGGGGAAATATGATATCTACTTCTAAATCCAAATTCCCAAAGGATAGGTTCAATTTGATCAACCAAAAGGTTAATGCACAATCGAATCAACCTATGAAGAATATGGAAAGAGAGAAATCTACTATTTCCTTATGGTTGGATTATGCTTGAAATCTGAAATAATTGAAATGCAAATACTAACCTCGAATTAGGGCAGATCTAGAAAATGTCATTTTCTGATGTTTGTGTGTACTTTTGGGCAATTTTGCAACCTGTTCTGGACTAGAAATGTCGAGACAAAGAAAACCCAAAAATATTTCTCCAAGATGAGCTTAGGTCAACTTTGACCCTTATAAAAGGTCAAAGGCTAGATTCTTTATTTGAAGGTTCATTCTGACTTTGTTCATAGATCTTGAAAGTTTGTCGAAAAGGGTATCCAAATTCGCTCTCAGATCCAAAATTTCACACCTGTACCTACAATAAAATGGGGGTTTTTGTTGTATGGGGGGTTTGCCTTGGTCAAACCCTTGTTTAGGAATTAACATTGAAATAGAATTTAAATGTAGTGTGCATAAACAAAGTAATTGAAACAAATCACCTCGCTTATGTTGAATTCCTTGTAGAGGATTCAAATCCTCAAATCTACAAGTAGGAATGCTTGAATGGATGTAGGATAAATGTAGGATGTCTCCTGTCAATGGCATTTGATCTTAAACACCAATCTTGACTTGATCTTTTCATATGAGAAGGCTTGAATGAATGTAGAAGGATGGATCTTCAAAGGGGCTCCAAAGAGATTGAATCCTTCAATAGGTAACAATGGATCTCCTTGATGGATGAATGATTGAACACTTGAATACATGAATTCTTTCTTGCACTTGCGAGCTTGAGAGATTTCTTGATGGAAAAAGAAGATGTGAAGAAAAATGGATGATGAAAATGAGAGAGGAAGCCCTCCTTTTATAGTGAACTAGGGAACAATCCTCTAAAGGGGCCACCTTGGAGAATTAAATCCTATTTAGGTCCTAACCTTTAGAAAATATACCTAGATTAAATGTAATTAGAGGATTTACCATTTTGAAACCCGAAATGGCCGAACCGGAGGTGGGAAAACAAATATCTAGAAAGCCCGATACCTAGAAATTAAGGATTTTGGAGATTTGAAAGAGGGGGGAAAAATCAAGGTTGGGACTAACCTGGTCAGGTTTGAGCTTAAACCTAACCTATTCAGGTTCAAGCTCAATCCTGACCTAGTTAGGTTTGACCTCGAACCTGACCCTGGGCCCAGATCCAGTCAAAATCAAGATAGGTGGTCCCGAGGATGCCCAGAGACCTAGAAATGATGTCAGAAAAGGATAGAATGCCAGTAATGGACATAAAATCCCATGATGACTATGATGAAGGCTAGGAGGACCTATTTCTAAGTCATACCTAGAAAATAGAGCCATGGAAGAGGGAAATTCAGGAGAATCCTTGAGATCCTAACCTTAATTTCACCTATAATGAAGAAATCAAGTGCAGAAAAGAAGTGGAAAGTGGGGAGAAAGCCAAATACATGTAGAGACTTGATCAAGGTGCTTAACATGACCCCAAACCACTTACTCGAAGGGCTAAATGCTCTTATCATGGAAGTGCTTCCATTTTAAGATGATACATTAAACCCCCACTTTAGCAAGAGTATGGACTCGATGCAAAATCTTGGTAAAGGAGATCAGAATAAAAAGATAATCTTATCATAATCCAAGGGACAAAGAGAAACCTTAAGCCCCTAGGGACTCAAGTCTTTGTCAACTCCCAAATCACAATAAGAGAGACATCTCTAGAGAGAGAAAGAAAGGGTGTGATTATCTCGCCCAATGAGAACCTATGTCCCATTGTGAACCACACAAGGAAACAGTGCAACTAGAAAGATGGAATTGAACCGCCTAGTGAATGTGGCTATTGACTAGTCAACCCATCAAGGATTCATCCTTAGAAATATTCTATTCCATAAGAATAAAACCAAAACAATAAAGAGATCCAGTCTTAAGGACACCTTCGACCTTAATTGATCAAAATATGTGTATTTGAAATTGGAGGGATCAAGAGATCGTAAAATATAAATCCATGCTTTAAGGATTAGTTACTAATCCAAAAAGGGAAAAAGTATATTGAAAAATATGTGCATATTGAAAAGTGTGTGTGTGCAACATGAGAGTAGAGTGTATGCCCCCATGTTAAAGTCATTACTGACACTTTAATAGGAGTGATGGCTTTAATGGAAACATAAACAACTCCATTGAATATGTTTCCATGTTGAGATGCCCCCAAATGAAGACAAATCAAGGGAAATATCATAGAAACATATAGAGAACACAAAAGGGATCTACCTACCATGGGGTCAATATGATAATAAGATAATATATATATGATATTATTGCAAATGAATTGACATCATTCCCCAAAGAAAGTAGAACTACGATTAGAAAGGAGGAAAGATCACATAAGATATACGAAGGAGAATCTTTTCAGACCATGACATGGAGACCAAAAAGAATTAGTGCTACCATATATCAAATCCAAGCATATTACACGAGGAAACATTTACGAACAATAGCACAATTACAACATAACATTGAACAATGCATAGAAGAATAGAGATACATATAGAGGAATTGGAAAAAGAGTTTCGATTCCTTCATCACCTTGTACCAATTGAATAACAAGGATCATATAAAATAATCTAATAACATTTAGCAAACACATTATGGGAGAAGCACAGTACAGTAGGAAAAAACACAACAAAGCTACCATGAAGGACTAGCCAATCAAGCATGTTGCCTACTCTCCCCATCTCATTGTATATCATTTAGGGAAGGTGGGTAACTCGCAAGAGGGACTATATCCAACATAGTAGGAATGATAGTGATTTCCAAACAAGGATCCTCTTGAGAATCACTATGTTTGACACTAGGTGTAAGAGTCAATTGTGATGAAAGCATATTAGATAAATCAATGTCAATGTCAATAGTCTCATATTCATCATTAACATCATCAGTATCATCAAGAGTATCTTCTTCATCCAAATTAATCAAAATAGGATCTAAGATATGAATAGAATCATCATAATCATGCATGTGAACATCATTATTAATAACAACCTCTTCTAACACATCATGCATAGGTTTATCTGAGGAAGGTAGAGATATTTGAAGAATAGAATTACGAGCTTTAGCATGAGCACGATGATTTTTACAATGCTCATTAGTAGATTGATTACATTTTGATTTATTTGAAATAGGTTGAGAACTAGGAGGAATAATCTCAAGATCCTTCACAAGTTCTTTAGGAAGATCCATAGGATTAGAAACAATAGGAGAAACAATCACAAGATCTTTGATAGGTTCGGTAGAAGGAACTTGATTAACAGAACTAGAAGCCATAGCTAAAGGAGGTATAGAAGGTGTAGGTAAAAGACCATGATTAAGATCCATAGGAGGTATGCTTAACTCAAGAATCTTATGATTTTTATAAGCTTGCTATGATAAAAAAAGATTATCAAGTTGAGGAGGACATGAATTGGGTAATGAAGGCCAAAAGAAATAAAGAGCAACAAAATATCTAGTCCTAGAAGGTTGATATATACTATGATTAACCATCTTTATTTCATCATCATGAATGAACTTAAGACACTTATGGATAGGTGAAGCAACAACATGCATGGCAGTCAACCAAGGCAAACCTAGCTTAACTTGAAATTGATCAGAAGTAGGAACCACAACAAAAGTAGTGTTCACAATTTTTCCACAAAGTTCAACTAGTAAACTAATAGAACCAAATGATGGATAAAGAAAACCATTACAAGTTTGAATCCACACATCCAATGTATCATATGAATCATGTTGTAAGATTTTCATAAAAAGATTTTCTTCAGTAATAATATTGACTAAAGATGTAGGATCAACAAGACAACCACAAGTAGGTTTCTGAGAAATCCTAGTAGAAATGTAAAGGGGACCATCAGGAGCTCTAATAGTCTCAGAATCATCAAAGGTAATCAAAATTTCCCAAGGTCTTTTATTCTTAGGTTGTTGTCAAGGTTTAGGTTGAGTTTTCAATTTAGGCTTAGGTTTTGGTCGAGATTGAAGTTGAGGTTGAATCTAAGGTTGAAGTTGAGGTTGAAGTTGAAGTTGAGGTGGAGATACAAATTGACCAACATGATCCAATTGATTAACAACATGATTGAGATCATCCATCTTTGAATCATACACAATTTCTATGGCAGATGGCTGAGCAATAGTATTGGTATCATGTGTAGGTGAAGGAATCATATAGATTTGATGGTTCTAATTAGGAGGAGAGATAGATTTGTTCCCACTACCTTCAAGATTGTTAATAGATAAAGCCTTAGAATTAATTAAGTCTTGAATCTTATGTTTTAAAGAATAACATTTCTCAGTATCATGACCATTTTGACAATGATATTGACAAAAATCATTTTGATCAAAAGATTTAGATGCAATCGTAATAGGTAAAAGATGTTGAATAGGAGGTAAAGTAATCATATTAGTAGTTATCAACCTATTCATAATAGCATGTAAAGATTCAGAAAGAGGAGTAAACATATGATTTAATCGAAAAGAAGTGGATGCAGAAGTGGCATTGTGAGATGCAACAACAACTTGATCAGCAACTGCATTCGCTTGTTTATTTATCTTGACATAGTTGTTGAATTTTTTTAATTTGTTTGGAGTAGGAGTAGCATCACTCTTATCAACTGGAAGAGGAGCCATTGGAGTGTTGCTCTCAAATTTACTCACTTGTAATTGATAATGATGAAGTGCTACACAAAGTTGTTGAAAAGAGGTAAATTCAGTAAGCAGAATCTTATCTCTAATATCCTTTTACAAATTTAAAATAAACATACGTTGAATATCAATATCAGGAACATGATAGGAAATCTGAGCATGCAAATGCTTAAATCTACCAATAAATTCAGTCAATTTTTCTTTAGCATTTTGTTTACAATGCATCAAATCAGTCAAAGACACTTGCATGCCAATGTTGTTTTGAAATTCTTGAATAAAGGCATTAGCAAGTTGTCGAAATGAATCAATAGAATAAGGAGGCAAGGAACAATACCATTGTAAGGCCTTGTCACAGAAGGTTCTAGCAAACAGTTTGGCTAAAATCCTATGGTCATGAGCATAATCACTACAAAGGATTTGGAATGTTTTAACATGACGAACAGGATCTCCTTTTCCATTATAATCCTCAAGATGAGGCATCTCACCTTGCTGAGGAACAGGAGTATGAATAATGTCTCAGGACAAGGGACTTCCCATGTCACATGTAGGAATAGTAAACTTGTTTTGAGTTAAGGAAACGAGTTGTTATTGTAAGGATGACACAGTTTGAGCCAAATTGATGATAGTTCAATCATTAGATGAAATAGGAGGAGTAGCAACATTAGACACACTAGGTAAAGTGTAAGAGGCTACAGGAATAGATGACACAACTGGAGGAACACTAGGAACTATAGCTAGAAGCGGATTAGAATAAGTAAATGGAATATTATGATATGACAGTTCTGATGTAGGAAGGGACACAGGAGGAACACTCATAGGAACAAAGGTAACCATCACAGTCACCAAAGGAGGAGTATAGGTAGGAATATTAGGTAAAGGATTAGAAAGAGGTTCAATACTAGTGATAGAAGGAATCAACCCTAAATCTTGAGGCTCTTGAGCTAAAGGTTTAACATTTGAATGCACAAGGTGAGTAATACCATGCAAGAGGTTAACACCTTGATCACTATCACAGAGAAATTTCTTAAGAGCCTCTATAGCTTGAATGGAATCTTGATTATGGTTCTCTTGAATAAGCTAATTACCCATTTTATCAAGTTCAATTGAAATTTTTTGGACTTGTTCAGGAGGAAGTCTTAAAGCGTCATCCTCATCATGAGATGAGTGAGAAGAGTTTGGATCCATAGTAGGATTGGAATCATGAAGAATCAAATTATCATTTGGGATCCTAAGGGAAAGAGAGGAAGATTCATAATCAAAGGCACCCATGAGTCTATGACTTCTTCTAACTGGAATGTTATAAGTAGGACTAGTGGTAGTAAAGCTCATAAACCAATGTAATGCAAATGAACTAAACTAAGAACACATAAAGTATGAATAGTTTTGTATTTTTGAAATCTAATTAGCATGCAAGATCTATCACAAAGGAAAAATCTAATACTAACAAGATACAAGGAAAGCACAATAAGGCATCCAATTTCACAATAAGACAAAGGGGTATCTAACACCAAAAAGAAAGAGAGTAGTAAGTATGTCGGGTTTACCAAAATGAATAGAAATAAAATGGTATCACTTCTATTCAAATGTAATGGATGGGGATATGTATGGGGGAAATATGAGATCTACTTCTAAATCCAGATTCCCAAAGGATAGGTTCAATTTGATCAACCAAAAGGTCAATGCACAATCGAATCAACCTATGAAGAATATGGAAAGTGAGAAATCTACTATTTCCTTATGGTTGGATTATGCTTGCAATTTGAAATAATTTAAATACAAATACTAACCTCGAATTAGGGCAGATCTGGAAAATGTCATTTTCTAATGTTTGGGTGTACTTTTGGGAAATTCTACAACCTATTCTACACTGGAAATGCTGAGACAAAGAAAACCCAAAAATCTTTCTCCAAGATGAGCTCAGGTTGACTTTGACCCTCATAAAAGGTCAAAGGCTAGATTATTTATTTGAAGGTTGATTCTGACTCTATTCACAGATCTTGAAAGTTTGCTAAAAAGGGTATCAAAATTCTCTCTTAGATATGAAATCCTACACCTATACCTGCAAGAAAATGGGGGGTTTTTATTGTATGGGGGGTTTTCCTTGGTCAAACCCTAGTTTAGGAATTAACCTTGAAATAGAACTAAAATGTAGTGTGCATAAACAAAGTAATTGAAACAAATCACCTCGCTTATGTTGAAGTCCTTGTAGAGGATTTGAATCCTGAAATCTTCAATTAGGAATGCTTCAATGGATGTAGGGTGAATTTAGGATGTCTCCAATCAATGGCATTTGATCTTCAACACCAATCTTGACTTGATCTTTTCATATGAGAAGGCTTGAATGAATGTAGAAGGATGGATCTTCAAGGGCACTCCAAAGAGATTGAATCCTTCAATAGCTAACAATGGATCTCCTTGATGGATGAATACTTGAAAACTTGAATACTTGAATACTTTCTTGCACTTGAGAGCTTGAGAGATTTCTTGATGGCAAAAGAAGATGTGAATAAAAATGGATGATAAAAATGAGAGAGGAAGGCCTACTTTTATAGTGAACTAGGGCACAGTCCTCTAGAGGGGCCACCTTGGAGAATTAAATCCCAATTAGGTCCTAACCTTTAGAAAATATACCTATATTAAATGTAATTAGAGGATTTACCATTTTGAAACCTAAAATGGCCTACCCGGAGGCGGGAAAACAAATATCCTGAAAGCCTGATACCCAGAAATCAAGGATTTTGGAGATTTGAAAGAGGGGGGAAAAATTGAGGTTGGGAATGACTTGGTTAGGTTCAAGCTTTATCTTGACCTAGTTAGGTTTGATTTCAATCCTTACCTAGTCAAGTCCAACCTCGAATCTCACCCTGGGCCTAGATCTAGTCAGAATCAGGACAGGAGGTCTCTAGGATGCCCGGAGACCTAGAAATGATATCAAAAAAGGATAGAATGCTAGTAATGGACATAAAATCCCATGATGACTATGATAAATGCTAGGAGGACCTATTTATAAGTCCTACCTAGAAAATAGAGCCACAAAAGAGGGAAATTCAGGAGAATCCTTGAGATCCTAACCCTAATTTCACCTATAATGAAGAAATCAAGTGTAGAAAAGAAGTGGAAAGTGGGGAGAAAGCCAAATACATGAAAAGACCTAATCAAGGCTCTTAACATGACCCTAAACCACTTACTCAAAGGGATAAATTCTCTTATCATGGAAGTGCTTCCATTTTAAGATGATACATGGACATCAGCAAAAGAAAGTGCTTCATGAAATAAAAGGTATATTCATAGATGCTTTTGATATGACTGATGTAAATGAATCTGACCCCATTCTGGAACAACTTGTTCACATTGTCAAGAAAGTGATAGATGATAAAAGTGAGGCTAATGAAAAGTTGTTGTAGTGGTCAGAAAGGAAATTTGAGACCAAGGTTCTTATTAAGGTCTCTGGTGACATTGCAGTGAAGCAGGTAGAGCTTTCTACCTTAATAAAAAACTTAGAGGAAGTTGTATAGAATGCACATTCTTTGTACAAGACATTGTAAAATGTAGAAGTGTTTACAAAGTACAACCAAGATCTGGTAGACAAGATACATTTAGATATAAAGTCTATAGGTCATTCATTGAGCATGGATGCAAGTTTCAGCTCTATGCATTCTACAAGACTTCTACATAATCAAGGAAGATTAGATGAGTTGATGGCTAATGATGGTAAGATAAGGGCTTGAATAATCTCCATTCAAACCATGTTAACACCTAATATGGAGTCTATGCAAAGAGAGTTAGTCTAGGAAAAGGAATTAGTTTAGAAAGATCCCCATCTTTCTATTGTCCAGGGCCTAGTTGACCTAGCTGTTGAGCTAGTGGTAAAGTCCAAGATTTTGAAGGTTGTAACATTTGGTTGGGACAATGCATTGAGTATGGTCATGCAACTTCACAAACCATTCCTAGAAAAATATTTCAAGATCCCTACACCCCAAGAACTTCAAGTGACAAAAAAAGGGGGAAATTAGAGTGACATGACATATAGGAGTGACATGATGACATGTTAAGTCACAATAGGGAAACAAAATGTGAGAGGTCAGAAAGAAGAATCAGAATGAAGGAAGAAGAAATGAATGATATGACATACTAAGTTTTGAAAATGTATATATGTATTTGAGTGTATGCCGAATAAGGAAATCTTATGTGTATATATGTAAAAAAATAAAAATTTAAGACCGAGTTAAGTTTTAGGGGGAGTATTCTGTAAAAGTTTTGGTTAAGTACTAAATACTCTTTTAAATGTAATGAAAATGTCTTGGTGAAGTGTTTTTGCCACTAATGTCAAAGGGGGAGATTGTTGATCCCTAAAATTTTGTTGTCTATTAGTTTCTTACACTTAATCATTTTCTAGGCAATGTTGGTCAGTCAACACTGTGACCGAATCATAATATGTAGGCCGAGTCATATGTATTGTAATTTTCCAAGTAGTAGTCACTGTCGAGTAAAATAGTGGTCACCGAGTACTTCAATATTAGCTGAGTCATCTTTTTTCAAGTTATGTAAAGAAGAAAATGTCGAGCACTAGGGTATAAAGAACAATGAATGCCGAGTGCCAAAGATATCAAATGCCAAGCAAGCCAGTATTGGCATATGTGTTTTTTATGGCACAAACTGTTAGAAAGTAAAGTCCACCAAGATAACTGAGAGGTGGGGGTGAATCAGTTATCAGATAATTATATCTTTTATCATCTTCAACATCATTAAACCATATAAGAAATATAATTACCAACCATAGAAATATATTCATACACAATAACACAATGACACAAGATATGTTGACTAGGGAACCTCTTGATCAAAGAGTAAACCCTGGTGGCAATGATGCCCACAAAAGATGCACTAATATGAATATTCCTTATGAAAGGATGGGCTCTGTTAGGAGTCTTATGAAATACATTTAGTACATATGAATCCCTGTTAGGAGATTTTGAATCCCTGTTAAAAGATTCTAACCCTATTAAGAGTTATGGAAGATAGAAGGACCCACTGCCCAAATAGCTTCAGGGTAAGATCACTAAACAAATTGTCCAAATAATATTTGCATTACTCAATAGAATAATATTTTACCTCTTCTCTAGCTATTCCAAACTGCGCTCACTGTTACATCAGATCTCAATTTCAGATCTTTGTACCTCACATGTCTTCCTTCACAAATTCGCTTTCATACTTAGCTCTTTTCTTCACTTCATGCATAAAGCATCACACACAACCACTACTTCCATATCATGACCATTACAACAAGGAAATAAATTCCTTCCTCTATACCACACTAAAATAATTACAAATGAGTCAGCATACAATTACAATATAAAAGTTTCCACATGTTACACCAAAATTACCCAAAACTGTCAGCTTCCAAATGCAATAAATGTTCACTCCTGTGACCTCAAATTTTGTGTTTTCATCCAAGTCACTATCAATGTGTCTTCAACTTCCCTTTAACTACACAAAACCAGATTCCATCCTGATTAGGAGATATCATCTAATTTCCACAAACCGCTACTCAGGAACACTGCCTGAATACTGCTTCCACCAAAATGCTCATAACTTCTATGAATAAATGAATTACTATCTACAGTCTTAACCATAGACATATAACATATCAAATAGTATAACCTCAACATTTCATAGCTCCAACTACAATAACCCATGTGTGTTAATCCAAACTCTGTCTGCTTCTCTGCAAGTCTTCGGTAAATCACTATGTTGACATCAATCACAATCATAGTCATGAATGCAACAAAAACTACTACAGAATGGCTACCAAACATTTATCATTCATTCCTAAAAATCTCCCCCATTGGCATTGATGGAAACATAGATGAAAAACATCCAAAGCTCCAAAAATCCAATACTGCAACATTGCTTCTTGAAATCCTCTTCATCAATCAAATCTTGCTTCGTTATCCTAATCAGTTCTCTCCAAAAGATGTCTTAGATGGTTTTTCATGTATACTTATCCCCCATTGACATCAATGACATAAATTTCATCACTATGTCAACAACAACTCAATGTCAAGAGACACTTTTCAGAAAATACATTTACTAGAGTCCTCATGACTCAGCTCAGATACACATACTCACCCATAGAGGAAGTACCAACATCTAGTCCAGAAGAAAGATAAGGCTCATATACCACTGGATGGATGTAGCCAACCACATCACTTTTCAAAAGGAGGTTGGGGCATAACCCCAAGCATACCTCTTAGATACTCAAATGTATCCTTAGGAAAAGGCTTTGTGAATATATCTGCTATCTACTCCTTTGTACTTATGTACTCAAGTCTGACTTCTTTCTCAGAAACTTTCTCTCTTACAACATGATACTTAATCTCTATATGCTTTGTCTTAGAATGCAATAAAAGATTCTTAGACATACTAACTGTGTTGGTGTTGTCACAATGTATGACAACAGGCTCAACAAATTTTATTCCAATATCCTTCAGCATTTGCTTCATCCAAATTATCTGGTAACAATTGTTTACTGCTACTACATATTCTTCTTTTGCTGTGCTTTGTGAGATACAATTCTACGTCTTTCTTAGCCAAGAAACTAATCTTCCTCCAAGGAAAAATGCTCCACCATTGGTGCTTTTCTATCATCAACTCTACCTCCCCAATCAACATCTGTATATGCACATAGGGTAAAATCATCAAATTTTTCATACCATAGTCCATAGTCCATTGTGCCTCTTAAATATCTCAGTATCCTCTTTACTGCTGCATAATATGATTCTCTAGGTTCAGCTTGAAATATTGATACAATTCTAACTGAATGTGCTATATTAGGTCTTGTATGAGTCAAATACTACAATCCTCCAATCATAGATCTATATTTATTATGTTCTACTGTAGGAGTCTCATATGTGCTAGATAGCTTATGTCCAGTCACCATGGGTGTTCCAACTAGTTTACAATTCTCCATTCCAAATCTTTTCAACAAGTCATTTAGGTACTTTGTCTGACTTACAAAGATACCATCATTGTTTTGTGTTATCTGTAATCCAAAAAATTATTTCATTTCACCAATCATACTCATTTCAAATTCAGTCTTCATTTCATCCGCAAATTTTTCACTAGCTTCATCTTCTCCTCCAAAGATAATGTCATAAAAAAAAATAACTATAACCAATAAACCATTTTCAATTTCTTTTGTGTATAGATTGCTATCAACTGTTCCTTTTGTAAATCCCAATTTTAACAAATACTTATCCAGTCTTGCATACCAAGTTCTAGGTGTTTGTTTAAGTCCATATAAAGCTTTCTTCAATTTACATACCATGTCTCCTTCTTGAGTTAAGGGAAAACCTTCAGGCTGCTCAATGTAGACTTCTTCTTCCAATTTTCCATTCAGAAATGCTGACTTCACATCCATCTGATATACTTTTAATTTATTGTAAGTTGCATAAGCCAAAAACATTCTTACTGCTTCAATTCTTGCAACAGGTGCAAAGGTTTCTTCATAGTCAATTCCTTCTTGTTGTGAGTAACCCTTACATACCAATCTTGCTTTGTTTCTTACTACTTATCCTTATTCATTCCTCTTGTTTCTAAATACCCATTTAGTTCCAATAACATTCTTGTCTTTAGGTCTAGGGACCAATTCCCATGTCTTGTTCTTTTCAATCTGATCTAGTTCTTCTTTCATAGCATTAGTCCAACTTTCATCTTCACAAGCTTCATTAGTAGTCTTAGGTTCAATTTGAGAAATCAAACATAACTGTTCTTGTGCCTTATTTTGAGTTAGAACTCCTCTTTTTATGCTCCCAATAATTTGTCCAATGGGATGATTTCTTAACAAACTCTTGCTAGGTGTCAGTGTCTCAAATCTCTCTTCAGATGTAGGTTCTTCAATGACTTTACTGTGGCTTTCATTCAACAAATCACTATCAGTTTCATAAAATAATTTAGTAGATCCAGTGTTAGGTTTAGGATGAGCTTCTTCATCTGATTCATAATAAAACACTATTTCCTGAATTTTAAACTTTTCATCAACTTTAACATTTGCGCTTTCAACAATAGTCTTAGTTCTTTTATTGTAACATCTATATGCTTTGCTTTTCAAAGAATATCCAAGAAATATACCTTCATCACTTCTAGGATCAAACTTTCTAATATCATCATCTCTCTTTATATAACATTTGCTTCCAAAAATTCTAAAATACTTAACTGAGGGTGCATGTCCAAACCATAATTCATAAGGTGTCTTGTCTGTGTCTACTCTAATTTGTACTCTGTTCATTATATACACTGCTATGTTCACTACTCTCCAAAATATCTTCACCAAATCATTTTCAAACAACATAGCTCTTACTGCTTCAGTCACTGATCTGTTTCTTCTTTCTGCAATGCCATTTTGTTTAGGTGTTCTAGGGGCTGAATACTATCTCTTAATGCCATTTTCTTCACAAAAGGTGTTAAACTCTAGAAGTAAATTCTCCACCTCTATCAGATCTCAAACATTTAATCTTCATTCTAGATTCATTCTCAATTTTATTCTTAACAATCTTAAACTTATCAAATGCTTCAGATTTTTCTTTAAGAAATGCAATCCACATCATTCTTGTAAAATCATCAACAAGAATCATAAAATACCTTTGTCCATAGAATCCTCTAGTCCTGGTAGGACCGCTCAAATCTATATGAACAATCTCTAGCTTCTCTGTAGATGTAAACTTCTTAATGGGAAAATAACTTCTCTTCTATTTAGCCATTACACATTCTTTGCAAATCATGTTAGTAGGCTTCATAATTTTAGGTAAATCTCTTACTGCAAGTGTAGTATTTACTTTCACAATGTTATCAAAGTTTATATGACAAAACTTTCTATGCCATAACCAACTGTCATCAATCTTAGTAATCAAACATGTCATCTCAATATGATTCAACTGAAATACATTACCTCTAGTTCTAGATCTAGTTCCAATCAAATTTCCATCTTTATCCTTTATCACACAAGTTTTCTCAGTAAACCAAACTTGATATCCCTTATCAACTAACTGTCCAACACTCAAAAGATTATGTTTCAATCCATCCACAAAATAAACATCATCAATATTAGTCTTTCCATCAAGAGTAATAGATCCTATACCTTTAATCAAACAAGGTGCATTGTTTCCAACTCTAACAACTCCTCCATCATATTCATTAAACTTTATGAACTTTTTCATGTCTACAGTCATATGATGTGAACAACCACTATCTATAATCCAATTAGCTTTCTTTTCAACTTGAGAAACTAAGGCTTTTTCTTCCTTAACATCAGTTTCAGGATTCTCTTCTTTAATTTGTACAAATCCTATGTCATCATTATTCTAAGTATCACTTTCACTTAAAGTTCTTTCTATACTAGCTTCAAGATATTCATCATTAGCATAATAACATTCCTTAGATCTTCTAGGTTTGAAATTGTTTCTGTATTTTTTAACTCGCTTAGGACATTTAGATGCAAAATGACCATATTCTTGACAAGTCCAACATTTAAATATTTTCTTACCGTCTGGTTCTCTTTTCACAAGAAAGGCAATACCTTCTTCAATCTTCTTGTCTTCTTCATTTCTAGATCTGTTGCTGCCAGCATAATCTCCATTCACACTGATGCTTCTTGAAAAACTAGGGTGAACACTAAGAGCACTGAATGCTATCTCTATTCTAGGTAAGTCTCCTGATAAGCTCAGGTTCATTTCTGTTGCTTCCAATCTTCCAAGAAGAGTATCTCTTGTAAAGTTTTTTGTACAAGGTATAACTTGTTCAATCATCTTTGTTGTCTCCTTAAATATAGGAGTCAATGTCCTTAGAATTTTCCATATCACTTCATTCTCTGTCTTTGTTCCTCCATAAGATTTTATGCCTGTAATAATTTCTAACATTCTACCAATATAACTTCTAATAGATTCATCTTCCAACATTCTTATATCTTCAAATGCATAAATCCAATTATGGAATCTAACTCTTTTTGCATGTTCATCACCCTCAAAAGTAGATTGTAAAGCATTCTAAATTTCATGAGATTTTTTCAAGTATTTTACTTGACTGTACTCATTCTCTGGAAGGGTTGTCAAAAGTGCTTCTCTTGCAAGTATGTTACACATTAATAGATCTCTCTCATCAATACTACATGTTTCAAGATTGTCCTCTTCAATGATAGTCTTATCATTCTTTTTAATCAACCAATAACTTGGCCCTAAACATAGTAGGTGTGTCTTCATCTTTTCTTTCCAGCTGTCAAAATTTACTCCATCAAACTTAGGGCTTTGTTTCCTAAAATTCACCATGGATCTCCTTAAGCTGTTAAACTTCTTTTTCAATGGCCTTCCGCTTTAATACCAATTGTTAGAAAGTAAATTCCACCAAGATAACTGAGAGGGGGGGTGAATCTGTTATCAGATAATTATAAATTTTATCATCTTCAATAGCATTAAACCATATAAGAAATATAATTACCAACCATAGAAATATATTCATACACAATAACACAATGACACAAGATATGTTGACTAGGGAACCTCTTGATCAAAGAGTAAACCCCGGTGGGAATGATGCCCACAAAAGATGCACTAATATGAATATTCCTTGTGAAAGGATGGACTTTGTTAGGAGTCTTATGAAATACATTCAGTACATATGAATCCTTGTTAGGAGATTTTGAATCCTTGTTAAAAGATTCTAACCCTATTAAGAGTTATGGAAGACAGAAGGACCCACTGCCCAAACAACTTCAGGGTAAGATCACTGAACACGCTATCCAAATAATATTTGCATTACTCAAAAAAATAATATGTTATCTCTTCTCTGACTGTGCCAAACTGCACTCACTATTACATTAGATCTCAATTTCAAATCTTTGTACCTTGCATGTCTTCCTTCACAAATTCGCTTTCATACTTAGCTCTTTTCTTCACTTCATGCATACATCATCACACACAACCACTACTTCCATATCATAACCACTACAACAAGGAAGTGCATTCCTTCCTTTATACCACACTCAAATAATTATAAATGAGTCGGCATACAATTACAATATAAAAGTTTCCACACACTACACCAAAATTACACCAAACTATCAGCTTCCAAATACAATAAATCTTCACTCGTGTGACCTCAAAGTTTGCATTGTCATCCACATCATTATCAATGTGTCTTCAACTTCCCTTTAACTACACAAAACTAGATTCCATCTTGATTAGGAGATATCATCCAATTTCCACAAACCGCTACTCAGGAACACTGCCTGAATACTGCTTCCACCAAAATGCTCATAACTTCTATGAATAAATGAATTACTTTCTGCACTCTTAACCATAGACATATAACATATCAAAGAGTATAACCTCAACATTGCATAGCTCCAACTGCAATAACCCACGTGTGCTAATCCAAACTCAGTCTTCTTCTCTACAAGTCTTCGATAAATCACTATGTTGACATCAATGACAATCATAGTCATGAATGCAACAACAACTGCTATAGAATGGTTGTCAAACATTTAGCATTCATTCCTAACACAAAGACTTAGGTAAACCATTTTTTCAGACATTCATATTTCATTTATTGTTTGTTGAGGAAATCACAGAGGTTATTACCCTCTTATTGTAATCATTAATCCATATGTAACACATGGAACCAATCAGAATTAGGGAAAGGTTAAGAGGCAAAAAGGAGACAATGTAGATTGTAGATCTTAAATCTTGGAGAAAGTTAATTTTCTATATAAGATGTGATTTTAACCCTAAAACATAGTAGAAATAATTATCATGAAGAGAAGAGTATGAAGGAGATCATATACTTTTAGAATAGAGAAGTATTTTGATGATCAGAGATAGATTTTAGTGATCGAGAAGAATAGAGTAAAACATGAAGGACATAAGGGTATGTGCAGAATCATGGTATGCCTAAAAATGGAGATGTGAAAAAGAAGTCCTGATTGATAGACTCTTTGAAAAAGAACTATAACTTTCAAACAATATAACATTTTTGAAATCTGAAATATACTTCACATCTGAACATGAGTCTACTACTTTTATCTAGAATCTTATAAAAAATATTATCATTTAATTTTGTTTAATGTGGTCAGACATACACCTACTTGTTATCTTTCTAGTCCTGATTCATAGACTTATTGCAAAATAGCTATAACTTTCAAACTGTATAATATTTGTGAAATCCAAAATATGTGTCACATTCTATGGTTTTCTTACTACAAGAAAAATTAAAAAAATTTTAAATTTGATAAAGTTTAGACTAAGTTAATGTGGTCAGACATAAGAGTTTTTGTATTCTGGAAAAGTTTTAGAAGAAAAATCATAATTAATTATTTACTTGGAAAAAAATTACAAAAAAATGTGTCACATCTGGACATGAGTCTACTACTTATATCTATAATCTTGTAAAAAAAATTATCATTTGATTGTGTTTAAGGTGGTCAGACATACCCCTTCTTCCTATTTTTTTCCTAAAATTTTCATACTACTACATTAAAATTTGAAATTTTCAACATATAGAATAATTTTTTTTCAAAAAAGGCCTAGTATCTTAGAAAATAAATTTAATTTTGTACGGATTCTCTTATTACATATTTTTGATATAATATTTATAACTTGTTAGATGAAAATTTTAATGTCAACTTACCTAAACCTGATTTTCTAAATTTTCATTGCCACTTAAGGGCCTAGTTTGGCATACCATGATCCTGCACATACCCATAACATAGACATATTTGATAGAAGAGATCAAATCTATACTGTAAAGAGAAGATCTATAGTCAACATCACAGTGCAAACTGAAGGATAGGTTACTAAGACATTTTAACAAGTATATTAGGTTAAATCTCTTAGTAGAGTGGTTTTGAAAGACCTTAGTAAATCTCTTAACTGAGTGCTTACTTAGTTGTAAGTTTTTAAATCTTTTGCAAGGTAGATTGTATAAGTCTCAAAGCTCTTAACAGGGCAGACCCCTCATAGGGTAGATCATATTTTGTGATCAAACTTGTAGCCCTAGCATGCAAACTTTAATATTGTAATAGTGAAGATTTGTGGGTGTCATCCCCACCCTAGTTTTACCTTTCAAGAGTTTCTGGGTAACCAAAATCATTGTGTTATATTTATTTTCATGGATGATGATTAGGATATTAGATCTGTGATGCAGGTGCATCCTTGGTGTAAGAGAATTCTTGCATCACCCAAAAAAAAATATTTCTGGTTTCTTTTCAATAAGGGTTATCTTGTGCAGAGCTTCTATTTATGCAAAGTTACTATTTTTAGTAAGTTGGTCATACGATCTCGGAATGTTTTGATTTCACAAGTGGAGGTTCATCTTAGTCATATCAACCTACCAGTTGAGTTTCATTGTCATATCATTTGTATCAATCAAGCTATTGAGATTTTTGGGTACGAAATCTTTCAAGCCAATTTTGAAGGCCTTAGAGGCTCTAGATCATGATCGACCCCTGGTTAACTTGAGCTTCCGTGACTCATGCACTGTAGATTAGGTCCTGCCATTTCTAAAAGGTGGTTATAATAGAAAAATAGAGCTACAGTTAAAAAGTTATGGCCTCCGAAAGTTGGGCCACCTAAAACCATATTTTGTAATTATTTGGAGCCGACCCTATGTAAAAAGAAAAGAAAATAAAACTATTCTTAGGATAGTTAGCCTTAAGGGGTAAATTTTTGGAACCTTCTCGGGCGGTGGAAATTATCTATATAAGAAAGGTCTGTAGTGTTGTCTAGGGCAGTTTTGAATAGTAGATCTGGGTAATAATTCGAGGCTTTGTCCTACAAAATATTGTAAAGGAAAATACCCATGTGGCTTTGCATATTGTAATTCTGAAATTTGTAATTCCACATTTGTGGAGATAATAAGAAGCCCACTTTCTATTCTTGCAAATTGTTGTTGCTCTATGTTTCTGTTATGTGTTTGTGGTATTAAGGGGAGCACCCTTCACTAAGTGGTATCAGAGTGGGAGTTCCTAAGTGTGTAAATAGATCACCAACTATGAGACAGTTTGCACCAGGACCGTGGTTTAGGGTTTCAGTGATCAGCGCAAAAATGCATCCACGAAGGGAACGTGGTGAAAGAGCTGGTAGTGTGACACCTGAGGTTAGAGTGCTCCAGAGACAAGTGTAAGCATTTCAAGAATAGATTCATAGAGGAATGAATCTTAATGTCAAAGATGAAAGTGAGGATGAAGCCGAAGGAGGAAATTCTGATCATGAAGGAGAAAGCAAAATTATGAACCAAGAGGAAGAAAGGCTTTTTCAAGCCATTTTTGAAATCGGGGAAAGACCTAAGATTGAGGTTCTTGCATTTTCAAAAAATCTTAATCCAAAGGAGTTGATCGACTGGATCAATGAATTAGAAGAATATTTTGAATATGAAGACATCAAAGATTCTAATCAGGTCAAGTTTGTGAAGGCTAGAATGAAGGGTCATGCAAATATCTGGTGGCAAGAGATTCAATTGGAGTGAAATAGAAGAGGAAAGGATAAAATCACAAGATGGGATCAGATGGTGGATAAATTGAAGGGACAGTTCATCTTTGTCGATTATGAGCTTGACCTACTGAAGAAAATGCAAAGTTTGAAGCAAGCATGAATATCTATTCAGGAGTATACATAGGAGTTCTATCGAATCCTCATCAGAATAGGCCATGCGGAAGCTGATAAGGAGAAATTTGCCCGCTGCCTTAATGGGTTGAGGCCAAGCATTCAAGAGGAGTTCAATTTGGTTCAAATGAACATTATTGAAGTGGCATACTAGTTTTCCCTAAAAGTAGAGGAAAAGCTGAACAAGAAGTTTGAGAGCAGAAAAAATGGAAGAGGTCGTGGTGGAAGATTTGGTGGACAGCCATATGGAGGCTAAAATGAAGATCCAAAAAAGAAGGATGAGGCCAATAGAAGTCAAAATTAGAGAGGAAACAATTCCAATCATTTCTATGATCAGAATATTAGAGATCAAAGAGGAAGAGGAAGAGGACAAGGTTCAGGAAGAGGAGGCTTTTGTGGAACATGTTTTCATTGTGGAGAACAAGGTCATAGGGCATTTGAATGTCCTTAATGCCAAGGAAGGACAGATAGGAGGAATGAAGGCCAGGCCAGAGTTGCACATTTAGATGAAGATGCTAGATCATCACATTCTGAAGATGCTGAAAAAGGAGAAATGCTAATAAATAGAAGAGTCTTGTTGAGTGGTGAGAATGAACCTGAAGAAAGGAGGATCCTGTTTCGCACCAGATGCAAGTGTGAAAATAAGTGTTGTGATGTAATTATTGATAGTGGAAGCACTGACAATTTGGTGTCAGAAGTGATGGTCACTAAGTTGAAGCTCAAGAGGCAGAAACACCCACATCCATATCAGATTTCTTGGGTACAGGATGACCACAAGGTCATGGTTAGTGAACAGTTCCTAGTTAAGTTCAAGATTGGTGGATACCATGATGAGGTACTATGTGATACCATACCTATGGATGCATGTCATATGTTGTTAGGTAGACCATAGTAGTTTGACAGGCATGCTATACATGATGATCGTGAAAATACCTATTCCCTGACAAAGGATGGACTATGACATAAGCTAAAGCCATTGAAGGAAATAGAAGAAAAGGTATGTACTACTGCAAGAATAACTTTTGTTGATGAAAGAAAATTCCTAGAGGGTATGAGGCATGAGCATATGTGTTTTACTTTAATTCCAAAAGTTGGTAAAGAGGAAGTAGAAGATGTACCTGGAGAAGTTGCAGATTTGTTGAATGAGTTTCAGGATATTATATCTAATAATGTACCTGATGGATTACCACCAGTAAGGAAGATCAGTCATCAGATGGATTTTATTCCAGAAGCCAATTTTCCAAATAAGGCAGCACACACAATGACACAAGCAGAAAGTGAAGAGTTGAATAGACAAGTACATGAGTTGTTATAGAAGGGATTGATTTGAAAGATTTTGAGTCCATGTGTTGTACCTCCAGTATTAGCACCAAAGAAGAATGGAGAATGAAGAATGTGTATAGATTCTAGAGCAATAAACAAGATCATAATCAAGTACATATTTCCATTTCCATGGATGGATGATATTATGGACTGTTTGAGTGGAGCTGTGTATTTTTCAAAGATAGATCTGAAGAGTGGATATCATCAGATTTGAATCAGAGAAAGAGATGAATGGAATACCTCTTTCAAGATAAGGAAGGAGTGTATAAGTGGTTATTCATGCCTTTTGGGCTAACCAATGCACCAAGCACTTTCATGTGGCTCATGAATGAGGTTCTGAAAGAATTTCTGGGTAAGTTTGTCATTGTTTACCTAGATGATATTTTGATCTTTAGTAAGACACTAGAGGAGCATATGATGCATATCCATATGGTGTTTGAGAAGTTAAGGGAAGAGAAATTGTTGATTAATTTGAAGAAGTGTAGTTTTGTGAAGGAGTTAGTGTATTTGGGATTTGTAGTTTCAGTAGAAGGTCTAAAAATGGACCCAAAGAAAGTACAGGCTATCCTTGAAAGACCTACTCCAAGGAGTGCAATTGAGGTAAGATATTTTCATGGTTTGGCTAGCTTTTACAAAAAATTTAGTAGTATTTTTGGACCCTTGACTGAAACAATGAGAGGGGATAGAAAATAGTTCAAGTGGACTAATGGGGTAGATAATATTTTTAAACTGTTGAAATAGAAAGTTAAAGAACAACCTATTTTAGAATTTCTAGATTTTAATAAGGTGTTTCAATTAGATTGTGATGCTAGTGGTACTTCAATAGGAGCTATTGTGAGCCAAGAAGGTAAACATGTTATTTATTTTAGTGAGAAGTTAAATGATGCCAAGAGAAAGTATTATGTTTATGATAAGGAATTTTATGCTATAGTTCAAGCATTGAAAAAGTGGAGACACTATTTTCTTCCTAAAGAGTTTGTTTTGTATAATGATCATCAACCTTTGTAATATTTGAATAGTCAAGGAAAGTTTAATCAAAGGCATTTGAAATGGGTTGAGTTTTTTGCAGAGTTATATATTTGTTTTGAAACACAGGAGTGGAAAGTCTAACAGGGTTGCAGATGCAATTAGCAGAAGGCAACTATTGCTCACAGAGATGTAGATTGAGGTGGTTGGATTCAAGGAACTCAAGAGTTTGTATCCAGAGGATCTTGATTTTGGAGAAACTTGGAAAGCTTGTAAAGAACCTGTTACTCTAGACAAAACAAAGTGGTGGGATTTCATCATTAAGGATGATATGCTATTCAGAGGGAATCAGTTGTGCATTCTACAAAGTTCTATGAGGGAGAATCTAATCAAGGAGAAGCATAGTGGAGGATTGACTAGACATTTTGGTCATGATAACATCTTTGCTTTGGTTAGTGAGCATTATTACTGGCCATAGTTGTAGCAAGATGTCAAGAATTTTATATAGAGTTGTAGAGTATGTTGGATGGCAAAGAGAGTAAAGAAGAATACATGGTGTTATCAACCATTACCTGTACCAGAGAAGCCTTGGGAGGATATCAGTATGGATTTTATTCTTGGTTTACCAAGGACTCAGCGGGGACATGATTCAATTTTTGTGGTGGTTAACTGATTTTCAAAGAGGGCACATTTCATTCCCTTCAAGAAGACTAATGATTTTGTTGTTGATATAATTTAGAACAATAGAGAGGGAGGTGAATCAGTTGTTCTCAGGTCTAGATGTATAAAACAAACTTCAAAAACTTTTCTTTAAATCAGATCTAACAACCAAAACCAACTTGGTCATAATTGATTCTATAATAGAAACATATAGCATTGTAGTCCACTACCCAACTGTGTCTAACTTGTAAAACACAGAAATGTTTAAACCAAAATATTCACACAAGCATTGACACTACGATTTATAGTAGAAACCCAATCTGAGAAAAACCACTTTGTAACATTCTACTATTATTTTCACTCTTTTGAAGTGAGCTCGGTTAAAAGTCAACCCTGTCAAAGGTTACAATACACACTGTTAGGTGTGACCCAATTAAAGGATTTCACTAACTCTGTTAGAAGTGAGCCTTATTATAGGACTTATATACATTCCATTAGAATGCAACCTTGTTCAAAGTATTTAAACATATGACTGTTAGGTCAACCTCTGTTAAAATGATTTTGACTATTACAATGGTTAGAAAATAGCAACAGTATTGATCTGAAAAACATACAACTCACTTTGCAAATATCAGATCAAATTCTGTACACAAATGCTAGTTTGCTGAGTTTGAAACTTTTCCATCTCCATCTCTGATTTGCTCAAAAATTTTGTTCAAGTAATCACCACACTTCTCCTTCAGCCTTTTCTACTTATACAGTCAATAACATCTACTAATCTTCCAGCATCCTCTTTTCACCCATGCACACACATACCTAATGCTTAGGTTCCCTTAATACTTCCTCAATTAGGTTAACTTATCTTTTGCCACTCAATCTCCTTCGTAGATCTTAGGGTTAGGTCAGATTCATTGAATCTACCCACTTTATGTTCTTCAGCTCTTTTTCTAGAAACATCTCAAATCTCTTAAAGATTTATAATAAAATGTTTTTTAGTGCATTCAATGCTTTCAAACAATCAATAAATAAAGTCAACATGTTTTACATAATCCAAGAATTCAACAATGTCGGCTCCAAATCTAAATTCTCTTCAAATATAAAAATACTGATGCTCGGTCAATACTGTGATCAACTACTCAGTCTTCATGTAGAAATCTCGGTCATTACTAAAAATGTTTCCTCGACATATACTATCTTTCTTGGCAATTAACTGATGTTTGGTCAATACTAAAATTTTGCTCAGCATATACTGACTCGGTCGACACTAACATTACTCGGCTTGAACATGATTTTTCCATTTTTTCTCGGTCAAGCCTACCAATTTAGTCTTCAATCTTACTAAGATAAATAATACATTGTCTCATCATTGTACAACATAGTCAAGTACACTTTATAGTATCAAGATAACTCAACCTTTCCTTAGGTGCTATTGTTACCATCCTTTTTTCCCTTCTTCACAACAATACAATAGATATAGTACTTTCCTAAGTAGCAATAGTCTTACCAGTTAAGGTTTGACATCAATGACAACACAAAAATTGCTTCAATTGTAGTTTCCAACAATCTCCCTCTTTGACATTGATTGAAACACCATATGATATCACTTGAATAACACATGGATTACCAACCAATCCAAAAACTTATCTGTCCATCAGAAAAAAAATGGTAATATCCTTAGCTTCATTCTGATTCAGGATCTATTAGCCTCACTTATGTGACTGTTAGAAATATCCAAATCTCCCTCTATCTTGATCCTTCATCTTAGTTCATCATCTCCTTACTTTTATTTTCAGTGTCATGTGTTATTATATCATCTCAGTTCATCTCCCTCTTTGAAACAAATGTCAAAGCAACAACTAAAACATACATCTAGCAGATGTAGATATTATCGGTGCAGCTTAGCGTGTCTCCCTCTATCATCTTGCTTATGACTAATTCCTTGTCTTTGCTCTTCTTCACAACTCTAGGCTAGTCCTAAAGTTTGACAATCTTCTGCATCAATCTATCAAATATTTTATTGTAGCATATTTGATGTAGCACTCCTAGCTTAACTAGGCAACCTCAGTTAGGGGAAGGACCCCTAATTGACTTCTCAAATACTCATGTGCTTCTTTAGGTAAAGCTTTAGTGAATATGTTTTCTAATTGTTCCTTTGTATTCACATATTCCATTCAGACTTCTTTATCTTGTACCAATTCTCTCAAGTAGTGATACTTGATTGCTATGTGCTTGGTCTTAGTATGCATCACTAGATTCTTAGAAATGTTGATAGCACTTGTGTTGTCACAGAAAATAACAACAGGTTCAGTGATTTCTTCTTTCATGCCTACCAAGAATTATTTTATCCATACCAAATTTGAACATTTTATTGTAGCAGCAACATACTTGGCTTCAATAGTAGATTGGGAAATGCAATTTTATTTCTTGCTCATCCAGGAGACTAATCTCTATTTAAGAAAGAAAGCTCCACCACTAGTACTCTTTCTATCATCTACATTTCTTGCCCAATCAACATCTATATATAGTCTTAGTTCAAATCTTTCATCCTTCATGTAATATAGCCCATAGTCTGTAGTCCATTTCAAGTATCTCATAATTATTTTCATAGCCATCATGTGTGTTTCCTTAGGATTGGCAGAGAATCTTGCCATAATCCCAACAACTAGTGCAATATCTGGTCTACTATGTAAAGCATACTACAATTTTTGAATCATGGATCTGTACAAAGTCTGGTTCACTTCAGCAACATCATAATTCTTAGATAACTTTTGTCCAGTAACCATAGGAGTACTCACTAGTCTAGAATCCTCCATCCAAAAAAAAATTTAGTATTTCATTAACATACTTAGACTATGTAATGAAAATTCCTTTCTTCATCTGATATACTTGTAAACCAACAAAGAATTTGATCTCACCAAACATGCTCATTTCAAATTCAGTTTGCATTTCATTTGAAAATCTTTTACGCAAAGCATCTTGTCCACCAAAAATAATATCATCCACAAATTTTTGCCAACAGGATACCTTTACCTTCTTCATCTTTCATGTACAGATTGCTTGTGTCATTTGTTTTTGAAAATCCAATTTGTATCAAGTAGTTATGCAATCTCTCATACCATGCTCTGGGAGTTTGTCTTAATCCATATAGTGCTTTTTTTAATTAACATACCATGTGTCTTCTATTTGGATCAATAAAAGCTTCTGGCTATTCTATGTAAACTTCTTCTTCTAGTATACTATTTAAGAATGTAGACTTGACATCCATTTGATATACCTTGAAATATTTATAAACAACATATGCAAGAAAAGTTCTTACTCCTTCCAATCTAGCTATAGGGGCAAATGTCTCCTCATAATCTATTCCTTCTTCTTGTGTGTAGCCTTTTCATAACAACCTAGCTTTGTTCCTAGTTATTTCACCTTTTTCATTCAACTTATTTTGGAACACCCACTTTGTTCCTATAACATTTTTGTTTTCAGGTCTCAGCACCAGAATCCAAGTATCATTCTTCTCTATCTAGTCTATTTCTTCATTCATTTCTTGTATCCAATCTTCATTTTCTAATGCCTCTCTAGTTGACTTAGGTTCAAATTCACATAGCAAACATGTTGGATCCTTTGTCTTACTTCTGGTCAGAATTTTAGTATGTTTGTCTCCAATTATCTATTCAGGCTTGTGATGTCTTCTTACATATTTTGCCAAAACAAGTTTATCCCTTCTCTCATCTATTTCATTAGGTTCCTCAACAAGATTGTCAAATTCAATTTTTGAATGCTTAACAACCTCTTCTTGATACTTGACAGCATTATCTTGTCACTCAGCATGCTCTTGTTCTCTTTCGGCACTATTTTCTTGATGCTCAGCATCATCTTCCTGTCACTTGACATTTCTTACCTGAGACTCAGCATCAGGTGAAATTATGTTACTCACCTCTTCTTCTTCTTCAATATACACAAAAGATCTATAATCTTCTAGTTCTCTTTTTCTATCAAATTCATTTCTTTCTGCATACTCATCAACTTTAACATTCACACTTTCCTCAATTTTGTTAGTGTTAGAGTTGAAACACTTATAAGCTTTACTTTTTTTGGAATACCCTAGGAATATGCCTTCATCTCTTTTAGCATCAAACTTTCCATTCCTAGTGTCTTATAATATGTAGCACTTGCTTCCTGTCGGGTGTTCGCTTTGATCTTCAACTTGTAGATTTATACTTTGATGGATAACTTTAATATAACTTTGACTCTATCACCACTCCAAAGTCTACAAGGAAGAGGGCCAATTAACAAGGATCAAGAATGAGATCCTCCTACACTTTGAGCCTTAATGCTCAGGTGGGTGTACCTTTGACTCACTTCTCCAAAGGAGTCTCAAAACAATATACAACTATGTCCTTTACTAATTGACTAAAATATATTATCATTTAAATTTTGGTGTGTGTGGTTGATGATAATGAAATGCCTCTAGAGAATGGACCAGTGTGTTAACCTAGGGCAAAGAGTCACCCAATTACATACATTAGCTGAAGATCTTAAATCAAACACTCTTGGCCTCGGGATAAGTGCTTTTCCTATTACCCCTCTCCCTCAAACACTAGGACATAAAATTCTTATTTGGTTGTAAACTCACTGAACTCACCTAGAAGACTTTAATCCTAACTTTGTTAGGAACTCAGAGATGACTTCACAATACTCTTTGTTTACCATATGCTAATACACTTTGTGATACTAACATATATGAGCTCAAAACCAAAACAAGAAGACATACACAAATGTAAGATTGGAACTCAATAGCATTCCCATTAACATATTCAAGATCAATATACAATCAAAGCAACACAAAGATAGGAAATAGACCCAAAATCTAGCTCCTCTTTCCTCAAATGTTCATACAATCACAACCACTAGAACTGACCAAAATTCAGAATAGAACCTCAGGACCAAACCCTTACTCTATCAAAAAGCTAACTACTTATACCCCTAGTCACCTTGGAATCCTCAAAGAGGATGCATCAAGCTTTGGGTGACTAGGGTTAGGGTTTCAACTACCCAATCAATAAAAAATACAAAAAAAGTTATTGTAGGGAAAGAAACACAGGAAACCTAGAGAAAACAAATCTCAAACAGATCTGCCATCATCAAAATCTATGAGAACAATACAGAACACCAAGGAATTGCCATGAAAACCAGTCAAATTGGCCACCTACAAACACACCTCGAGCACAAAACCATACTTCTCTTGGTACAAAAACATCATGCCACCAACCACAGAGACCCTCAGACCAGTCTGCAACAACCAGTGCCACCAAACCAATCGAAATCAGCCACTAAAATGATAAATTTTGGTACTTCCTGTCGTTGGAAACCCCACTCAAAAATTCAAATTCAAACTGCAACGGTCAAGTCAAAAATTTTAAAATGCAATCATAAATCTTTTCCTTTTCCCGGCAGATCAGGCAGCTTACATTTAATCTTACAACAGTCACAAACCCTTTTGAAAAGTCTTCAGTCCAATTAGAAAACCATAGCCAATAAGAATCATACACATCAGCTCTGCATAGTAGACAGGACCCACAAAGTATAAACCTTCCATCGAATGTTTGTCGCATGATCGCATGGCCTAAAAAGATTCCATGTGATCACATGACACCCATAGATCCTGCATCTGTTAGCCCCTTTGAAAGATTCAGGCCCACTAACAAATCCTAATCACCTTCCCACTTGACCAATCAAAACATCGCAAGTTAGGGCCACCTATCAGAGGACCCACCCTTGTCAACTATCTGAGAAAAGTAGAATTGACGGCTGGCTTAAGATCTCATGGCTCTGACAACTTCCATGAGAACTTACGCTAACCATAGATCTTCTACAGATGTCAGATCCCACTGACAGATACGCTAGCAACCAGGTCCCACTAACACGTCTAAGTAAGATTCAAAATCAATGGATGGCACATGATCTCATGGGGTAGGAATATTCCTTAAGATCATGCATAGACTATAGATTGAAAAGCCTTCACTACAAGCACCACTAAAAGGATCCCACTCAACATTTCACCGACCAATAAGAAACTGCCAACTATGCCAACATGGCAGTGGATTCGCTTAGTTGAAAAGATACATCACACAGGAGAATCAATGGCTGGCATATAATCTCATAGGTCTGATAGATTCTATGAGAAGATACGCTAACCGCTTGATTGAACCAAGACCAAGACCTAGGCCCAGGGAAATATTAAAGGTCGAAACTATAGGAAAGAATCTAGCGCAGGGACCTAGGACTTAGGAAAAATTAAAGGGGACCTCACCAGACATAAAAACCTAACGGCCAAACAATATAAAAGGTCATTTTAATTAATACATGCGGATTTAAGGATTTAAGTCACCAAAAAGGTAATGATGAAAAATAATAGGGCTAGGGCATTTTTGAATTTTTTCCACCCAACGGCTAGTTTTTGAAAATTTGATAAGGGTTTCAGGGCTAGAGACCAAGAAAGAGACTCCAAAGACTAGGGGAAGACCTGCATAGCCATGAAAATTTTTCAGGGTGCTAACACTTCCAAAGATTCTAAAGTATTTAACACTCGGTGCATGCCCATGCCACAATTCATAGGGTGTCAGATTTGTACCTTTCTTGATATATACCTAGTTAAGAGAGTAGAAAGCTGTACTTATAGCTTCTTTCTAGTATTTCTATGCCACATTCTTATCAATCAACAATGTCCTTGCACAATCCAAGATAGATATGTTTCTTCTCTCTACTATACCATTCTGTGGAGGTGTTCTAGGTGCAGACATCTATCTTTTGATCCCTCTTTCATTGCAAAATAGATTGAATTCATTTGATGTAAATTCTCCACCTCGCTCAGATCTAAGACATTTAAGGTTCCTACCTGTCTCCTTCTCAACCTTAGCCAAATACCACTTAAACAATTGAAAAGCATTAGATTTTTCTTTTAGAAACATTACATGCATCATCCTAGTATGATCATCAACAAACAAGATAAAATATATAGCACCATAGTAACTGTGTACACCCATAGGTCCACAAAGTTCCCTATGAACCAAATCTAAAATGTTTTCAAAAGTAAAGGATTTTCTCTTAAAACTTGACTTTGTCATTTTTCCTAACTCGCATTCCTTACACATCATATTCTCAGGTTTCTTCAATCTAGGTAGACCTCTTACTTTCTTCTTCTTACTTATTTCTACCAGATTATCAAAGTTAACATGACATAGCCTCTTATGCCATAACCAAATGTCATCAAGTTGTGCAACCATACATGGTTCTTCAGATAGGTCAAGGTAGAACAAATTACCTCTAGTTTGTTCTCCACTTTTGATCACTTCACCAGTAGCATCAAATATTTTAACTTTCTTGTGATGAAATTCCACTCAGTAACCAGTGTTGTTGAGCTATACAATAGTTAGCATATTATAATTTAGACCTTCAACCCAATATGCATTTTCATAAGAGATCTTATCAGCCAGTTTAATTAAACCTTTTCCTCTAACAGGACATGGTGCATCATTACCAAATTTTACACTTTTACTCTATAATGATGTAAGGTCTCAAACTTACTCTTATCACTAGTCATGTGATGTGAACAACCACTATCAATAATACATTTGTCATTCTTGTTCACATAGGAGATCAATGTAGTTTTCTCATCCTCATCAAATTCATCTTTCATTGCAACATAGATTACCTCAATTTCAAAATCATCACTATCAGTGTCAATTTCTTCTTCAGCAATGTAACAAGATTTCTTATCTTTTCCTTTGTAGTTTTTGTGCCTTGGGTAGCTTCTATCATCTCTTCTATCTTTGTGTTTTCTTTTTCTTTCTTCATCTTTTGTTGGAAACAATTGTCTGAAGGAAATTGCTACTCAATTATGTATTGTCTTTGATGTCACACAATGTCATAGTCCGCAGCAACCAGTTACTACCGAGCTCAGTCGGTCTGCCAGACAGGAATATTAGTGCTTACTGAGTCCACTCGGTTATCAAAGAAAAGCAGTGTTTACCAAGTTCACTCGGTTACCAAAGAAAAGTTAGTGTTTACCGAGTTCAGTCGGTCATCGAAGAAAATTTAGTGTTTACCGAGTTCAGTCGGTCATCGAAGAAAAGTTAGTGTTTACCGAGTTTAGTCGGTCATCGAAGGAAAGTTAGTGTTTACCAAGTTCAGTCGGTTATCGAAGGTAAAATATTATCGGTGTTTACCGAGTTCCCTCGGTCTCCGAAAGATTATAGAAAGTTATGGTCACCGAGCACTGTCGGCCCTTGAAGGATTTTTGCAAATAGAGTTTGCTTAATTCAGCTGACTATTATACTAAATAATGTCGATTTGAAAAATCTAAAATCATATAAATAAAAGGTCAAATGTGAAAAGAAAATAAGAAACATAGTAGAAGATTTACAGAAGAAAAGACAGGAAAGGTGTATGCGAATTTGTGAAGGATGTTCAGATATCCTTGAGGTGCAGCAGAGATTTATTCGATCAGAAAGGATCAGACTTATGCAGAATAGAGATCTGTAATCAGCAAGACAGTTGCATTATTATACAGGTCATTTTTCATTGTTACCTTCTTATCATTGTAACAGTGAATTCTAAATCTCTTAACCGAGTTGGTTTAACAACCATATTGTAAATCCTCTAACAAGGTGACAATTCCATTGAATTGTTTTCAAGACCTCTTACCAGGCCACTCCTAGCAGGGTGTTTTAAATCCTCTAACAAGGTCACACCTAACAGTGTGTTTTGTAACCTTTTACCGGGTTGGCTTCTAATCGGGCATCACTTCAGAAAAGTGAAAATCAGTATCTAGATACATTGGTGGTTTTTCCCATATTGGGTTTCCACGTTAAATCTTGTGTCTCTTGTGTTCTTAATTGCTTTCTCAATCATATACATGTGCTGATGAATATCTAAGATAATTTTGCTAATACTTTCTGCATCTTCAAAGTTACTGCAATCTATTTACCGAGTGCTAAAACAGATAACATTGTTAAGATATCCTAAGGGATCTGGAAAGAATTAATTGTGAAGTGTTTTATGGTTGACTGATTCACCCCCCCCTCTCAGTCACTTCATCCATATTCCATCAATTGGTATCAGAGCTGTTGGTGCTTGCAGGAAGGGTTTCAAAGATCTAAGCTAAAGATTAGGATGTCTTACAAGAGGGAAATTCCAAAGCTCAATAGAGATAACTTTTCAGCATGGCAAGGTCTCATGCGACTTCATCTAGCTTCCATTGGTGATTCAGGATGTAAATACATTGATGAAGAATACACAATTCCTAATGGTGCATTAACTGTTGAAGACATTGCAGATAAAAAGACTCACAACACCATGATGATAGACATTGCATCTGCTCTCAGCTATGATAATTTGATGATATTAAAGACTGCACTATTGCATATGAAATGTGGATGGCACTGAAGAAAATATATGGTCGTGATGCAAATGTGAAAAGAGCCAAAGCAGAAAGCCTAAGAGGACAGTTTGACAAGATGAATATGAAGGAAGATGAAAACATTGCAAAATATGTTGAAAGAATCAAAGCAAGTGTAAGTGCAATTAGAGCTTCTGGAGGAACAATCTCAGATGAGACTGTTATAAGTAAGGTACTCAGAACATTACTCCCTATCTATGCAATAAGAGTATTAGCTATTCAAGAAAGAAGATGTGAAACAAACCACAATATAACTTTGGATGCTTTAGTTGGAAGATTGACAGCCTTTGAATTAGACAACTATGACAACTATGTTCCTAGTTCCAAAAATATTGAATCAGCATTTGAGGCCAAGGTTTCACTAAAGAAGAACAAGAAAATTAAAGAAGTTCAGTCAGAAAGTGAAGAAGTATCAGAAGAAAGTTCTGATAGTGATCTTGAAATTATAGAAGCATTACTTGCAAAGAAGTACTCTAGAGGGAAAGGTAAATATAAAGGTAAAACTCCTTTAATCTATTTTTCATGTGAAGAAATTGGACATATTGCAGCTAGGTGCCCAAACAAGCAAGTCAAAGAAGAGAAGAGAAGTCATAAGTACTATGGCAAAAAGAATTTCAAATCATACAAGGATAAAGGTAAGAAAACATATTTTATGGCTAAAGATTCTGATGATAGTGAAGAAGAAATTGTCTTTATTGCTATAAAAGATGAATCTGATGATGATGAAGATAAGATGGCACTTATTTCTCATATAAGAAAAGATGATATATGGATAATAGATAGCGGATGTTCACACCACATGACTGGTGACAAGACGAAATTTGAATATCTAGAAGACTGTGATAGTGGTAATGTAAGATTTGGAAACAATGAACCTTGTTGTATAAAAGGAAAAGGAAGAATCTCTTTAACCAAAGAACTCATATGTGATAATGCTTATTGGGTTGAAGGACTAAAACATAATCTTCTAAGTGTAGCACAGCTAATCAACACTGGTTTCAAGGTTGAATTCATGAATGGTCAAGCAAGACTGCTAGATGGAAAAGGAAAACTCATTGGATCAGGCAAACAAACAAAAGGTAACTTATTTTATCTTGATCTCAGTGAATATTCATGCTTTATTGCTCAAATAGAAGAAAGTTGGCTATGGCACAAAAGGTTATGTCATGTGAATTTTGATAACATGATAAAAATAAGCAAATTCAAGAAGGTTAGAGGCATTCCTACTTTGAAGAAACGTGACACTGGTCTATGTAAGAATTGTCAGATTGGCAAAATGAGTAAAACTAGTTTCAAGAGTAAGAACTATCAGTCTAAAGAAATTTTGGAAATTGTGCATACTGATTTATGTGGACCTATTGGAATACAAAGCTATACTGGAGATAAATTCTTTATTCTTTTCGTTGATGATTATTCTAGAATGATGACTGTTATGTATTTAAGAGAAAAATCAGAAGCATTTGAAAAGTTCAAATGGTACTTAGCAAGAGTAGAAAAGGAAACAGGGAAAAGATTGAAATGCTTAAGATCAAACAGAGGTGGTGAATTCATCTCCCATGATTTTAACAACTTTTGCATTGAAAGAGGAATCAAAAGACAGGTATCAGCTCCTAGAACTCCTGAGCAGAATGGAATAGCAGAAAGAAGAAACAGATCTATTATGGATTGTGCAAGGACTCTAATGATAGAAAAGAACATCGCTATAAAGTACTGGAAGGAAGCTATCAGCACTGCAGTTCATACCTTGAACTGGGTACAACTGAAGAAAGACACATTCAAAACTCCTTATGAATTATGTTATGGCTATAAACCCAATATAAGTTACATGAAAATATTTGGTAGCAAGTGTTATATCTTAAAAGAATCCAGAAGAAATAAATTTGATGTGAAAAGTGATGAAGGAATATTCCTAGGATATTCTAGCAAAAGCAAGGCATACAAATGTCTGAACTTATCTACTCACAAAGTCATAGAAAGTATACATGTAAAATTTGATGAGTTTGCAGAAAAGACTAAGGAAGAAAGCAAAAGGGAACCTGAGAACTACAGAAGATTCATTTACATTGAACCTGAAACATTGGCAGACACAATTATCAGTAAGGAAACTATATCTACCGAGCCGAGCACAGTTACCGAGTCACAAACCGAGTCACAGGAAGAAGTTCAAACCGAGTCATAGGAAGAAATTCAGACTGAGTCTCAGCCTGAAGTTACCAAGCAAATATCTACCAAGCCCGAGCAACCTGAAGAAGAGATCCTAGAAGACAACAGCATGAATCATTCAAAAGGCAAGGAACCTATACTAGCCAAATATGTCAGAAGACATCATACACCAGATCAAATCATTGGAAACAAATTAGATGGTACTATGACAAGAAGCAAGCTAAAAGGTACATGTCTGCTTACTGACTTTGAACCTAGAAATATCAAAGATGCATTGAAAAATGAAAGTTGGATTGAAGCAATGAATGAAGAATTAGAACAAATACAAAAGAACAAAACTTGGACTCTTGTACCTAGACCTAAAGATAAGAATGTAATTGGAACAAAATGGGTATTCAGGAATAAGCTGAATGAAGATGGTCAAGTATCTAGAAACAAAGCTAGACTGGTATGTAAAGGTTATTCTCAAGAAGAAGGTATAGATTATGGAGAAACTTTTGCTCCTATTGCAAGATTAGAAGGTGTAAGAACTCTACTTGCTTATGCAGCACACAAAGGATTTAAGGTATATCAGATGGATATAAAATCTGCATTTCTCAATGGAATTCTTGATGAAGAAGTCTACATTGAACAACCTGAAGGTTTTGTTGATCCGGATAAAAGGGACATGGTCTGCAGGTTACACAAAGCATTGTATGGTTTAAAACAAGCTCCTAGAGCATGGTATGAAAGACTCCATAACTATTTGATTCAGATTAATTTCAAAAGAGCTAATGATAACAGCAATCTATATATTAAAGAAGGACCTGATGACAAAATTGTATTGGCAGAAATATTTGTGGATGATACTATATTTACAGGGAATGAGGATCAGTGCAAAGAATTTTCAGAACAAATGAACAAAGAATTTGAAATGTCTATGTTTGGTTTAATAAAATTCTTTGTTGGTCTTCAAATTCAGCAAAGCAAGAATGGTATATACATTACTCAATCCAAATACATTAAGGAAATACTTAAGAAGTTTGGTATGGAAGATTCAAAACCAGTTGGTACACCCATGTGTACTGGACTGAAACTTACCAAAAATGATGATTCAAAAGAACTTGATCAGACCCTATACCGATCTACGATTGGAAAATTGAAGTATGTAGTACATACAAGACCTGATATTGCCTTAGTAGTCGGTATAGTAGCTAGATTCTCAGCAAAACCTAAGGAAAATCACATGATGGCAATCAAAAGAATCTTAAGATACTTAAGAGGAACTGAAGTATATGGTTTGTGGTATAAATTTGGAGGTAATCTAGACTTAAAAGTGTTTACTGATGCTGATTGGGCAGGAAACATTGATGACAGAAAAAGCACAAGTGGTGGAGCATTTTTTCTTGGAAAAAGACTGGTATCCTGGACTAGTAAAAAGCAGAATTGCACATCTCAATCCATAGCTGAAGCAGAATATGTTGCTGCTGCAGTAAACTGTTCAAATATTGTTTGGTTTAAATAGCTATTAGAAGGTATGAAGGTTGAAATCAAAGAACCAGTTGTTATATTTTGTGACAATACCAGTGCAATAAACATCTCTAAGAATCCAGTGATGCATTCCAAAACCAAGCACATTGCTATTAAATATCACTTTGTCAGAGAATTGATGCAGGACAAGGAAATCAGATTAGAATATATTCATACAAAAGAATAGATTGCAGACATTTTTACCAAACCATTACCTAAGGATGCATTTGTGTATCTAAGAGGTAAGTTAGGGGTCATTCCCCTATCCGAGGCTCACTAAATACAGTTTTAGTGATGCATCAACCAGAACATGATTGAAAATCAACCTGTTGATGCAGCATATTTAAGGAATCATTGCATATGAATTAGTACTTGAGGTACATTAATTTTCACCAGTAATATGTGAATTGTCTTTGGCATGTGTTGTCAAAGAGGGAGTGTTTGCTATGTCTTTGCTATTACTTCAAAAAAAAATTTCAATAGTCAGAAGGAAGAATTTTCAGGATACAAGAAGTTTGCTGACAGAGGGAGATTTGAATCTGAACCGAGCTAACTCTTTCAAATTTCTTATGATATGACATATTGTGTTGCCATCAATGCCAAAGAGGGAGATTGTTGGAAACAATTGTCTGAAGGAAATTGCTACTCAATTATGTATTGTCTTTGATGTCACACAATGTCATAGTCTGCAGCAACCAGTTACTACCAAGCTCAGTCGGTCTGCCAGACAGGAATATTAGTGCTTACCGAGTCCACTCGGTTATCAAAGAAAAGCAGTGTTTACCGAGTTCACTCGGTTACCAAAGAAAAGTTAGTGTTTACCGAGTTCAGTCGGTCATCGAAGAAAATTTAGTGTTTACCGAGTTCAGTCGGTCATCGAAGAAAAGTTAGTGTTTACCGAGTTCGGTCAGTCATCGAAGAAAAGTTAGTGTTTACTGAGTTCAGTCGGTTATCGAAGGTAAAAGATTGTCTTTGTTTACCGAGTTCCCTCGGTCTCCGAAAGATTATAGAAAGTTATGGTCACCGAGCACTGTCGGCCCTTGAAGGATTTTTGCAAATAGAGTTTGCTTAATTCAGCCGACTGTTATACTAAATAATGTCGATTTGACAAATCTAAAATCATATAAATAAAAGGTCAAATGTGAAAAGAAAATAAGAAACATAGCAGAAGATTTACAGAAGAAAAGATAGGAAAGGTGTATGCAAATTTGTGAAGGATGTTCAGATATCCTTGAGGTGCAGCAGAGATTTATTCAATCAGAAAGGATCAGACTTATGCAGAACAGAGATCTATAATCAGCAAGACAGTTGCATTATTATACAGGTCATTTTTCATTGTTACCTTCTTATCATTGTAATAGTGAATTCTAAATCTCTTAACCGAGTTGGTTTAACAACCATATTGTAAATCCTCTAACAAGGTGACAATTCCATTGAATTGTTTTCAAGACCGCTTACCAGGCCACTCCTAGCAGGGTGTTTTAAATCCTCTAACAAGGTCACACCTAACAGTGTGTTTTGTAACCTTTTACCGGGTTGGCTTCTAACCGAGCATCACTTCAGAAAAGTGAAAATCAGTATCTAGATACATTGGTGGTTTTTCCCATATTGGGTTTCCACATTAAATCTTGTGTCTCTTGTGTTCTTAATTGCTTTCTCAATCATATACATGTGCTGATGAATATCTAAGATAATTTTGCTAATACTTTCTGCATCTCCAAAGTTACTGCAATCTATTTACCGAGTGCTAAAACAGATAACATTGTTAAGATATCCTAAGGGATCTAGAAAGAATTAATTGTGAAGTGTTTTATGGTTGACTGATTCACCCCCCCCTCTCAGTCACTTCATCCATATTCCATCATCTTTATCATTCCTATCAGGACATCTAGCAGCTATATGACCAACTTTATTACATGCAAAACATATAATAGGGAGTTTACTTTTATATTTTCCTTTTCCCCTTCTCAGTCTTCTAGCCATAAGAGCTTCTAGATCTTCAAGTTCTTCATCAAAAGTGTCACTATCACTTTCACTTTCACTTTCACTTTCACTGATGCATCTTTCTTTTTCTTTCTTTGGCTTGTTCAGAACTAATTGTGACTTAAAAGAAGATTCAACATTACCAATACTACCAACAGTGAAGTTATCATAGTTAGAGAGTTCAAAAGTAGTCAGCTTGCCAACCAAACTTTCCAAAGTAAGCACATTTGCAGAGTTACATCTAGATTCCTGAATAGCTGAGATCTTAATAGTATATATAGGACACAGAGTTCTTAGTACTTTTCCAATTATAGTTTCATCATCAATAGTCCCACTTTCTCCTCAAATAGCATTCACAACTTCTTTTATTCTACCATAATATTGTGCAATGTTCTCACCTTCTTGCATTCTCATTTCATCAAGCTTACCTCTGAGACTCTCGGCCTTATCTTTTAGTACATTTATGTCACCACCATAGATCTTTGCAAGAGTGTCCCACATCTCCTTAGCACTTGTGCAATCCTTAATGTCCTCAAATTCTGGATAACTTAGGGCAGATGCAATTTCTAGCATTGCTTGATTATGTTCTTGCTTAGCTCTCATTTCTTTGATAGTCAAAGGTGCAATAGGTGAGACATAGTCATTCTCAATGTAGTACTTTACAAAATCACCAATATCGGCCAGATGCAGCTTGATCAAGCTTTGTCATGCAGGGAAGTTTTCCTTATTCAGCTTCGGTACCTCCTTCTTATACATCCTGATCATTTTCTTCAAGTCCCTTTAAACTTGATTTCTGTAAACACCAATAATAAGCAACACAGCTCTAATACCAATTGTTAATATGATTTAAAACAATAGAGAGGGGGGGTGAATCAGTTGTTCTCAGGTCTAAATGTATAAAATAAAATTCAAATTTTTTTCTTTAAATCAGATCTAACAACCAAAACCAACTCGGTCATCACTGATTCTATAATAGAAACATATAACATTGCAGTCCACTACCCAGCTGTATCTAACTTGTAAAACATAGAAATGTTTAAACCAAAACATTCACACAAGCATTGACACTAGGATTTATAGTGGAAACCCAATCTGGGAAAAACCACTTTGTAACATGCTACTATTATTTTCACTCTTCTGAAGTGAGCTTGATTAAAAGCTAACCCTATCAAAGGTTACAATACACACTGTTAGGTGTGACCCGGTTAAAGGATTTCAATCACTCTGTTAGAAGTGAGCCTTGTTATAGGACTTATATACATTCCATTAGAATGCAACCTTGTTCAAAGGATTTAAACATATGACTGTTAGGTCAAACTCTGTTAAAAGGATTTTGACTGTTACAATGGTTAGAAAGTAGTAGCAATATTGATCTGAAAAACATACAACTCACTTTGCAAATATCAGATCCAATTCTGTACACAAATGTTGGTTTACTGACTTTGAAACTTTGCCATCTCCATCTCTGATCTGCTCGGAACTTTTCTTCAAGCAATCACCACACTTCTCCTTTAGCCTTTTCTGCTTATACAGTCAATAACATCTACTGATCTTCCAACATCCTCTTTTCACCCATGCACACACATACCTAATGCTTAGGTTCCCTTAATACTTCCTCAATTAGGTTAACTCATCTTTTGCCGCTCAATCTCCTTTGTAGATCTTAGGGTTAGGTCATATTCATTGAATCTACCCGCTTTATGTTCTTCGACTCCTTTTCTAGAAACATCTTAAATCTCTTAAAGATTTACAATAAAACATATGTTAGTGCATTCAATGCTTTCAAACAATCAATAAATAAAGTCAACATGTTTTACATAATCCAAGAATTCAACAATGTCAGCTCCAAATCTAAATTCTCTTCAAATATAAAAATAATGATACTCAGTCAATACTATGATCAACTACTCCGTCTTCATGTAGAAAGCTCGATTATTACTAAAAATGTTTCATCAGCTTCTACTATCTTTCTCAGCAATTAACTGATGTTCGGTCGACACTAGAATTTTTCTCGGCATATACTAACTCGGTCGACACTAACATTACTTGGCTTGAACATTATTTCTCTACTTTTTCTTGGTCAAGCCTACTAGTTTAGTCTTCAATCTTACTAAGATAAATAATACATTATCTCATCATTGTACAACATAGTCAAGTACACTTTGTAGTATCAAGATAACTCAACCTTTCCTTAGGTGCTATTGTTACCATCCTTTCTTTCCCTTCTTCACAACAATACAATAGATATAGTACTTTCCTAGGTAGCAACAGTCTTACCAGTTAAGGTTTGACATCAATGACAACACAACAATTGCTTCAATTGTAGTTTCCAATAGTTGTTCATGTAGAAGAATTGTTTTTTAAAGAAGTGGTGAGACTACATGGTTTGCCAAAGAGTATAGTTTCAGATTGGGATACTAAGTTTGTTGGATATTTTTGGTGCACATTGTCGAAGAAATTAAAGACAAAATTGAAGTTCAGTTCATCACATCATCCACAGACTCATGGGCAAACAAAGGTGGTGAATAGGAGTTTGGGAAATTTGCTGAGATCTTTGGTTAGAGATAAGCCAATAGGATGGGATTTGATTTTACCACAGACAAAATTTGCATACAATAATTATATCAACAGGAGCACTGGTAAATCACCATTCCAGATTGTATATGGAAGTAGTCCCAAAAATACATATGAGTTGAGGAAGATAGATAAAGGAGAAATAAGTAGTGCCAAAGCTGAGGAATTTGCAGAACATTTGAAGAACATCCATGAGGAGGTGAGGAAGCACATTACCAAGATGAATGAGTAGTATAAGGCAAAGGCAGATGACAAAAGGAGGCATAAAGAATTTTAGGTTGGAGATGAAGTTGTAATACCCCAAAAATGGGCTATAAGTTCATTAACCTCCTATATCGACATATCAAACAAAATCGACATCGAAATCCTAACCAAAGGCACATCTGAACATCATCGAATCCTAATTGATTATCTCAAATTCTGCATTAGGGAATATTCCTAGTAATATTCCTAATTATCTTAATTATCTTTAATTTTATAATTATTTGGCGATAAATCATATCTATCCTAAAGTTTGATTAATTGAATATTCTGAATATTTAATTAATTAGATTTAATTTGGCCACTTAATTATTTAATTGAATTTAATTCCATTATTCCTAATTATGATATTTAATTTTGACAATAAATCCAAAATCTTACAAATAATTGATTAAATATTTTATTTAATTAATTAAATCATTTTGTCATTTTTTAATATTATAATTTTGAATAAAAGTTTGAAAAATAATTGATTAACCCATAAATCAATTGTTTCATTTTTCAAAATCAATTAATTTGGAAATAAATCACTTTATTATTAAATTAATTCATATTAAAAACATCCACAATCACAAAAGCAGACAAGTATCAATTATCAATTAAAACTAAACTCTATTTTGAGTTCAACTTTGCTTTTGCATGTTTTTGTGAGTTAATTATTCTTTATAATCAGATAACTCAAAAATCAAGCTGAGTTAATCTGAGTGATTTATGGCTTTTTTTCATGCACCTCCAAAGCCCTCGATTTCTATAAAATCAAGGCTCAGCTCTTCATAATTCATCTCATAATTTGCAAACTTATGATGGTGAATTGTTATCTGGAGAATCAGAGCTTCTTTGTGAATCAACCACGTTTTGTGAGATCACTTTTGTTTTCATTTTATTGTTAGATCATTTTAGCATATCAATTTCCATATTAGCATAGATTCATATCAATTTTCATCATATCATTACATCTAAAATCCAAAAAAATAGATTAATTGCATTCATATTTTATATCATTTTTGCATTCAAATCCTTCATTTAGGTGTCGTCAAGGTCACTAATCTCGATAACAATCTGAGAACATCATACTCGCACCTATTAGAAGGCAATAAATCACCTGGTTAGTTTAGCTTTTAATTCATTGCACGATTTCATTTTTGCTAACCTCTAATGTTTTACTAAAGTGTTGTGTCTACAGATCAGGTATAATTTTCACACACACATTTCTAGCACCCACCATGGGGCAACCCACCTTTACATGCTGGTTTTTAACTTTTTCTCTAAAAAAAATTTTGTAGGTTGGACACATATGAGGAAAGCCATAGTAAAAAGTTCAAAATTTTTTGAGATGTTTTGAATTTTTAATAATTTTTTCTGGAAATTCTGGAAAAAATTAATATCTGATGCAAATCAGCATATTTTTCAAAAAAAATTATATTTTTTGAAAGCTCTTTAAATTCTACAGGGGGTCCATTCTTTGTATTTTAAATTTGGATGCAATATAATAGCTCAAATAGTCAATTTACAAAAACTAGTCTATTTTGTCAAAACGGGTCTCTAGGGCACAAATGAAGAGATTTTTCTAAAAATTTTACATTTTTGGAAAGCTCTCTATTTTTTAGTTGGGTTCTCTATTCTGAATTTCTATTTTTGTGCCCAAAATCATATCAAAAAAATTAGATCTTGTTGACTAGGTCAAATGCAGCAAAAAAAAAAAAAAATTGTGATGGGTATGCACTTATTTTTTTCACATGGTTCAATGAATGATATGAGTTGTCATTTGGGTTAATTTATGGTTATTATTGCTGATAATAATTGATTTTTAGAGCTAACCCTAGGGTTTTCATAATTTTAAGATAGGTTGCATATCTTGTTTGCTTGTTTGTTTGTTTTCTTATCGGAGAGTTTGTTGCTTGCTTGCACGGGATTGCTTAACAAAGATAAAAATCAAGTAAATATCTACTAAGCACATCACAAGGATCTCAATTATTCTACTTGTTCTGATAATATTTTGATTTGGACTTAAAATAAATCTCTTGCATGTCTGGCTTGAGTGCTTCTTTTGATGCTTTTGTTTTACACACTTGCATAATTGAAACTAGGTTGTGACACCTTACGTATTCATTTTAGCAGTCTTAGATACTTGTGATTGATCTAAATTACTATCTTGGGTTATTAGACCTGCTAATCCATTGGCCCCTCATTCCACCCCGTGGTTACAATCTCAGCGCCATAAAAGGGAGGGGTCTAGAGGATAGAAGCATTAATTGTTCCACTAGGCACCCCTTTTGTGATTTTTAGAACTCACTTATTTTCTAAGTTGTGGACTCATTTTTAGCTTGTGTGAGGGGTTAATTGTTCCACCTTATGGAGTCACCTCATATTCTCTTTAAGCGTTAAGTGTTCCTCTTTCTTCTTTTGGGTACTTTCAGTAGATTTACTTTCAGAAATATATATGTGCTCACATAGTAATTAGGCCCTATGAACACTATTTGTGATTCTTGAGAGATTGGATTCCTAGTGAAATCCTTCTTGATGACAGAATCCTTGTAGGTAGGGAGAATACTTAGTGCATTTCATGTTCTACTTGGTTAGTGCATCTTCTCTCATTGATCGATACATTCTCTCTCTGGAGAGGTTGATAGATCACGTGGGGTTGACATCACAGACCTTGGTGAAACAAACTTTGTCTTAGTGTGTCAGATTAATCTGCTTGCTTTGTTTGGGTTAAAAGTGAAGAGGCATCAAAACCTTGGATCTGGAGCCAAGTCCCCTTGTCGTAGCATATTGTGAGTCACCTTTAGAGAGGGTTAACTATAGCGGACGATCCCTTCACATGACAAACTACGTTGACAGAACCTCAAGTGGTAATAGCCATTTTAGACGTGGTAGTAACAACCGCTATATAAATGTCCTTGTGGAAGAAATCTTCACAGGTGTGGTTCATTGTTGGGTTGTCAGATCTCCCTAGCAGCTCCTGATTGATTAAATTCTTGGACTGTGTCAAAACCCTAGTGCACTAGGATTGGAGTTCACCCCTTTGGATCATAAAAGTTGCAGAGTCAAACCATTACTAAAAACCCTAGCGAGGCCAAATTTTTATTTTCTAGGGTATATGTGCATCATTGCAAAACATTTTGGAACATACACAATTAGCACTTCTGAGGATTAGAACAAATAAGTCACTTGATTGTTCATGCACAAGGTTGCTTTTGCCCTTGTTCATTATTTTCAGACATGCTTGAAATCACTTGCTTACTATTTTGCGTGCTTGTTTATCTATCTGGTTACTGAAAATGAACAAATATGTTACAATCCTCAAATCTGGATAGTACAATTTGCAAACAATCTGAATCTGAAAACTCAAAATTTGCAAAATCTGAAGTAAAATCCTTTTTTGGAGTTAAAAGTCATCTTAGGAGGTCAGAAAGTCATATGAGTTTCTATCATGTGTCATTTCATTACTACCCATCTGTCATATGATAGAGAACCCAGTGTCGTACGAGTCTTTCTGCCAGTCAAATTCAAAAAGTCAAATCTTTCTAGCAACTGTCATATGATCCTTTCAACTATCATTTCATAGCATACCCACTGTCATATGAGTCTGTAGAGTGTCATTTGGGAAATTTTTCAAAGTTGTCAGAATTGCTAGATATTTAGCTTTTTTAGCCTATTTCCAGAATCTGTTGAACAAATCACTGTGTCAAGAACAGAGCAGTAGCTATTGAGAATCCTATCATTTTCCAAAAGTGGTCTTTTGAATCTAATTCAGCCTTCTATTTAATCGATTTGAGTCTTTATCATCTTGTGTCAAAACCTTGTCATAACTATCAATCTTCTATCAAATCTTCAAAAATAGACTAAGTGTTGTGAACTTATGTCTGCTATCTTTTGGGAAATCTACCCATACATCCAGGGCATAGTATCCTTCACCCACATCTAATCGAATCTTCAAATCAATCAAACCTTGACAAGGTTGTGTCATCTGATCATCTTGATTCAATTCATTCTTTAGTCATTTGAATCTTATTCTTTGTTTCACTCAAAGTTGATGGTGGAAACCAGAGCTTCCTCACACAAGAAATCTGGAGAAGCATCCCAGAACTTACCTATAACCACTACCGGGGGTCCAACTCTTGAGTAACTCATTAATTCTAGTCTTTATGAGGATGATGGTATTGGCAACTTTCGATTAAAAACTGGTTACATTCCTCCTCCATCAACTCACAGAGGTACCCAACAAACCCCACATCAATCTATTCCAGGGAGTCCACAAACTCCTACCATATCTCAAGTAGGGACAAAATTTGGCTCTCAAGGAGCTCAATCTCAACATGGTGTAGATCAGGAACCCACACCTGAAGAAATTTTTGAATATCAAAATGATGATAACTTCAAATGAATGATGAAGCATTTCTTGAAAGAAGACAGAGAAGCATACTTTTTACAGTTGGCTCATCAAGGAGCTAATCTTCCTCCTAATTTTAATTTTGAAGCTATCATCACACATGAGGAAGAAACTCCAATAATGGCTATGATGAAACAGATACATGCTTTACAAGTCAAACTTAATAGCCTTGAGAAAGAAAAGGAACCCAAGGAGTTCTCCATGGAAGCTCTATGTCCTTTTCCTTTTGACAAAGACTTGTATATGCCACCATTTTTGAAAAGAGTGGAGATGTCAAAGTATGATAAGTATGATGGACACTCAGATCCTCAAGATCATGTTAGAGAATTTTGTACACAATCCATGGAGTTCATGCATGAACCGACCTATCTAATGCACCTCTTTCCTAGATCTCTGGGTGGAGCAGCCATCCACTGGTTCTCTAGATTGCCTTCTACTATCAAAAATTTTGAGGAGTTGATCAAATTGTTTTATCAACAATACTCCTAGAATATTCAACATCCAATCACCATGATTGATATCTGTAATCTCAAGCAATATCTAGGAGAACCATTCCTAACATTTCTCAAGAGATGGAGGAAGAAGTTCTCTCTATATGCCAGACCTATTCCAGAAATAGAAAAACTAGAAATCTTCATCAATAACCTTGTTCTAGAAATCAATTATCCTCTACAAATGCAAGATCATACATCTTTTGCTAAGATGGTGGATAATGCTATCAAAATTGAAAAAGTTCTTGTGAAAAAAGGAGAAATCACACTTCAAAAAGACAAGTACGAATCAGGATCCAGTTCTAAAGACAAGAACAAAAATTGGAACAAGAACAAAGGCATCATCATAGATGGCATTGTTGATACTATCTATGCCCCATCAAAGGCACCAGCCTACAATCTGAGTCTTGGTTCCCAAGCCATAAAAGCTTCAGAACAAAAGTCATCTAAACCATTCCAAAAGAAGTCAGAATACAAATCTTGGGATAAACATCAAAAGTTCACTCCTCTTGGAGAATCTTTAGAATCAGCTATGAAAACCCTACTGGCTGATAACATCATCTCTTTTCCAGCAATCCAACCACCTAATTCTAAGCCTAAGCCAAAATAGTGGAGAGAAAATGAATTATGTGATTTCCATCAAGGTAAAGGTCACAAAACAAATAACTGCTTCCGGTTGAAACACACCATTCAAGATCTGATCGATAATGGAGACATCATAGTTGACAACCCTAAGAGAAATAATGATCATACAGCATTTACAGAACTATTTCTACAACATGGTCAAGGATTTTCAACTTCTCAGCCTAATATGGGGGCAAAAGTCAACTATGCCTACTATGGAAATAATGCTGTCATCAATATGGTTGAACCCTGTCTCTCAGAGCATTGCAATGTCATCACAATTGTAAGAAGAGATAGAAAAAATCAATCCACCAATATAGTTACTTGATCACAAGCCCAAGCACATCTGAAAGGACAAATCCCAGATTCATCAAATGTCCCTAAGGTGCCCTTCAATCTTTCATCTACTTCTAAACAGAAGGCTGCTTCCAAATCTTCCAATTCTAAAGATACAAGGCCTACATCTTATAGCATTTTTCAACAACTCCAGCACACTAATGCCAAAATCTCCATGTTTGAGTTGCTTCAAATATCTCCAGCTCATAGAGTCATACTAGACAAAGCTTTTCTCGGTTCTAATGTTCCTGATGACCTTGATTTAGATAGGTTCCAGACTATGGTTGGACATCTTACATCCCCGTAATATATCTCCTTTTCAGAGGAAGATGACAACTCCTTAAGTCACCCACATAATCAGCCTTTGCATATAGAAGTCTTGATCCAGAACTGTAGAGTCAAACATGTGTTGATAGATGGGGGCGCTAGCCTAAACATTTGTTCTTACAACTTGATCACACAATTGAGAATTTTAGAATTGGCTATTGATCCTAGAAAGAAAATAACTATCAAAGCCTATGATGAACAAGAAAGATCTTCTAAAGGCACCATTGTCTTACCTATCAGAGTAGGTCTAGTTATCAAAGATACCATCTGTCAAGTGCTTGATCTACGTTTGGCTTACAATATCCTCCTAGGGAGACCACGGATACATGAAATGCAAGCTATTCCTTCTACATACCATCAATGTTTGAAGTTTCCTTATGAAGGAGTAGAGGTTACTATCCCCGCAGATCTAAATATAACTTGCAATACATTGAAGGAAAGTGTCGATAAGCTTGTGCCTAATAACAGAGAATCTTCCATTGAATCAACTAAAGAAGCATCCACATCTAAAATGGAAGATCTTGCAAAAGAGGTTAATATCAAAGAAAATAGTATGGGAGAATATACTATGGAGCCAGTCTTATCTTTGACATCTCTCCCTATCTCACCTAAGTCTTATGGACAATCTTTGAAACAATCCAAGCCCGAACCTAAGGAACCTCTTGAAGCATATAAAAATAATTTTGTGGTAGAACAAGTATCCAAGAAAGAGTTTGAAGAGGATGAAGCTGTGCTATCATGGCTATACAAAGATGAACCTGAATCCCACAATGTTCAAACTAGCAACTCTACAATACCATAGATCCCTTCTAAGTCATACGGTCTAGGAAATAAGTTGATAGCTAAGATGGGATATTCAGCTAAAGGACCTCTAGGAGTCAAAGGAAAAGGTCTTGTGACACCTCTCCCACATACTGGTAGAGAAAATAAGAATACTGTTGGCCTAGGCTTTAAGAAGAAACCCTATCACCTCAAGGGTAATTGTTCTCATTTCATAGAGTAGATCACACCAGGAGAACCTCTTCTTAAGAAAGAAGAAATAGAACCATCAGATAGCGATTCAAATAGCTCAGAACTCATCCCCTATGAAAAATTGCCTAAGGAGATCAAAGACCTTCTTGATGATAAAGATGATCCAATCAAAAGAATTAATGTAGTAGAAATACAAGAACCTACTATCAATCAAGAGATAGTTGCAACACAAGAACTATCTAATCTCGAAAATAATCAAGAAGAATAAGGTGGTAGTTATTCCGAAATTGATTCCCATGAGTATGAATTCAAATTAGAAACTTAGGGTAACCCCTCTTGGGGTATTCACCCTGACTTTACTCATGTTCTAAGATTTCCTAGACATCTTGAATTAGAAGCCGAATCAAATGACTATGAATGGGGAGCCATTTCAGAACCAGATGAAGATGATCTTATTACAAAGAAACATGTTGATGTTATTCACCAATCTGCACCTAATCCCAACGTAAGTCTAGAGTGAAATGATGAACCTATCGAGTCTGATCCACCTATGGAAGAATTGGACTCCCATAATGACATTGAGCCTATTCATGAATTGAATGTTTTAAGTTGTAATATCACCTTTGAACTCAAGCGTTGAGTTAGGACCAATGATGACAAATCCATATCCATAAAAACTATCTCCCAATCTTTCCCTACTTTGACTATCCAATATCTAGAACTTATTGATCAAACCTCCACAAATCTGAGCCATGGTATTTATACCTTCCTGAATGACTATGCCCTTGCTTGCTACCTAAATGAAGTTGAGCCTATGAGGACTTCCATCAATGAACTGAGTGTTAGCATGATGGAGTCGGACATCAAGTATCTTAGTCAGAAAAATAAGAATAAAAATTAAAAAAAAAAGAGTTATGAGGGTGAAAACCGCTTTGTGGCAGTCTCAGAACCTACAAAAGTAAAAATAAAAGATGTATCTAAAGGTGAAAACCTCTCTGAGGTGCCTAAGGATGAGATATTTGATGTCCTTCCAAGTCATTTACGAGACAGATCTCCAGTTCTAATTGAGCCCACTCAATCCATCAATTTGGGTACAATAGAGGAACCACAATTGGTACATGTAGCACAATCATTATCAGAAGAAGAGAAGAAAAAATTTACTACATTCCTAACAAACAAGAAGATCAAATTTGCATGGAATTACTCAGATATGCCAGGGTTGGATCCTAATCTTATCATGCACCATTTATCTATAGCTTCTAATATAAAACCTATCAAGCAAAAATTGAGAAAGATGCATCCTCATGTTGCACTCTTGGTAAAAGCTGAATTAGAAAAGCTCCTAAAAGCTAGATTCATCTGATTTATTGACTATGTAGAGTGGATCTCCAGTATTGTACCTATTTCTAAACCAAATGGTTCAATCAGAGTGTGCATAGACTTTAGAGATGTGAATAGAGCATGCCCTGAGGATGATTTTCCACTACCTAACATTGATATGATAGTGGACATGACTGCGGGTTTCGAGATGTATTCCTTAATGGATGGTTTCTCTGGATATAACCAAATAAAAATTTCTCCAGAGGATCAAGAGAAAAATGCTTTCACATGTGCATGGGGTACCTTCTGTTGGAATGTCATGCCATTTGGGCTTTAAAATGTTGGTGCTGCATATCAAAGAGCAATGACATCTATTTTCCATGACATGATGCATCAAACCATGGAAGATTATGTTGATGACACATTAACAAAATCTATGATCAGAATTGAACATCTAAAGGACTTGAGCATGATCCTAGACAAAATGGAAAAGTTTAGTCTCTGACTAAATCCTAAGAAGTGTGCTTTTGGTGTCACTTCTGGAAAGCTCTTAGGATACATAGTCTCAAAGAAGGGTATTGAAGTTGATCCAACTAAAGTAAAGGCTATAATGGAAATGCAACCTCCAAAGAATATTAGTCAAATGAGGACCTTGCAAGGAAGAGTTCAATCTATCAGAAGATTTTTATCACAGCTTGCTGATATATCACAACTTTTTACAAAAACATTACATAAAGGTGTCACCTTTGCATGGAATGAAGAATGTGAAAAGAAATTTGATCATATCAAGAAGTATCTATCAAATCCATTCATGGGAATCCATTGATCCTATTCATGGGAATCCATTGATCTTATATGTCTCCACAACAGATACATCACTGGGGGCATTGCTAGCACAACACGATGAGAAATAAAAGGAAAGAGCTATATACTATATCAGTACAACATTGGTTTCATATGAGAAGAACTATTCAATGATTGAGAAAGCTTGTCTAGCTATGATCTTTGCATCATATAAATTGAGACATTACATGTTAGCTCATACCACACAATTGGTAGCTAAGATTGACCCGCTCAAGTACCTCCTAAGAAAAGCTGCCCTCACAGGTAGATTAGCTAAATGGGTCATGCTCTTAAGTGAATTTGACATTGAATATGTGGAATGAAAAGCTATCAAAGGATAGGTTATTGCTGATCAATTAGTAGATGCACCTATGATTGATGACACACCACTACAAGTGGAATTTCTAGATTCCTCTATCATGCATCTTTCTTCTAGAGAATGGCAATTATTCTTTGATGGCTCCTATACATAGAATGGATCTAGAGTAGGCATATTTTTCATAACTCCTCAAGGATACTCAACCCCAAAAGCATTCAGATTAAAGTTTCCTTGCACAAACAATATTGCAGAATATGAAGCCCTTTTGAATGGTATGAAACTAGCAATTAAGTGGAGAGTGACAAAGCTACACATTCATGGAGATTCTCAACTTGTTATTCATCAAGTCAATGAAATGTACCAAACTAAAGATGAAAAGCTCATTCCTTACAAGAGAATGGTAGATGATTTAAAGAAGTATTTCATATCTATCACATTTGAGCAAATTCCTAGAATGGAGAACAAGGCTGCCGATGCAATGGCAATGCTATCTACTTTATTACAGTAGCCTGAACATGAGCTATGCTGCGAGTTCCTGGTGGAAGCACTATCTTATCCTGCATATGACTCACCTAAAACCTGCATGATTTACATTGTTGTAGGTCATGATTCATCCAGATACAAAAACCTATTTTCCTATCTCCAAGAAAAAATTATCCCCAATACTTTCAACCGCCATGAAAAGAGATACCTTATCCGAAATGCCTCCTGATATGTCATCATTGGTCACGATCTATACAAACAAGGTCTAGATGGTACACTACTTAGATGTTTAGAACGGGATGAGTCTCAACATGCATTAGAGGAAGTCCATGATGGTATTTGTGGGTCACACTCGAATGGTTTAACACTAGCTCAAAAATTTATTAGGGCTGGGTACTATTGGCCTGAAATGGAGAAAGAGGCTATCAAGTTTGCTAAGAATTGTCAAAAGTGCCAAGTGCATGGAAACTTCATTCATGCTCTAGGGAGAGATCTAATCCCCTTTAAAATGCAATGGCCTTTCCATCAATGGGCATTTGATCTTATCGGGATGATTCATCCTCATTCTTCTAATGGACATACCCATATAATCACAGCTACAGATTATTTTACAAAATGGGTAGAAGCAGTCCCTTTGACACAAGAAACTGCAAAGCAAATATCTATGTTCATATTGAACTATATCATATGCAGATATGGGATGCCTCATTCCATAATCATAGATAATGGTGGCCAATTCAAGAACAAAGACCTAGATGATTTATGTGCCAAATTCAAGATCACACAACATTGGTCTTCTATCTACTATCCTCAAGGGAATGGACAAGTAGAAGCTTCTAACAATAATCTATTGAAAATCTTACACCAAACAATTAATAAAACAAGAAGAGATTGGCATCTCATGATCAATCCAGCTCTTTGGGCCTACAGAACAAGTATCAGAACACCTACTGGGGCTACACCTTTCACTTTAGTTTATGGGTTTGAAGCAGTACTACCTATTGAGGTTGAAATCCCATCACTAAGAATCAGAATGCATGGTCTAGTAATTGATGATGACTACAGAGTGTCTAGGTTGCAAGAACTTGAACTACTAGATGAGTGCAGACAAGCAGCGTATGATCATCTCAGAGTATATCAAAAGAGAATGTCTAGAGGCTACAACAAGAAAGTCAGACACAAAGAATTTCAGGTTGGTGATCTAGTCTTGAGAGAAAATCCTAAAAATCAATCCCATAGAGAACACAAGGGGAAGTTTAAACCCTATTGGCTGGGTCCCTTTGTAATCATTACTACTTTTGGCGCTGGTGCCTATCAACTCTCAATGATTGAAGGAGAATAGCTCCAAGAACCAATCAACATTCTCCATCTGAAGAAATTCTACACCTAAGGCATTCAGTCTATGGTAAAATGTCCTGAAAAAATGATCTTGGTGAAAACCTAGCAATAGGCACCTTATTGAAAAAATGAAAAATACAAAAAAATGAGAAAAAAAAAAGTGCCTTGGTGAAAACCTGGAAACAGGCACCTTGGTAGCAAAAATAGAATCTCTACCAAGATGGTGAAAACCTGGCAAACGGGCACCACTTGTTTCAAAATGCTCCATCTATCAATGCAATCTTGGTCTTTCCTAGCTTTCAATCTTGCTTTAGTTTGTACATATCTCCCAGTTTGTTTCTGCATTCTTGTTCTCAATAAGTCGGTTTGTACACCAATCAGCTCAAGCGTATGTATCCTGTCAATGTTTAACACTTGGGGGAAATCACAGTCATATCCTATGGTCTCTAGTATATCTTAGACATATCATATCCAGTCAGAGTCCTTTGAAGCTTCATGTGAGTCAGTTAGTTAGTCTTGTCTCCAAAAAAGATTTTGCATCAACAACGCAATCAAACATCAAAACTCAACTGAAGACAATCTATTCTTTTTACATGCTTTTATCTCCTTGTATACTTACTGATTCACATTGAGATTTTTGCATATTATGTCCTTTCAAGCTCTTCGATGATGTCCTTTATAGGATTTAGAGAGTGATGACTGGGGGCATAATCTTTTCTTTGTTTTCTTCTTGTATGTGAAAATCTAACAACTTTGGAAATTCTAGATTGAAATGGTGTCTGACTGTAAGAGCCTCTATTTTGAATTGGATGGCCATGTGTACCTCAACCATTGATACACGAAAAATTCAAGGAAGTTTGATCTAACTATTGTCTTTTTGAGTGAGTTCTTTCTCCTACTGTGAAATGAGATCTTGCCTAAGGATGTGAATGATAAAGAGTCACTACGGGTAATTCACATTGGATTTTGAATGACCTCTTGACTGTTTGATGTGTTTGCACACAAGGCGTATTCAGGTCATCATGACATTTATGTTTTTGATGCTTATAAAAATTTCTATATCAAAATGGACATGATATTCAGGTCATCTTGGCGTTTATGCCTTGATGCTTATATCTAATCCGACATTCCAAAAACAAAATCAATATTCATATATCCATGGTTGTTGACCAGTGGGTGTTGTATTAATTCTTGCGCATACAAATTGATATTCATATGTCTATGGTTTCATAACTAGTGGGCATTGTATTGATTTATCCGGTTACCTAAAAGTTCAATGATGATAACAAATCGACATATGATCAGTGACTAGGTCCTAGGTCTTAGGTTGCATTTCATTTTTCATGTTTCTTTGCATTTTTGCATGTTTGCATGATCTCACAATGGCTAAATGAACTTCAATGCTTAAACAATTCTCCACTTGTCTCTTCAAATCTAACAAGAGCTGAATCTCACACGAAGGTTCCTCCAATAAAACAACAAGTAGAATTTTTTTTTTTGGGATCAAAATCAAAATCTGAGATCATTCATATTGTCAACTACTTACATAATCGACCTTCAATCATCACAAAAATCCAGAATTCAACTTAACTGATTATCTTACATCAAACTATAAAAATTTCAACTTGGTCAACCATGGTCAACTCATGGTTTCACCTAGTCAAACATGGTCTTTTGGACCTCTAAATGATGCAGAATGCATTCTCAGATGTCTTTAACCACTTCTTACAATCAATTAACATGCTTCTAAACTATTCAACGCTGACCTTTTCTTGTCAGATTTCAATTTTAATCCCAAAGGGGGCATGGTATTGCATATCATTCAAAGTCTGTAATCTAATTTGAAATCATATCTTTGTTGAAATCACATCTTTCCTTAGTAATCAAGACAACAGCCACATCTAGTTGTCGATTCATCAGAAAGACCTCATTGATTGGGGCAAATCAATCATCGCTCGGGGCATATCAAATTCATCAAGATCCATATCAATCTGGTACTCTCCTAATCTTGTAAATTGTATCATTTTTTGTAACTATCAATTCAATTGTGTTATTTCCTTGATTCTTTAGTAACTGAAGGGTTCAGAGGTGATACCTACATGATTCTTTTAAGGAAAATTGAGTCTGGAATCGGTCACTCACTTCTTCGCAATCATAAGGTTCAAAATTAGGCATTTTGACACTTCTTTGCAATCATTGGTTCATTACTTTTATAGTTTCCATTATCTTTGGTCATTCAAGACCTGTTATCTTCATATCAAATCTTTCAATCAGCTTCTGTCTCATATCAATTATCAAACATCAGTTTCATATCTTTATCAAACACAAACTGTCTTTGAACCATTGTGCTTTGCACAATAATTCAAAGAGGGGCAAAATGTAATACCCCAAAAATGGGCTATAAGTTCATTAACCTCCTATATCGACATATCAAATGAAATCAACATCGAAGTCCTAACCAAAGGCACATCTAAACATCATCGAATCCTAATTGATTATCTCAAATTCTACATCGGGGAATATTCCTAGTAATATTCCTAATTATCTTAATTATCTTTAATTTTATAATTATTTGGCGATAAATCATATTTATCCTAAAGTTTGATTAATTGAATATTCTGAATATTTAATTAATTAGATTTAATTTGGCCACTTAATTATTTAATTGAATTTAATTCCATTATTCCTAATTATGATATTTAATTTTGACAATAAATCCAAAATCTTACAAATAATTGATTAAATATTTTATTTAATTAATTAAATCATTTTGTCAATTTTTAATATTGTAATTTTGAATAAAAGTTTGAAAAATAATTGATTAACCTATAAATCAATTGTTTTATTTTTCAAAATCAGTTAAGTTGGAAATAAATCACTTTATTATTAAATTAATTCATATTAAAAACATGCACAATCACAAAAGCATACAACTATCAATTATCAATTAAAACTAAACTCTATTTTGAGTTCAACTCTGCTTTTGCATGTTTTTGTGAGTTAATTATTCTTTATAATCAAATAACTCAAAAATCAAGCTGAGGTAATCTGAGTGATTTATGGCTTTTTTTCATGCACCTCCAAAGCCCTGGATTTCTATAAAATCAAGGTTCAGCTCTTCATAATTCATCTCATAATTTGCAAACTTATGCTGGTGAATTTCTATCTGGAGAATCGGAGCTTCTTTGCGAATCAACCACATTTTGTGAGATCACTTTTGTTTTCATTTTATTGTTAGATCATTTTAGCATATCAATTTCCATATTAGCATAGATTCATATCAGTTTTCATCATATCATTGCATCTAAAATCCAAAAAAATAGATTAATTGCATTCATATTTTATATCAGTTTTGCATTCAAGTCCTTCATTTAGGTGTCATCAGGGTCACTAATCTCGATAACAATCTGAGAACATCATACTCGCACCTACTAGAAGGTAGTAAATTGTCTGGTTAGTTTAGCTTTTAATTCATTGCACGATTTCATTTTTGCTAACCTCTAATGTTTTACTGAAGTATTGTGTCGACAGATCAGGTACAATTTTCACACACACATAAGTCATGGTTCATTTGCGGAAGGAGATATTTCCAGTTGGTACATATAACAAGCTAAAAATGAAGAAGTTTGGACCATGTAAGATATTGAAGAAGGATTATTTTGGAAATTCCTATGAGGTCGAGTTGCCTACAAAGCTAAATATTTCACCAGTATTTAACATTTCAAATTTGACAGAGTATCATGAAAGGGGTGTTGAAGATGAGATCACAACTACATAGTGGAGTATTCCAGCAACTAGTTCAACTACCAAGGAGATTGAGGATATATTGGATAGTCATGTTGGTAGAAGCACAAGGAACAGGACATATGAAGAATATCTGGCCAAATGGAAAGGATGACCTATTGAAGATTCATCATGGCTAGCAAGAGAGGAGGTTAACCGTCTTGGTTTTCCTCTGTACACCTAAGTCGTGACAGGGTCACTTCTCAAATTACCCCAGGTGTCTGATGCAGGAGCATCCTAGGTGTAAGAGAAATCTTGCATCACCCAAAAAAAAATATTTCTAGTTTCTTTTCAATAAGGGCTATCTTGTGCAGAGCTGCTATTTATGGAAACTTACTATTTTTAGTAAGTTGGTCATACGATCTCAGAATGTTCTAATTTCATAGGTGGAGGTTCATCTTAGTCATATCAGCCCACTAGTTGAGTTTCATTGTCATATCATCTATATCAGTGAAGTTATTAAGGTTTTTGGGTACGAAATCTTTCAGGCCAATTTTGAAGGCCTTAGAGTCTCCAGATCGCGATCAAGCCCTGGTTAATTGGAGCTTGCGTGAGTTAGGCACTATAGATCAGGTCCTGACATTTCTGAAAACTGGTTATAATATAAAAAACAAAGCTACAGTTAAAACATTATAGCCTTCGGAAGTTGGGCTACCTAAAATCATATTTTGTAATTATTTGGAGCCGACCCTATGTAAAAAGAAAAGAAAATTAAATTATTCTTAGGATAGTCGGCCTTAAGGGCTAAATTTTTGGAACCTTCTCGAGTGGTGGAAATCACCTATATAAGAAAGGTCTGTAGTGTTGTCTAGGGCAGTTCTAGGTACTAGATCTGGTAATAATTCAAGGCTTTTTCCTGCAGAATATTGTAAAGGAAAATACCCATATGGCTTTGCATATTGTAATTTTGAAATTTGTAATTCCACATTTGTGGATATAATAAGAAGCCCACTTTCTGTTCTTGCAAATTGTTGTTGTTCTCTATTTCTATTATGTGTTTGTGGTATTAAGGGGAGCACCCTTCATTAATCTATTATAGTGTTAAGTTCAATGCGTATACTTTTCAAGTTTGTTTATGTCAAAATGGATCAATTGGTTGATATCTGATTCACCCCCCCACCTCTCAGTATCACACTTTCCCAATAGATTTCCAACAATATGTTAATTTTTAAATTATGACATGTAATTAAATTTTTATTTTAAGTCTCTCTCTCTCTCTCTAGATTATTTATTTTAAGTTTTAATTATTTAAGTCATTCTTTGTAAGGTAAAATGTAATTTACAGTATGTTAGTTATAAATTTTCATGTTTTTATATGTACGCATATTAAAAATATGGATGATTTTAATATTGATGAGCTTATACGTCAGAATGCACCACCACCACCACCTCCACCTCCACCTCCACCTCCACCTACAAAGTTGAGAGACATAATTAGGAGAAATGTAGAGGCAATAATGAGAGATGTAAATATTATTAGGAATGATCCCCATCCATTGGCCCAGCTACTACGCCTTGCAAATAGCATGCAAGGCATAGTAGATTTAGTACACACATTAGACTCAGAGATTGATAGTCTCTAGTCATGGAGGGAGAGTATGCATTGATATTATGCTGACAGCCTCTCTTATAAAGAGGTTAATAATTTCAATTTTACAAAAATTGATATGGCACATTATTTTTTGAACCCTAAAACGGGTGAGGAGATACTTGGAAAGAAGCCACATATTTCTATTAGATGGTGTAGACACCCTGGTATAGCAGAGCATATTTGGGAGTGGTGGTGGATGGTATTTGACCATCCACCACACGCTAATCATGAGGTCCCACTTTATTTTTTTTAAAAATTATGGGCTGAATTTGAATTGGGTAGGAAACCTAATTATTTTGACATGAGAGCATTCTAGGGGGTTGGTTGGGGCATGCTACAGGAAAGGCCAGAGGTCAAATTGAGTGATAGAACTAGAAATCATGTGCACAATGAGCCCCTTGTTCCTCTTCCTTCTCATGTAGTTCCTACACATGTCCATCATCGAGCAGTGTAGTAATCTCTCGGTTCATTGAGTGCCCTTACGGGCAATTTGTTACAACACTTGACCTAGGTGAGGGATGCCCCCAGCATAGCACATGTTTGCACGAGTTGTGGGGATATATGTAGGGGTCCCCAAACTAATCCTACTACTTCCCATGCTACCCATGGTGGATATGCTGATGATGGTGGTGGCGCACATGGTGATGTCAGAGATGATATCACATCATATGTTGATTTTCTCAATGCGGATGATGATCATCCAACAGAGGTAAATTTAATTATAATTTATATAGTGCAATTTTGAATTTCATATTTATACAATTATGAACCATAACATGTGGATTTTTTGGTGAATAGAGGAGGGTTGACCCTCCATTCATTATTCATCATCATATGACATCCACACCTTGACATCTCGGTACTCCATTCATGGTATGCACTTTGATCTTGATACATTTAAACTTTAAACAAAATAAACTTTAATTGATAATGTGTTTGACATATTTTTTGTGATTTTGTAGGGTCTCTCATGGAACACTGAGATTGGCAGTCCTTCATTCTCTTCCCCACTAGTCACCGAGAGTCAACCGCATATACCTATAGTATATTTTTCATTTATTAATTTTAAGTGTTTATATCTTACTAATCTATGTACAACTTTGATTCGCACTCATTTTTTTTCAATTATAGGCTTTTGGATTGTCTCATGTTACAAAATCACATTTACATCCTAACTCATCGGTGACATTAGCTACATTTCACACATAGGTAATGCACATTCTTTTATTCCATAAATTTATAGTCAAGTTATATATACTTTATAATTTATGTATATGTACTATAAGTTTGATTCATGCTTTATATATGTTGTTCAGGTCAACACCACCATGAGTCTTGGCATTGCTATAGGATAAGCCAAATGCAGCCATCCACACTATCCTTTGAGGTCATGATGAAAAGTAATTTTTCAATGTCTATTGTGTATCTAGATCTTTTACAAGTAATTATTAAAAAATTGTACTTTAAATGTTTTTACAGGACTTGGTTGTATCCACTTTTGATGTAGCTGAGGGAGGACCTTCATGTCCCACTGAGGGCATTACCGAGCATGGACGCATGGTAAAATTTTAAATGTTCAAATTTATAATAATTATTTTTTAAGTAAATTTTCAATTGTCTTTTGATGACAAATTTTAAAAATTTATAGGAGGATGAGGATACTCAGGACCAGACACAACATGTTGATGCATCACAGTCCTCTTCACATGGAGTGAAGAGGACTACAAATCAGCTAGATGACTAGAGTTAGATTATACTATTCACATACATTATTTTCACTTTTTATATGATGGACATTTTATGATGGCACATGTTATATATATATATATATATATATATATATATATATATATATATATATATATATATATATATATATATATATATATATATATATATATATATATATATATATATATATATATATATATATATATATATATATATATATATATATATATATATATATATATATATATATATATATATATATATATATATATATATATATATATATATATATATATATATATATATATATATATATATATATATATATATATATATAATCAGTAAATGGCTGAACCCATAATATATTTAATTATTATTATAAAATAGAATTTACATGTCCTCTGTTCAAACGGGCACTTGTAGGAAAGAACGGGAAAGAAAACCTCCAGTCTTGCCTGGGACAAATGTCCAAAAATACAAAATTCTAGAGGCATACCCCTGCTTCATATCCCTATACCTAGAGATAATTATTGAGTTCTAACCATATAATTACAATTTTGCAGAGACTGAATTTTCCTTTCCAAGGCCCTCCTAGGGTCAGATATACAAAGTTTCCAAGGGGCATACCCCTAACATAAAAAGCCTTCTACCTCTAGAGCCTTACAATTCGAATTTACAATAGATTACAAAAGAACTAATCCCAAGTCTTGAACCGCTCCTATCTGAACAGTCAATAATCCTTTGACCTGGAAAGGCAGCATAAAACCATCCAGAAAACTAAAGTAGCGAGGAGCTTGTTAGCCTGGTTAGTAATAATTTCAAAATAACAATTTGAATAGTTATTCTACTAACAGAGCTTGTAAAATACATTATGAGTCTAACTTAGGGTATTTATAACATAACTAGGTTGCCACTAAGCCAGGGAGAGACTAAATCAGAAAAACATTTAAACTTAGATGTCAATACCAAAAAGGTGCATAACAGATATGAGTCCTTATTTAAACATTCTACTTAAGAGAATTAAAAATAGATAAAAGTTATTTTTAATAAGTAAAAGCCATGCTTCTTGAGGAATACTTAAGAAAACCCTTGACCTGACAGAGCTTATTCAAATATTCTACTATAAATAGGAATCAAACTAGAGCTGCTTCTATTCATTGTTGAGAGATACCAGCCAAAACACCTTACCTATAATAAGCACCTTCAATTCCTAATTGACTCCTAGCTTTAATAGAGTCATATACTAGATGGAAGAAGAATACATGTAATGGATAAATTTAGAATAATGAATGCAAATGGCCAAAAGTAGAAAACATCAAACTAATAATTCCCCAGAAAAAGAGGCATGATCAGCCATTCCAGATGGGACAAGAAGAGAGACCAACTGGGATAAGGGGAAGGACCTTTATTGAGTAGAATCTATAGAAATTATGCTTGAAAACCAGTTCCGATACATGCCAACAGATGGGTACTTTAGATTTTACCCCTGTCTATATGCACCAATGCACTAATTTTCTTTGGCTGCATATGGACAAACGTAGAAGCTAATACTCATCTTTGAATGAATCAAAAATACTTAGCCTTTCCACTTGTTAAAATGCTCTGTTTTCATACATATGTTAACAAGGCTAATCTGGCATAAATACAAAGACAGTTTATATGTAATCAGTTTGGGAGCATATAATCAAGTGAAAAGACTTGATCAACAAAACCTAGGAGGGTCTAAACAAAGCAGTATAAATAGAAGGGGAGGTCCAACCTTGTCTAAAAAGATGATGCCAAACCATTGAAAAAAAAAAAAAAACATCTATAGAGGAGTATTTTAGATATTACATCTATTTGTTAGTACCATTCCTTATAGCACTGGACTAATATATAGGAAATAGCAAAGCCCAGCAGGCAATAGAGTTCATTATCTAGGGAGTGTGTAGATTTCTTTAGGCTGCAAATGTTAAAACAAAGAAACTATATTACTCATCTTGGCTGTGTTGGTAAATCTTACCCTATCACCTGTTTATAAACTCAATTTTTCCATACACATGTTAACAAAGTCCTTCTAGTCAAGAGATCTACTAGCACAATTACAAAGCCAGATAAAATGTGTTCAGTTTAATATCTTGTAACCAAAAGTAAAGATCGGGATCCTTCGGGCTAGGAAATAACTTATAAGCTACAAAAGGAAAGGGGAAATTGGTATAGAAAACTTACTAAGAGGGGAAATTGGTTTTAAGGATATCTAACCCGTCCATACCCATGTTAGCTAGTCTATCAGCCTTCTGATTACCTTCCCTAAAAATATGGGTAATTTGATAAGCTTCTAATTTGTCTAGTTGAAAGAGAATTTCTTTGAATTTGGAATGTAGTACCCAATTAGGGGTTGATCTATTATGCGTAGCATTTAGCACTATTTGTGAGTCACCTTCTATGATAACTTTAGTTATTCCCATTTTATGACAAATTTTAATACCTTCATGGAGGGCCTCAAGTTCTGCCATATTATTTGACATGGGGGCTATATTTTTTGCTTTTTTAATAATCCAAACCCCTTTTTCATTATTGATGATACAACCTATACCAGATTGGCCTAAATTTCCACGTGAAGCTCCATCAAAATTAAGTTTGTGCCAATCAGGAGGGGGGGAGTCCATTTACAATTTTTCCTAGCCTCAGAGTTTTTAGTGGTATAGACTTGGGGAGGGTTGATTAGCTTGGACCAATTATTTTTAATCCTGCTATCCCAAGAGGAAAAGGAACCTTCTTCAAACCTAGCATTCCTAATAAAGGTATTAAGAGTTTCGATTATACTGGCTTCAATTTTGTTAATGAGAATGTCAACCCGCATTTCTTGAGTTTTGAAGATCCTCCAATTTCTTTCCTTCCAAATTTCCCAAGACAAAATGGACGGACTAATGTTCCAAATTTTACTATAAATGCCCTTGGCAAGGCCCTTGGGCCATCCATTTAGAAGATCCTGGTAGGATCTTGGAAATGGAATAATCCAATCTAGTTTAAGTTTTAACCATTCCCAGCATTGTTTGGCATAGAAGCAGTTATAAAGAAGATGGTCTACATCCTCAGAGTTTGTTTACACAGGACACAACGAGAAGGACCTTGAATTCCTCTTTTTTGAAGATTATCAGCAGTAAGGATCTTGTCTTGAGATGCTAACCAGAGAAAAAAACCTACCTTGGGTAAGCAGGACTTGTCCCAGCAGAGATGTAAAGGAATGTTAATGTCTTCCCATTTCTGGGAGTTGATAATAGATTTGTACCCCTCTTTTACACTATATTGGCCCAATTTGGAAGTAGCCCAGATCAATCTGTCTTCCCTATTGATTTGTTTAGCTTTCTTTTTATTAATTATCTTATTGAAAGAGGCTATTGTGCCCAGATCTAAATCTAATCCCTCTATTGATTTCCATGTCCATTCTTGATCTTTATTGAGAGTCATATAATCTTTGACTTTAGTTCCCCATAAGTTGGTGAGGAGATTTTTACTTTTATCAGGAAGTTCCAGGGAACCTATGGGCGGTAATCCATCCCATGAGTCTTCCCAAAACAGTGCTTCTTGACCCCTGCCTATGTCCCAAGATAGATGGTTTGTAATAAGATGCCTACTATTCGCAATGAAGTTCCAACTAGCCGAACCTTTGGGAAGATTTTTCATCCTAAATATAGATTCGGGGTTATCTGCATCCAGATATTTGTTGTATATAATTTTGGCCCATTTTTTATTGTGTTCTTTAAATAACCTCCATGATAATTTAGCCCCGAATGCTTCATTTTGCCAATTTAGATTCTTAATCCCTAAACCTCCTAACTCTCTTGGTTGACTAATCTTTTCCCACTTGATGAGGGCCATCTTTTTATCCTCTTCATAGTCTTTCCACAAAAAGTTCCTTAGTTTTCTTTCAAGTTTAGAGTTAATGGATTTAGAGAGTGGGAGACACGAGAGGGGGTAAATGGGTAAAGCAGAGAGAACAATTTTTATTTTTGTTATTTTACCAGCCTTTGATAGCCATTTGTCCTTCCAGATTCCTATCTTGGAATCTAATTTTGACAGTACTTGCTGCCATACTTTATTATGTTTGTTACCATTTGCTAAATCTATACCTAGGTACTTATAGGGGAAATCCCCTCTCTTGAAACCCAAAATACTACAGATTTGTTTCTCTATACTAGGATTAGTGTTTAAAAAGAATATTTCAGATTTGTCTACATTAATATTTTGACCAGATGCTTCCGAGTATGATTGAATAATGGTCTTGATATTTGTTGCTTCAGTTGTTGTGCTTTCACTAGGGAGAATTGTATCATCTGCGTATTGTTGGTGGGTAATGTTTGGAACATTTTTTGTTACAGGGATTCCATTGATTTTCTTTTCGATTTGGGCTCTTGAGAAAGCTCGACCAAAGGCTTTCGCCATAATGATGAAAAGAAAGGGAGACAGTGGGTCTCCCTGCCTTAATCCCCGTGAGGTCTCAAAGAAGCCCTCTGGCAAGCCATTTATCAAAAGGGAAATTTTAGTAGTAGAGATACATTGGTATATTAAATTGATCCATTGACGGTTAAAACCAAATGCTTCCAATGTTTTACACAAAAATCTCCAGTCAACCATATCATATGCCTTCTCGAAATCAAGTTTGATAAACATACTTGGGGTTTTGCTTTTGGAAGCTGAGTGAATTGCTTCTTGTATGATCAGAATACCATCTAAAATGGAGCGTCCTAGTACAAAGCTAGTTTGTTCTTCTGATATAAGTTTAGGTAATAGGAGTTTTAAGTGGGAGGAGAGGATTTTAGAGAATATTTTGTAGATCGTATTACAGAGTGCAATTGGTCTATAATCTCCTGGGTTAACGGGATTTCTAATTTTGGGGATTAAAGTGAGGAATGTAAAATTGATTTCAGTTAAGAGGGATCCATCGTTTCTTGTTGCTTCTATAGCTTTCCATAAATCAATCCCAATTATATCCCAACATTTTTGGAAGAAGAAGGCCTAGAAGCCATCAGGGCCCAGGGATTTATCTAGATTCATGCTAAAGAGTGCAGTCTTAACTTCGTCTAGAGTAATGGGTTTATTTAAATTCTTATTATCCTCCAACGATATGAGAGAGGGAATAGTAGCCAAAATTTTATCTTGAGCTATCATGTTGGAACTCTCAAAATTGTTAAGAATTTTATGGAAGTGGTTCACCATAATTTCAACAATTTGGTTTGGATTCTCTATTAGGTTACCTGATCCATCTCTGATCTTTGTTATACTTTTAAAGGCTCTGTTAGCAATCGTGCTGTTGTGAAAGAATTTTGTATTGTGGTCTCCTTCGTTAAGCCATTTTTCTCTAGATTTCTATCTCCAGAGGACTTCTTCTTTTGCTAGAATGTCTTCTTGTTTATATAGTAGTTCTTTCTCCAAAAGGTAAGACTCATTGTTCATACCATTTTTAATAATTTCCAAATTTAGATTATTTAATTCTTCCTCTATAACTAATTTTTCTTTGAAAATGTTTCTAAAATGTTTTTTATTCCATTCTAAGATCCTTTTTTTGGTATGTTTCATTTTAGATATGAAAGAGAACATCTTTGATCCTTTATAGGTTTCTTCATTCCACCAATTTTTAATTAGATTCATGAAGCTATTATCTAAGAACCACATCTTTTCGCATTTGAAAGTGTTTCTATGTGGTTTTTTGGGTTCTATTATAGAAATTTGGACTGGGAAATGATCTGATCTAGCTATTGGCAGGATCAGGGAAGAAATATCAAATTGGAAGTGGCTTCGATCTCCTTTTATGAAGAATCTGTCTAATTTTTCAGCAATATAGTTAAAATCCTTTCTCCTATTATTCTAGGTATAAATTCCATTGAAGGTAGGGATGTCTGCTAAGTGATTCTTATCTATCCAGTTTTTAAAATCTATAGAGGCTGGATGTATATGTTTTGTACCTCCATCTTTTTCTTCTAAGCTAATTATAGTATTAAAATCTCCACTAATGATAATGATTTCATTATTATAGCTATGGATGAAATTGCTTAATTCTGCCCATACAATTTTTTTGTGAAAATTATAAATGGGACCATAAACATTAATCAACAAAAACTGAAGGTCAGTAACAATACCTTTGACTTGACAGCTCATCCAGAAATGCCTTGATTCAATGATCTTAAGTCTTACCTTCCTTTGATTCCATATGAAGCCCAGACCCCCTGAAGCCCCTCTTGATTCTTGAAGGTGCATATTCCAACTTCTCAGTTTATTTTCTAATTTCATCCCTTCTTCTTTGTTAAGTTTTGTTTCCTGTAACAATACGATTTCAGATCTAAAGGCTTTTAAATTCTGGATTAAAAGCCTTTGTTTGCTAGAGGCATTTAAGCCTCTAGCATTCCATGTAGTGATTTTCATGGTGCTTTGGGAAGGACCTTCCCCTTCCCAGCATTGAAAATGTCACTGATTTTTTTTTGTTCTCTGGCCTGGCCATCTGCTTCTCTTAGCTCCTTTAAAGACTTTCTTCCTCTTTTGGATTTAGTTAGCCCATATCGGGGAGTTTTGATGCCTTCTTGATTCATGCAAATCCCTAACTGTACTTGATTTTGGGTAGTGATATCCTTGTGTTGTTCCTTGTCCATCAAGATTCTTTCCTCTTCTGCAAGGTCTAAGAGGATTTTATCAGTTATGATGTTTTGATCCTCATCGGTTCCATTGATGCCTGCTGCTTCCCATTCCTCAGGTATTTCATTCAAATTTGGCCTCTGTTGGTAGTCTTCCTATTCTATGGTCAAAATGTCTCTCCTTAAGTCATCATAGGTGTAGTTCTCCCCTCCTAGGTTGAGGACTTTATTGAGAAGATTCTCTTTCTGTAGAATAGTACTTTCATTAACATTATCTGCATTGAAAACTTGGAGTAGTTCTTCAGTAAGGAGTTCTATTTCCTCATTTTCTATGTCTTCCATGTCTGAGACCTCATTGAAGCTGATATCATCATTCAAAAATTTGTTGAAATCTTGAAATATTTCTCCAATTTCCAGATCTCTGTTGGTTGGCTCTTCATTCCACCCTTTGATACTCTGATTCTCAGGGGTTTGCCAAAATTTGGATAAAGTTTTGTTAGCTCTGACTAGTGGAGTTTCATCAGATGCCACCTCTGGGATTAGAACTGGATCTACCTTATTTGATACCATCTCTACGCTGCTGGTAATGATCTCCTTATACTCATTTCTATGAACTATTTCTATGCTTTTTTCTTTTCTGCTTATAGTAGGAGGAGTCTTCTTCTTAGACTTCTCTGTCTTTTTGTTATGTTTTTTCTTCTTTCTGCTAATTTTGAGTTTTCCAACCTGCTCTTGTTTGTCCACACAGATCCTCTACTGTAGGTCCACTTCCTTACTTTTAGGATGACCTTTCCTAATGTAGTATGTTTCTGTATTTATCTCCATATCTAGAGACGGTTGCTCTGAATTTCCTGTCTTCTTAAGACTAGTTTCACTGATTGCATTGGGCTTCAGGAGGTCTGGATTATTTTCCTTGTGCCTTTTATATTTAATCAAAGGAAGGGCTTCCTCTAGATCCATGGTCAGCTGAGTGGGACTGCTCACATTCATATGATCAGAATCTAATCTAGTAATTACACATATTTCTGAATTCTTTCTATGACAATTGATATTATAAATGGCATGATTTGTAATAACTTTGATTGATTTAAAAGAGAAGGTATTGACCTTACATTTAATTAATAACCTAATGCTATTACAGGATTCATAAATTGCATCGATTCCAATTAGGTCTCCCAGAGAGGAACCTAATTTTTTAAGGATTTCTAGATGCATAAGTTCAGGTGGAATTGACTGCAAGGTGATCCATGTGGGGATATAGAAATCTAGATTTTCCTCCTTGCAGTCAGGGATCCATTCAAAAAATTTGATAACATAACCTTTAAAGAAAGATTCAGACAAATGCAGGAATTCCTTCTTAATCAAAGGACTACCACAGTGCATATAAAGTAATCTATTAGAAAAGTGAGATATACTTACTTGATCGATGCAGAATTCTTTAAGCCAGGTAATGAGATTGGGGAAGTCTTCCATAGGCCCATTCCAGTAAGCATATATGCCAAGATCTTGGCATTCTTTCCATCTATTTTCACTGAAAGGGTTACTAATAATGACCACATTATCCTCATTTTTAGGTGCAATAACTTTATTAGGGCTTGTATGAATCTTGTTGTGTCATGGTTGCTCTCTCCGTCGGTGTGGAGGAATATACACCGGGGATTGATTATGGATTGGAGGAACCAAGCCATTGTTGTTATTAGACGGTTCGGCCCCATTGGATCTGGAACAATTTCGGGCTCCTTGCTTTGCATATTTTGTAAGGTTGAAAACTTTAAATTGCTGGTCTAATATCTCTGTGGTAAATATAATTGAGCACTGATTATTAGTCTCTTTCCTCTCTGCAACGTTACTATTCATAGCAGGGGTTGAATTGTCCTCTTTGATCTCAACCCCATCTCTTACCTTGTCCAACACTTCAGCATTTTCTAAAGGGAGAAAGGGATTTGATAATTCTAGGTTAGAAATTTCAAAATCCCCTACCTAGGCTTTCTTCTTAAATCCTCCATCTTTTTCTATCCGTGATTTACCAACATTCTTTGTCAGTTGTTTTCTAGAGCCATGCCCCGGTTCTGATCTTTTTTTGTACATTGGATCCCATAATGAGGCATGTTGATGCGGATTTGAGGGGACATGAATAATCTTATTTCTGTATCCAGTCTTTCCTGTATGCTGATAAACAATTGGGGATTTTGGAATTGGTTCCTTGTAAATTCGGGCCTGGTTATTCCAGTGATGGTCTCTCCTTTTTGCTAGTCGATCTTTGTCTATATTTTGCACATGACCGGGAGGCTCCTGATTTCTTACAGATGTGGGGAGTCTTGTGTACCGCTTTGGATGGAACTTGTTCCACAGGTCACCTAGGGAGTTACCAATGGGTGACACCTTGGGGCTTTTGTTTGCACAATGCTCCTGGACTAGCACAACTGTCCTGGCCGCTTCCTGACTCTTTTTCTTCTGCTCTGCGATGAAGGACTCCAAGTGGTCGTAGTTATTATGGACAACATTTGTTTTTTGGCAATATGCCTCCTTGTGCCCATAAAGCCAGCAGTTAAAGCAATATGGAGGGAGGCTCTTGCCCTTAGGGTAATTTGTAAGTTTCTTCTTTGACTGCAAACCATGATCCGAACCTATATAGGGATTAGGGATATTTCGCCCTTCCGAAGACTCGACATCTTTGTTTATAAAGTCTACATTTTTTCGCTTTCTATTTTTCATTTTGTTATATATATATATATATGTTCTCGATCTACTTTTCATCATGTTATTTGGACTTGTGTTATGATGAATTCTTGTCATATTATTTTTACTTGTTGTTAGAGTAGGATTTGCATTACATACTAGTCTACTTGTTATCATATATTGTACTTGGACTTGTTTTTAGAGTAGGACTTTGTTTTGTGATTGTATATATCATGAGTTAATAAGATGGACATTATGATACATGTATTATTCGAGGACTTGTTATATTATTTATCTTATTCATGGACTTTTAATCATGTTTCATGATTTTTTCAAATAGTGGTTTGAATGTAGATATATGAGCTTATGTAATATGATCATTTTTAATATCAATTGTAATTAAATTTATCATTATCCTAAAAAAAACATCTATCTAACAATGAGATCTATCAATTCATGTGTAATTGAGAAGAACAATATCTAGATACATTACAAGTAATATGAACACTTTGATTAACTATTAAAAAATCATCTATCTAACAATGAGATCTATTAATACATGTAATTGAAAAGAAAAATATCGATGTTACAAACTTAATATTGACTTTGATAATTAACTATTAAAAACCATCTATAGATAGTTCAATGAGATCTATTAATTCATGTAATTGACAAGAACAATATCGATGTTAAAAGTAATTTATTAACTTTGATTAACTATTAAAAACCATCTATCTAACAATGAGATCTATTAATTTGAAAAATGAATATGGATGCACAAATAAATCTATCGTAATCTATTAAGTGAACATAATCTAACCAATGTGCATAGTTTAATATTTAGAACAAAATTAGGTGAATGCAAAGTTATGAATTTAACTTAAATATTTAAAACAAAATTGGATGAATAAAAGTGAGTTCATGAACTTAAATTACAAAACCAAAATTGGATGAATATAAGAGTGCATTGTACTGCATAAATAGTTCATGTCTATGTTCTTCCAGACATCTTGCATCATAAAAATAAATGTTGAAATGTTAGAATTTATACAAGTTCATTTAAAGTCAATTTTAATTTACTTCAAATCTATATCTCTAAATTATAAATTATATGACACTTGAAAGAAGACAGATATTTATATATAGAAAAACATATAAAAATAAGACAAATTGAACAAAAATTTACATGTATAAATTTGATTCAACCTAATGTACCATCAACATCCTCTCTTTTCTGCAATGCATCTATGAGTGCCTCATGCTCTTCCATTGAAAGTGTCCATAATATTTTATTATCAGGTCTCCCTTTGTATATTTCCAATTTGATATTTGTTGCGACTACCAAATGGGAATAGTGCATAATCTTCTTTTCTGATTCGTAGTATTCAAAAGCTGGTAAACCATTCCTTCTTGTTAGGTATTTGCATAGCCATGTACCAACTACCACATGAGACCCAATTGGATACTGAAAATCATCATCATCTACTTGATGACATATCAAATTTTTCTTAGGTTCTACACATCAAACTAACCAATACTTTGTCTTCTCTTCATTATCCTTAGGTGCAACAACAACATACACATGTCCTGCAAAAAAAAATTAAGTACATGCACAAATAAAACTTGTTTTTAGAGGTTTCTAATTCAAACATAATCATAAATTATATGACATACACATGTAACTAATATAATTTAAAGTTTTACAATAAATTTAATTAAAGTACCAAGTTGTATGAGGTCTGAAACATGATCATAATCTTCTGATGCAAAGGCATGATCCATGTATTCATTTATTATATCATCTTCATCTTGTGTCTCACTAGGTGTTAAGGATTTTTGTTGCCATTCTTCAACCCATTATGTATTCTTGCATTCTTCCCATTCACTTGCAACACAAAATTGACAAAAACACGCAAGCTCCCTAGTCCTTATAGTCCAAGTGTTAGAATTATAACTCCTAAATGAATGCCATTTAGTCGATCCACTGATTATATTACAATCATATCTAGATAGGATATTCTTCTCTTCAACTAGCCATAAAAAATGTCTAATTGTAGAGTTTTGACTTGATCCTGTAGACAAACTTGTTTTACACCATTCAACAATTGTACATGCATCTTTAAATTTTGATTTTTCCTCAAATTTGAGTTTCTCTCAACAAAGGGCTCTCTTAACACATGCACCAACACCATCATGTTCTCCCTTCCCATGTCCAACCTCAAAAACACTCCAAATATGTTGGATATTTATTTTCTTATGTGTCCTACTCAACCAATAAAACATTCTAGCATTCTTGAATTTCCCTCTACAATTGTCTGACTATATTAGATGTTGTGTTATATGAATTTATCTCTCCCTTAAATTTTCATAAAAGGTCTTAAAGCAACATTGGACAAACTCTGATGAGTGTAACTTATTATCACTCATATAGAAATGGTACTCTCTCAATATTTTATGATCCTCTTCTGTACTATCAAGTGCATGCCTATAGACAATATGAACAAAAATTGTTACATGCATTGAATTATAATATTGTGGTTGGATCTCATCTTGTGGTGCAAGTGTGTAGTTCTCTGCAAAGTCAATGACTGAAAGTATACTACCAATTGGAAATGTATTCTTGCATATGCAAAATTGTCCATAAAGCCATCTAGAATTTTGAGAGTGTTTCACATATTTAGGTATGACCTTACTCTTGAATTCATTCATAAAAGCATGAACACTAAGTTTTTCAGTTATTAGATCGCACCATTTTCCAACTTTTCCATCCTTCAATGGATACTCAATAGTTTTAAATCTTTGTAAATCAACTAATTATTGTCCAAAATCAAATCAAATATTGTCCTGCAAACATTCATCTAATAATGTAAGATTGCTACATACATTACATACACCAGAAACACATGCATTCAAAAGATAAAATTTCTCATCAGGTGGGTTACAAAATAAACTTGATATAAACTCCTTTACAATTTGAGGTGGTATATTTATACCACGTTCTTGCAAAATTTCATTAGTATTCATAGTAGAATGTATAGATCAAAAAATATCATAATGATAATGAAATTGAACATGATTTTTGCAACAACAGTTGATTCTTTCTTTGTTAATCCTTACATACCATGGTTTACATTTTTCAAAATATCTTTGACTAATACTAATAGTTAACACCTTATCATCCACAAATTTTTTATACAATTCCATTTGAGTCATATCTAAAAGGTGTTTTGGATGTGGATCACAAAATTTTGAGATAACTCTTAATTTAAGAAAATCTCTGGCATTAGGGGATACTCTTGTATTATTGTGCCAAAAATTTTCAATCAAAGTTTTGACTTCACTAGCAAGTTTCATGGCATACCTCGGGAGTCTACCACTGAAGGTTCATAATTGGTTTGTCGAATCAATTTCAAAGTTAACTCTTCTCTTTACAACTCTTGTTAAATTTTTACGATGAATATTAAGATATCCACTTATGTTTGAAATCATTCTTTTATCAATTTTACAATTTTGTTTACTAAAGCTATTGTTATTGCTCGTCATGCCACATTACTATCTTTAGAATGACTTTTCTTTCTAATTGTGTCAAAGGCACTAGCAATAGTTGATACAACTTATTTTAGAGACTCATCCTTCTTCTTGGATTTCACATAAATGTCTAACCTCTTCATCACTTTTCACATTTTAGTCATTTTAATTAATTGTAACATTAATTGACATTGAAACCCAAATTTCTTATTATAAAAAATTGGCTAAACAATCTGCTCGCGTGTTTCCTAATATGTCTCCATGAAACCAAACCACATAGATTATCTAGCACACCATTTTTTATTTGAAATTGTTCATTTATTTCATTATCATTCAAACGAGTTTCTTTCTCAATCGGTGTTTCTATGTCTACATCCACAATGTTGATTTCAATTTGAATTGGTGTTTGATTTTCAGTTTCAATTGGTGTTTGACTTTTAGTTCCTTTATCATTATGATTAACATTACTAATTTGTGGAATTTTATGTACAAATAAATTTGTTAATATATTTTCAAGAACAAAATTTAAATCATTTATATTGTAACCTGCTTCTAGCAATTGATGAACTTCTTTACCAAAATAAGTTACATTTGGATGTGAAGACATACCTATATCCAATACTGGATTAGAAGATGCACCTAAATTTTCTTCTTCAACCTCTACATCCATTATGGTGTCTTCATTGTCCTCCTCTTCTAAAACAATTGTTGAACTTGATGCTCCAAAATTATTCAATTTTTGAAGTCCTGTTCTTTCCCATTGTCATTTTGCCTCCTCTATATTTGCTGCAACCTCCTCAGTTGTCAAAACCTTCCTTAGCCTCTTTCTACATTGGTTTGATCCCATTTTTGCACCAAGATTCAAGTTCAAATGATTCTTTTTGAATGTCAGATCCAGAACAAGACAAAAGAAGAGAATGTTGATCAAAATATTATGTTTGTCTGGTATGGATCATTAAAAAAATGATTGGAAACTCGTCAATCATTGAGATCAGGCCCACAGTGCTAGTTTTTGGCTGCAATGGCTCTTTATCAAACATGCACCCTTTATTTAAATGAAATAGGCACCTGATATTTAAATGAAATGGGCAACCATTTTTTAATTTCACAAAATAGGTGCCCATTTTTTCAATTTAAAAAATGGGCTCCTGTTTTGTCAAACTATGAGCAGGAACCATTCCCGTTGGCTTGGTTTTTGATTCGAGACAGGCTTGGTGGGACCAAGCCTATGCTTGGCCTTGCAAAAATATGGCTAAGGCATTACAATATAGAATTTTCACCTTGCCATAATTTTTTGGACACCTTCCCGAATGAATTTTTTGATAAAATGAAAACCCACTTTAGCTCTTATTGTGCAGATTATAAAAATTTAAATTTTATAGTGATATGATAAATTTTAATATTTTTACAATATTTATTAAGCCAATGTGGTACCTAAACTTGAAATACTAAGGTTAACTAAAACTTTAATAACTTTTTTAATTTTACGTTTTTTGAAAAATGAGTTATATGACACCAATCTACATAGAATTTCCTTCAAATTTTATTTTTTTTGTGAAAAAAAATGAAGTTATCATCAAATTATGGTGGTCGTACACTAGAGGTTTTGAAAATGTACTTTATAGTCAATTAAAAATTAATTAAAAAAAGATAAAATATTCTCATCAATCTTCAGTGTTTTAGCTACTTTTTCCCAAAAGGATTCACAAACATAAATTTATTTACTTCAAAAAAGGGTGGTCATACACGTGTGAGCTGTGGTCCTAAAACAAGCATTTTGAAAAAGTGGTTTTTAAACATGCTTACTAAAATTCAATTTATACCATGTGGGTATTGAAATAAATTACATATTTGAAAAGTAGACTCCGAGAACTAAATTTTATATTCCTGAAGTTTTTCAAGATTCAATCTTTAAGTGCCTCAAATTTTGACATCAATTGACAAAAAATTTGAAAAACAAAGAAAACACTTCCACTTTTTGGCCAAAAGTGGGACTCAACTTCTTACAACCACCCATAATATTACATGATATGTTTCTAATTTAGTTTCTATTTTTTTTGTACATTTTTCTATGTATTTGATAGCTGCATCAATTGAACAAACATGTTGAAAATCTATATTTCCTCTCCAAATGGAAATCATTTGGATGTTATGTAAGTTTAGTCCATCATCATTACGAGTTGTTATATGTTTAGGTTCTCCCTTATCTATATGTGTTAATTGTGAGGTTTCTTGTATGGTCCATCGATCTTTATAACAACATGCAAGAGAACCATCTTTCCTTCTTAAACATGTCTGTAGAGAACATTTTGTGTGGCGTTGAACATGATTGAGCAATTCACAGTAATCAACAAATGCATCTATTGCATATATCATTTCACTATCCATCAGACAAGGATCTTGAAGAGAATTGCAGTAGATGCCTTGATTTCTTTGTTGTACGCTTTGCAGATTCCATGTAGATACATATTGGTCTATGTAATCTAATGCATTCTACACTGAAAGATTGTTATCCCATTGTAAATTTGGAATATCTGGTGATTGTGGTAACTAGATGAAGCCATGAATATGTGGAGAACCTCTATGTTTCCATTCATACCTGATAGATATAATAGTTAATAAATATAAGAAGAAATTTCATCGAAACAAATAATAGTGGAAGTACTTTGTTCACTTATACCAATAGTCAGTTGCACCGGATAGTTTTTGCAAAACTTCTTCTCAAAATGCAGTGAATCTATGATGCATGTAGATAGCTATTAGATGAGTATTTTGGATAATATTTTGTATTCACCATCTAGTGGCCATAGTTGGATTTTTTGGTCTATTGGACAGAATGACATTATGTAAATTAGGCCATTTTGTATCTGCAACACTCAAGGTAAATAAAAGTGTAGGACAACCAAATTGAATGAACATGTCTATTAGTTCTTCTTGTCATTGATTCCAAAAGGATCTAGTTCCACGTATAGAAGACCCAAATCTCATTAGTTGATTTGTCAGTTTATCATCAGGAAAATCTTGTAATCTTTGATGGAGATCTGTAATTCATATAGGTAAAGAGCCATCCAATTGTTTGTGAAAAAAAATAGATGTTGTGGCCTGGCTTGGGTGGTGCATGATAATATTCAATATAAAGTACTGAAATCTTGAATGTTTCCCAAATCTATTATCATAGTATCATAGAAGTTGAAGAGCATAATAATGGAGCTTTACTTCTTTGATACGTTGTTGTTTAAATGCACACATTCCTTTGGGAAACAAAGTTGGAAATGCCATTACAAATAATCTTGCAGTGGTGTATTCATTTATAGGAGATGGTGAGATGGTGTGTCATGCAATAGTTTGTGTTGTTCGACCTTCACCTAAATGTAATAAAGACCATCTTTCTTCCATTTCTCTATGTGGTGCGGGTAGATTACATACAAATGAACTGTTTATTTGTACATACTATCATGAGATGCATCTTCTTATGTTACTTCTAACACATAAGAGTTATCTTCAACTAGATGACTTTTCCCCACTATATTAAAAAGAAGGTCTGATATATTAGTAGATTGTAAGGGCAATGATGCTAGCACATTTTTATCTGATTGTACATCCTTATAGTAGGGGTCATTACATGTTTTATATTTCAAAGCTTCATAAACATGACCTCTACTAACATAAAACATATAGTTTTTATTTCCTATGTTGTCTTTGTTAACAACGATTATGTCCAATGTATCTATACGTCTAGGCAACAATGTTGTAATTGTGGACACATCTTGAGGAAAAAAGATAGTGTGACCACTGTATTTTAGCTGACCTCCTTTTGCATATGTAACTTGAAGGATAGGACTTATTATTGCTATCATCATCTTCTCAATATGTGTTAATATTTGCAAACATGGTGGTTGTTCACCAGGATCCATATTGTTCCATTTTGAAAATCGATGGCCATCTTTTTCAGAACTGCATCTATAGAATATTAAAATTTCATCTGACATTCTTATTTTAATTCTAGGATATCTTTCCATACAAATAGAACACCTCACAATGTTTTAAATAGCACCTATCTTTGTACAGAATTCTGTTCTAGCATTGTAATAATTTGGATAGAAAGGTGGACATGCAATATGTTCAACTGTAATAATGGAGGTTGTATGTTCTATATTACAATCAGACATTTCAATATGTAATAAGGAAGGCATGGAAAGAACTGAATATGTTAATGGAACGATATTTTGTGGCTATATTGTTTGTAATTGAAGTGATGCAGAGGAAGAAAGTACATTAGATGTTGATAATGCAAGTTCAATATTTTGAGAAGTTTCTTGTCTTTTTTTGTTAATAATTTTTTTTGTTGGCATGATATCTTGCTCGTTGCATCTCATTTCTATGATTACGCTTAGCTTCTCTTTGACTATTTTGAACATCCATGACTGCATATGTAGTCCTCTGTATATATCTGAGATATTTGCAAATTGTAAAGTTAAAAAAGATATTATCATATTAAAATGTAAATCTAAAAGCTATTGTGGTAAATTTGAAAATATTGTTTTCAAGTACTATTTATTCATTATATATTGAGATAAAGAAAATAGTTAAATTATATACAATATTTGACAATATTTTTCTACATACATATGAAATGATAACAAATAAAAATATTAAACAAGAGAATATATATATTTAAAGATATTTAGTATTCATGTATTACATAGTATCAAAATGATACATTATATTCTCAAATTTACATACATAGAAAAATATGTGACTATACATATGCTCAACATTACAGGTAAACTATACTGTTAAGAAAGCTTTAAAGAAAGAACAACTATGCTTTGAGTTTCTTGACCAACAAATACAATTTTTTTGATATTCAGATCAAATACAAATTGACATTCATAAATATTATCCAAAAGGTGTTTATCTACATTAGGTTTGGCAAGTAGAAGCTGGAAATATTTTCCGGGAACACCCAATAAGGCATTTGCTGGGCCTTCAAAGGTAGTAACGTTATGAAGCTCTCCTGATGTGTTTTTCAAGTCCATATTAAGAATGTATCTCAAATCACATACTAGGATATCAACACAACATTTTGGACACAAAAATGTGCCTGCATAATTTTGAGTAACTTTTTTTTTTCACATTTTTTTGTATCCACCATTCATGGACATGAAAGATAGTAAAAGTTATCTAAATCAAGTTAGATATTTTGGTTGTAACACAAACAAGAACAATGGAATGAAAGTATTTTTTGCAAATGGATGACATTTTTTGTGGATTTGTAAAGTTTGGTTATTGAATTTTTCTCTTTAGTCAGAGAAATGGAGGATTGGTCTTCTCCTATTTATATACACCATGTAAGTAGACAAGTAGCCTAAGTTAAATTTGCATTGACTACAATAGTAATTGAGAAAATAGTATCTAGGGATTTACCAGACCATGAAAGTAGATGACCACATTTAATTAAAATAACAATTATTTTGCCTTCTGTGAATAAATTAAGGATTTATTTTCCTTCATTTTCACAATGGTGGATCCACAGAGTCACATCAATAGAGCAACCAGACATATCTTTAATTGTTGTATTACATTTTTTTATATTTCAGTTCCTTTTTTTTTGCAAGTGGTACTCGCATGATTGATAGACATAACAACTCCAATGGCATCTACAAGGGAATCAACATCAAAAGTTTCTAACGATTCAATGCTTTTGATATGGTAATTATGTTTGGGAACTGTAGATTCAATGCTTTTGATACATGGTAATTATGATTTTTGAAGAACTGTGGAGAGCTATTTCATACGGATTGGTGGAACTACTAAATTTTGTGTTTGCAACTTTCACACTGCCATTAGAAATCAAGTAAAGATTACCTGATTGAATAATATCATAGAATTCATTGACCAATTCATTGAAATGGGTCACATGTATTCTAGATCCTTCTTTATCTATAAAATCAAAATTGAATAATTTACCCTCCTTAGACACTTTCTTAAAATAATAGATTGTTGTTTTTTGTAAGGCTCAACCCTCAATACACCAACACTTATGGTATGGGGTTAGAATTTTAATGGGAATTATGTTAGATGAAGAAGCATCTAAATATTTCCACCGCTAGATGATGGTGTTTGCCTAGTGCCTTGTACCATAGGTATTGGAGACCCAATAATGTCTCCATGATTTGAAACTACACGTAAATTATCAATCAGGATAGCCTTGCAAGTATTTAAAGAAAATATATATTTAGTATGGCTTTAGAAATGAGATTTTCAAAAGCACAATATAAAATAGGCAAAAATTGTCATACATGAAATTGTGCAACAACTTGCAAGAATATTCTTTGAAGTAGACAATAGAACATTTAAGTAAAGCCTCTTCCACTACAAGTATGTTAAACTATTTCAGTAGGAGGGAAAAATGTGTGTGCAAACCATCAGAGAGTTTGATACGATATTTTGTACTTGCAGAATATTGTTGTTCAATAATATGGATTGATATAATTTGGAAACATGGTTCTACAATAGATATACCATCCATTATTTGACTGATTGCTCCCATTGTTAGCAAGGCCATTTTTTTGCCTAATTAATGGAAGATAGTATGTTTTTAGTAATTGAAACTATGTTATTTTAATTTTCAATATACTCCTCATTTTGCCAATCTGAAAACAAATGTTTACAAATCATTTTTTCAGACAATTAACCTGTCTAATGTTTATTCCAAACAAATAACCTATTTAATGCTCACTTTCGAAGTGTTATTCTTTGAAAAAAAATGTAAATTGCTATCAAATCTTTAACATTTTTTGAGAACATTTCCAGAAACAAGAAATATGAACTGAGAAAATTTAAGAATCATGGAAAATGAAGAACTGTAAAAAAATATAATTTAATTAACCTGTGATAATACTGCACTCCTAATCAATATTTTGAAATGTTTTGATGATCACAAAGATGTATAAATTTTAATCTATATTAATGGTTTTTTAAAAGATGTCATTTCTTCTGTAAACTATTTGTAGAATAGTTCTTATATAGGTTGTGATGGCAATGAAAGAAGGAAGCCATCATGAAGAGAAAAAGAGGTGATTCTTACCAACGAAAACTTGAAACATTGAATGCAAATTAATACATATTCAACAACTGTCATCTCTAAAAGCAAAAACTGCAAATACAATGAGGCTCAATATTAATTGATATGCAATAAATACTCATTGTGAATCATCAAAGAAGTAGAAATGTCGATGCCCAAAAGTCATTGATATTTACTAATTATTAATGGTGGCGTAAATATTTTTAAAAGTGATTATGGAGATATAAAAGAAGTATTTAATATTTAGTTGATATGTCAAAAAAATCATGTGTAATCATCATCATTTTGTATAGAATCATTTTAAAAACATATAAATATCATCTGTAATTGTTCTCGCAAGTACCATTTCTATTATAAAATATCACATTTTAATTATTCAATCTCTACCTTACGCCACAATTATGAATAGAGGAACAATAATTGTAATTGTAAGAACAATCAGTTTCAGTGGGACCGAAAGTACAATTTAATGAAAAACATAGGATTTGATTCAATTTGACGGTAGGCGTGAAGTCTTGATTGAAAGTTGCAAATAGTGTAGTCATTGTGGGATTACACCTTTGCGATGCATGTCTTGTGATGATGTCACATGTCAGTGGGACTAAAGTTCACCAGAAGGATAAAGGCATACATCTTGGAAAGGATCTAAAGGTTAGCGTTATCCTGCGAAGAAATGATGGAAGATTTTAAACATTCACGGGATCACGCATATTTTATGCATGTCCTCATTTGCAAGTAGGTTAGCAGGATTATGAAGTGTTAAAGAACCGTCAAATGGAAGAAGGATCGATGGTAGGCATAAAGCCTTGAAGGAAAAGTGACTGGAAGATAGTCATCACAAGATCACACTTTGTTGACGCATGTCTCGCCTGGTGAAAAGTTAAAATGAACCTTGGTTTGATGCATGGTTTAAATGAAATATTCTGATTGTCCAATGGTTTGACTCAAGGTAACAACTATGTATTCATTGGTCAATTATATGGTAGTCATCCAATGTGCTAGGAAAGTAAAGATCAATGACCCAATTTTTAAATTTGAACTAAAGGCATGAATTGCTCAGTGAATGTTGTGGCGCTAGATTTCAAGGTTGATGGTTTAATAGTGTATCATGCGAAGTAAATACAAAATGTTGGCAAGAGTATAAGGAAAAAAATAGTTCATTTCAAATGGCACATTAATTTTTAATAGGGCTTCATTGTCAAAAGATGTGCTATCAAGACATTTTACCATAAGAATTATCATTTAATTTTTTGTTCGTAAACTATTATTGAAACCCTTCCGTATAGTTACTTTTAAAGATATTTATGCATGCATAAACTGGGGTTTGAACCCCTGATTTGTCAAAGCCTTCCCTACAGTTACTTTTGAAGGTCTTATCACCAAAACATGGTTTTAAAAAAATGATTAAATTTTTTTTTTAGAATAAATATATAATTTTTTGTTCGGTTTTAATTTAAATATCAATGGTAGAAAACATTTCAATCATCTTGAACGCCTATCTAGCACTAACAACCATTGATGTTGTTAATCCAGGTCGATGCATTTCATATAAGGAACACCTTTGGCGTAAATATGAGAGTTTTGTATTTAACAAGATTTGATCTTAGATGAACTATTTCAAAGCTTTTGAATTTTACTAGTACAATTGATATATTTTTTACTTAGAAAAATATGGTAAATCAAAATTGTATTAAGAAGCAAAAGTTTAATCATCATGAAAAAATGATGGTGAAACACCTTAAAATTTTAGGGATCGTGAAAATATTGGCTTCAAAAGTATCAAACATCACATTGTCAACCATATTGAGTGCGTGTCTACAATCACTATGGATATGTGCAAGATCATGAGGGGCCAAACTATGCCCTTAAGTGGCAATGAAAAATCAGCAAATAAGGGTTAGTCAACTTGACGTGAAAATTTCAACTAGCTATGAACCTAATATCAAAAAGTTGTAAGAATAGAATCTATAGAAAAATGAATGTAGTTTCTAAACTACTAGGATTTTTTTGAGAAAAAGTTAGTATGATTGGTGAAAAGTATAGATTTCAATGCAGCAATACAAAAATTTTAGGAAAAAAATAAGAAGTAGGTGTATGTCTGACCACCTTAATCATAATCAAATGATAATATTTTATTATAAGATTTTATATATAAGTAGTAGACTCATGCCCAGATGTGACGCATATTTTTTTGTAATTTTATTCCAAAAAAATAATTAATTATGAATTTTTTGCTACAATGTTTTCAAAATAAAAAAACTCTCGTGTCTAACCACCTTAACTCATTCAAAAATTTACAAAATTCAATTTTATTTTATTTTTCCTTATATTAGGCAAAGCATAGAATGTGACACATTTTTCAGATTTTAAAAATGTTATACCATCTGAAAGTTATAGTCAATTTTCAATCAGTATATAAATCAACACTTTAGAGGTAGCTCAATTAGAAAATAACTAATAATTACTTACTGAATTCAAAATTTGACAACAATTATATCGATAGAAAGCTAATAATCTTTTTAAGATACCCTTTTCATTTTATCAAATTTGGGTGAAAAAAAAAGTCGTCAGCTACATTATCAAAGTTTTGAACTGAAATCGCCACTTTTTGGCCCCTCATGATCTTGCACATACCCCTATATATATATGTAGAAGCTTCAATTAAAATTCCTCTAAATAAAATTCAACTCTAAATAAAATTCAAATCTTTTTGCAATGTAGGTTGTATTTAGATGGGATATTATACTTCTACACAATAGTATTCAACACAACCTTTTTAATATTCACATCATTATAGTGAGTACTACCTACTGGGTAAGTGCACAAAGATGTGGTACCAAAAAGGGGGTATAAGATGCCACTTTTTTCCTGAAATCAGAAAACTTTGAACTTCAACAAGAAATTGAAGATACTTAGACTCAAAATTTAAGATGTGACAAAAACAAGAGTTGTAATACTCTGAATCTAGTTCCTAAACTACTAACTTATTTTGAAAATGGTGCAGATTAAGACCCTCAAAAAGGGGGAGCACAAAAAGTGGTCCTATTTTTTGTCCAAAAACATAACATAGCGTCTGGTGTGCTGCCCCTAAAATGTTCACTTTTTTAAAAAAAAAATGTAATCGCTCCAGTGAAAATTTAGCTAACACCACATAGTTTATCTAGATTTTTTTGGTAATTTTTTGATGAATGTATAATTTTTTATGAATTTACAAAGTGCACACATCCTGAAAACATGAAATTTCTGTGTGCTCCCCCTAGAAATCATTTAAAACTAATCAAAAACCAATTTTTTTTTTTTTAAAGTGTGTAGAATGGAGTTTAGTTTCTAAAAATGTAACTTATTGCAAAATTTGATGAATGAGCCAAAATCTATGCCCAAAATGCTGCATGTTGGTGTTTTAAAAAAAATAGAAATACACAAAAGAAATTAGAGTTGAAAAACTTAACATAATCAGAATTCAAAATAAATTATATGCTTAGATAGCTAACAGAGAGATCTGCAATATCATGTCGTCTGATTTTTACATTCTTGAGCCACGAGTAAACCTAATGAGGAGCACACAAAAAAATATGTCATTTGTTTGTATGTCAGCTGGAAAACACGTCTCAAGCCTATTTCAATCATCCAAGCCTTTGGGTTGGATCTCCAAGGCAAATCCAAGCCTTAGGATTGGTAAATTCAAATGCTTTACAAAGCGCGCACGCCCTATTTAAATCTATGACTTTCATAGCACGTGTGCGCTATGAAAGTCATAGATTTGCATAGTGCGCACGCGTGCGCAATATGTAAGATAGATTTATATAGTCAATGAGAGAGAGAGAGAGAGAGAGAGAGAGAGAGAGAGAGAGAGAGTAATTTATACAAATTAATACAAATATAACATTTAAGTATAAGTTTGATTTAATTTAATTTTGATTTAATTTAATTTATTATACTTTAAGTTATATTTGTATAAATTATAAAATATAATACTTCCAGGATGTTTGGGATAGGTTCCATCTTCATAGGAGTTAAGATGCAGATTCTAGATTCGAAAATTTTTAGACTTAGCCAAATTTTAGGATTCAGCAAGCCTTCCATAGGGTTACCTCCCACAATAAATCATGGATTTCCAAGGTCAACTTAAAGCTGGCAAAAGGATTCCCAAAGGGTTTTAACTCATTTGATCACAAATCACTTGGTTTTGACCCCATCTCTACAATAGACTTAGCTTAGCTCTCACCCAAATCTCTCTCTCTCTCTCTCCCTCCCTCCCTGATAAGAGAGGGTGATGTGAGGAGAGAGAGAGAGAGAGAGAGAGAGAGAGAGAGAGAGAGAGAGATTTGGGTAAGAGCTAAGCTAAGCCTGTCGTAGAGATGGGGTCGAAATCGAGTGATTTGTGATAAAATGAGTTAAAACCCTTTGGGAATCCTTTCGCCAGCTTCAGTTTGACCTTAGAAATCCATGATGGATTGTGGGAGGTAACCCTGCTGAAGGCTTGTTGAATCTTGAAATTTGGCTAAGTTTGGAATTTTTCAAATCTAGAATTTGCATGTTAACTCCTATGAAGCTGGAACCTATCCCAAACATCCTGAAAGCATTATATTTTATAATTTATACAAATATAACTTAAAGTATCAGTTTAAATTAAAATGATCAAACTTATACTTAAATGTTATATTTGTAAAAATTACCCTTCTCTCTCTCTCTCTCTCTCTCTCTCTCTCCCCTTATCATCCTCTCTCTATCCCTTATCTCTCTCTCTCTCTCTCTCTCTCTCTCTCTCTCTCTCTCTCTCTCTCTCTCTCTCTCTCTCTCTCTCTCTCTCTCTCTCTCTCTCTCTCTTTCTAGTTTTTCATAGCGCTAAAAATATGGATTACACTTTTGTGGCTTTGGATAGTGCACACGGGGGGTGAAAATTTTGGGATTTTACAAAGCGTGTGCGCCCTATTTGGTGCATGCAAGTTATTTGGTGTGTTCCCTATTTGGCGCACGTGCTTTGTTTTGGATTGCCCAAGCCATAGGGTGTGCACCCTATAGGGCGCACGTCCTTTAGTGTGTATGCACTATGCGTGATTTGGGACCAAAAAGAAAAGTGGCATCTTTTTGGTCCCCCATCTTTGTGCATATACCCTACTACCTTCTCTAAAAATGTGGGAAGATGATGCAATCCTCCCCAAACAACATTTGGCTCTCTTCTAGTTTGTTTTCTATCAATTTTTGAGTGCATAATTGAAATTGAAAATTGTTCTTGTCAATAAAAATAAATAAATAAAATTAGATATTAATCATATTCATTTACATTTTAATAAAAACTAACTATTACTTGAGCCTATTATACATGTAAAATTTAGTAGCTGTAATATTTTAATATTTAAGTAAAACTTTATGATTTAAATCTCTTATACCTCTTCCTCAACTTACACATGCCCAACATTAACACTACAATCCTCTTCTTCAACATTGAACTCTTTATGACCCTTGTTACTAAAATGGTGGAAAAAATCTATATGCTTCACCTGAAATCTTCCAAAATACTTTAATCATTTGAACCCAAGAGAATGCAAGAAGTATTTAAGGTAGTAAATTATGTGTTCTAATACTCATGAAGTATAGTGGATAGGGTTATAGATGAGAAGCAATTTGGAGAGGTATAAAGGATTTTAGTAGATTAGGTTACCCAATTGATTAAAGAATCCTTAAAAAATTGCATGTCACGCAAGATGTATTTGACAAATAATAATTCTAATGTGCACTTTCCTTTATGTGTTTTTTGAGGGTGTTAAAAATATTAACTATATCTAATCACACCCTTTATGTAAAGTCATATCTCATGCAATAGTCACATCTGTCAAGTATGATAGCTATTTAAGAATATATGGTTCATTTATTTATAATAGTCAACATATATCAATTTGTGCTCTACAATTTTCTACACCTATTTCCTATTTGTATAGAACAAGGAAAAAATATCAAGATAGTAGTAATTTTGGGTGCAATTTACAATATAGAAGACATATAGTCAAAGTCAAAATTGATCACAAATCACAAAGAATATCTTAAGTTCTTAGATCCTTTAATTCAATTTTTAAAATAATATTATTACTAGAGTGATATGCTAATTCTAATCTTCATAATCATGAAATTTTCAGTTGCTACTTGAAAACATAGTTATAAACAAATTCCAAGTGAAAAATCTTAGAAAAGGTTAACGCGAAACAAATACGACCTCAAAAGGAGGTGCAAATCTAATAATATTATGATATGACCCTAAAATAAGTATAATTATAATATACATTGTGATTAAGATCAATATTTTTAATTATATAATAAAAAAATAATATTATAGTCCAATTATACATCATTTATTTTGATAAAATGATTAAAAATTAAAAATTAATATTTAGCCTTTTAAAATGACGCTAAACTAGTTTTCTTAAAATAGGAAGAACTGATTTGGACTACATATTAATTTATTTCCAAAAGTACCAACCTCAATTTCAAATACCACCATTTCATAAAAATTTATGACTAAAAAAATTTGTATGTTAAAATGATTTCTATAACTACAATCTTTTTTTTCGTTAACATTACCAATTTTTTTCATATTTATTTAATACTTTGAAGAAATGCTAATAAGAAATTGTACTTACAAATTTGAAAATGAAGCTATCATTAAATGGAGAACATAAAGATCATCATTAACTATCCTTTATATTGTTTCTCATAATATTTCAAATTTAACAAAGATCACTAAGATTATCCCTACAACCATACTTTACTACCAAATCTTTAAAATAAAGTTCACTCTCTATAGTTACTCTAATTTATTTAAAAATCTAAAAATCCTTCAAATAGTAAAATCCAATCACATTAAAAAGATACAAATATTTCTATTTAAATATATTATGTTGGTAGAGTTTATGCTTTCACAACTTACACATTCTCCCAAGCCATGGAAAAAAAACACTTGCTCAATGATAATAATCGACACACCAAAAAAATACTTTTTGTTTAATTCAATATATTAGCAACACCATCACGTCACTCATAGTTAGTTGGGCTTAGTTAGCACATTCTAAGTATTTATTTGTCTAGATGGGAAGTCCACGTAGACTCCTCTTAACACCTTTTTTTTGGGGTAGTTTTTTCCTTAGCATTCCAATATTGTTGTCCACATTTATCATTCCCATTCATATAGAAATTGTTGTTTCCAAATTCAAAGGATTCCTCATTTGTAGACTATAATATATGTTTGGGGTTTCATAGCTATGTTATATTTCTTTTATTTCTTTGTACACATTAAGTAACATTTCTTTTATTTCTTTTGTACACATTAAGTAATGTTTCTCAAGAAAAGTAGTAGAAAATAGAAATGTCTATTTCTTCTATACACATTAAACAACATTTATTTATTGAAATATTTATACCTTATATCGCTTATATTTAATAAAATATATATAAATTAAATATAATTAATATTAAATATTTTTATGATTGTTATTTATATTTAATAAAGCTACTCTATTTAATTATTTATTCTAATGAAGAAAAATGTTTACTATGGTTTATTTTTAAATTTTTTTAGAAGGTCAAGATTTATGAGAGGATTGATATTAAATGTAATATTTTCCTTAAATCTCAATGATACAAATATAGTTATGGGAGTTGTAGATGCTGATTTAAGTGTTGGAGGTTTAGATAGATGTCTACAAAATAGAAACTAGTATACAAGTCTAAATCTATAATTACAAGAGTCGACTAGTAAAAAAATAATTCTTAGAATCACTTACTTTTATAATCTAATATTTCAATCTTGATATGAATTAACAATGTTTAGCAACACCATTACAAAAATTACAAAATTGTGAGGCTTATGTTATCCTCATTTAGATGTGCAGATGATCAATAAATATCTAGAAAAATTGTTTTGGTTCATATCAATGTCCAAGAAATTGAACTAGTGTGTGAATATTAGCCTACACTTACAATAATAAACTAGTAAGAAAATGATGTTTAGAACTCAATTGCTTTGATCTTCTCATATTTGAACATCGATATAGATTGATATAATGTTTATTAACACTTTCATAAAATTGTGCTAAATTGTAAGGGTTTTGTTCTCCTTAATTAGACCCCCAATAAAACCAATTCTAATGCTTTGGAATAATAATTGAATACATAGTATATGGTATAATAAAATTCTAGAAGGGGTTTCTTTTTCTTAATTAAATTCCTAATCAAACCAATTTTGTGACGTAGGAATAACAATTAAATACATAATATATGTTATGATAAAATGTTAGTACATTTCTTTGACTGAAAGTGCTTCTTGAATGAATATTAATTGTCCTAATAATATTTGATAATTTAAAATGGTCGAGTTAATGTCTTTAAAAATAAAATATTACATGTTTATGAACAAAAACATGCACTAGGTAAGCTCACAATGACTAGTTGGAGGGTAAACTAAATTTATATTTTAAAAGTGTAGAGTTCAAAATTACAATTATGGGTTATTCATTTCAAGTTTGTTAGTAGATCTTTTTAAGGTAGGGTAATGCCATGAGATAAGTACACAATAATATGGTAATTGTGATCTTTTTATTGCACAAAGGACAATCTAGTCAAAGTGTGTCAAAAATAATGGAAGAGGGCTTCACTACATCAACTTTTTCTCCCACTTTGATATGTATGATAATTTCTACAATAGATCATATTTAAAGTAAACAAGATATTGAAAATAAAATTATTTAAATATTTTAAAATACTAAAATTATATAGATTTACATAAAATATATAGTTCATCATTATTCATTATATTCTCCTTCCAATAATAATTCCACTAAGGAAAAAAAGAAAAATTGAAAACAAGTATAATGAATAACGTATATTCCATGCATATGCTTGCTAAAAATTTGAAACTAGTAAAGGATAATATCAAAAGCTAGAATAAGGAGACTTTTGGGAATATTTTTTCCACTAAGACCAATATTTGTTAGGAACTGAAGGAGATCCAAAGAGAATTCAACATGAGGGCTATGATAAGATTTTGAGAGAGAAGGAAAATGAGAAGCTTGTTGAGTATCATGATAGAGTTTCTAAAGAAGAGACCTTCTGGAGACAAAGATCTTGTAAGTTATTTTTGAAGGAAGGGGACAGGAATACCAAATACTTCTTCATGAATACTCTTAAGAATATAATAGGTAATAGAATATCTAATATGATTATTAATGGTTCAAGATCTGAAGATGAAGACTCTTTTAGACTAGAGGCTAAATTATTTTTCAGAATCTTCTTAAACAAGATATCAGATTGGATCGGGAAGCTCAAAGGGGGTTCCTGGATTGTATCCTCTCTATCTTGAATGATGACTAGAATGCCATCCTTACTGCTATCCCTTCTAATGCTGAAATTAAAAAGGTTGTGTTTTATTTTGATGGCCCACAAGGCCCCTAGCCTAAATGGGTTTCTCCTATTTTTCTTCCAGAAGTTTTGGACTATCCTAGAAAAGGATATTACTAGTGCGGTGAAGGAGGTCTTTGGAGCTAGAAAAATCTTGAAAGAACTGAATGGTAATTTTATTGTTCTCATCTGTAAGAAACAAGGGGCTGATAAAACGGACCATTTTAGACTGATTATCTTATGCAATACTACTTATAAGATCATTTCTAAAGTTATGACTTCTAGGATTCTTTCAATTTTTCCCTCGCTCTTCTCCTGGTAGCAGAATGAGTTTGTCCCTGGTAAATAGATCTTGGATTCTATTATCTCCATTCTTGAAAATGTGCATTCTTTGGTTATGTCCAAAAAGGAAGGCTTCATTTTGAAACTTGACTTATCCAAAGCCTATGACAGGGTTGACTGGGATTTTCTATAAAAGGTGCGTAAGGCTTTTGGTTTTAATCAAAGAAGTATAGATCTTATTTATCAGCTCATTTCTTCTGCCTCTTTCTCGGTTTTGGTTAATGGATCTCCTACCCCTTTTTTTAGATCCTCAAGGGGTTTGAGATAGGGGGACCCCTTATCTCCTATCCTCTTTGTTATTATGGAAGAATGTTTGGGAAGATTTATTCAAAAAATGGTCCTGACTGGGGATTTTAAGGGTATGAATCCTTCCTCGGCTATTTAGGTGTGTTCTCACCAACAGTTTGTGGATGATTCTATTATTTTGGGGGAAGCTTCAGTTAAAAATGCTATTAATATTAAGAAGGCCTTGGAAAAGTATGGGTTTTCTTTGGGACAAATCCTTAACTAGGGGAAAAGCTTGACTTTCTTTTTCAATGTTCCTAAAAAATGGAAAATTAGAATTAAGAAGATTCTAGGGTATGAGATGGAGTCTATGCCCCGTACTTACCTAGGTCTTCCTCTTTTTCTAGAGCCTCCTAATTCTTTTTGGATCTTTTTGGTGGTTAGATTTCATAGAACGCTAACCGAATGGAAGGGTACTTTGCTGAGTCAGGTGGGTAAGATTTAGATTCTTAGATCTACCCTTCAAAGCCTTCCTCTTTATGCCCTTAGTCTTTAAAAAATTCCTAGAAAGTATAGGGAGGCCATTGAGAAAATCTAGAAAACTTTTTTGTTGACTGGGATGGAAAAAAATAAAAGGATAGATCTTATTGCTTGCGATAAAGTGTGCAGGCCTATGGATAAAGGGGGTTTAGGGCTATGCAGAATAAGAAGCCTTAATGACCATCTTATTGCAAAGCTAATTTGGAGATTCTACAATACGAATGGGGAATGGACATCCATATGGAAGAATAAATATAATAAGGAGAATCCTACTCTTAAAACATTTCTTAGTAATGACACCATCCCTGGGGGATCCTTTATATGGAATAATGTCCTAAGAAATAAGGAGATCATCAGAAAAAGAGTTAAATGCAAAGTGGGGAATGGAAGGACTACACAATTTTCGGATGAGGTTTGGTTGATGGATACACCCCTGAAGGAAATCCATGAATGGAAGGTTTTAGAGGACCAGTGAAAAAGGAGGTTTGCTATCAAAGTTGTTGATTATTGGGACATAGACCACTCATGGGTTGACCTATCAGTTATTCATCAATCTCTTGGGCAGCTTAGTAAATTCTTGAATTCTTTGACCTTGATTGAGGAAGAGGAAAACCTTATTTGGAGGTATAACAGTAATGGTAATTTCTCTATATCTTCTTTGTATTAGAAAGATTTTTGAAATCAAACTAAGCCTTGTTGGGCTAAAGATTGGATTAAAGGCCTAACCTCGAAAATCAATGTTTTCTTTTGGATTATGCTCCAAAATAAGATCCTCACTTCTTATAACTTGAGAAGAAGAGGAGTGACTATGGCTAACATTTGTTACTTATGCAATGAAGGTGAGGAAACTGTTAATCATATTACTATACATTGCCATTATGTCTGCAAGATTTGAGAAAAAAGCTTAAAAGTTCTAAATGTAGACTAGATCTTCCCAGAGGATTTATAGAGCCTATTCATTTCTTGGACTCCTCCTTCAAGGAATGAAAATGTGATTAATGTCTCAAATTTCATTTTACCCTATATTTGTTGGGGGGTTTGGAAAGAAAGAAATGATAGAATCTTTAGAAATAAGTTTTCCAATGAGAAGGTGATCTTCCATAAGATCAAAAGAGATATGCTTGAGAATCTTTATCTTAAGGGGAACATGTTTGAACCTTCTAATATGGAGGATTCTATTTTATTTGATAAGTGGAAGATTAACGGAAATTTGAATCATTGTAAGAAAGAGTCTTTGAGAAATGAAGCTAGATGAGATTTCCCTCCTAATGGGTGGACGAATGTTAACTTCGGTGGTGCTTCGAAAGGGAACCCAAGGGTGGCTGGTTGTGTCATAGTGATAAGAGATGAGAATGGTGTTTGCAAAGGTCTTAGAGATATTCCTCTAGGCTCCTAGAATAATCATGTAGCAGAGGCTAATGTGTCCCTTAGCTAAGGAGAAGGGTTGTAGGAAACTTTGGATTGAAGGTGATTCCTTAAACATTATTAAATGTTTAAATAAGGAAACTACCCCCTCATGGACTATTAATAATGCTATGAAAAAGGCTCAAATCCTAATTAGCTCATTTGAAGAATGTGTCATCACACATAATTTTAGAGAAACAAATGCCCTTGCTGACTGGGCTGCTAACGTGGCTTGCAAGTTGGAGAAGATGATAACATGGGATGACAAGAGTGATCTGCCTTTCGAGGAGAAATCATTAATAGATAGTGACCATTTACGGAGCAAGTAGAAAGTGTGCTAAATGTTTTATTTAATGATCATTATTGATTACAAGGTGAGGTTTCATTATTTCTTTCCTTGTGGGAAGTACAACTTGGTGACGATGATTCTAATTGGGCACAAATTTTGGGTAACATTTGCTAAGTTTAGTGAAGCCAATTTTACTTACATTGGTATTTGGAGTTTTTATAGTGATACTGTTAAGGGCTATCAGAGAGATAACATGGGTGGTAGTAAGAATATATTCAAACTGGTGAATTGCGAGGATTGGAAACAAAATAAGGAGGCATGGGATATTTTGAAGAAAGGTGGGATGGTGAGATTTATGGAGAGGTTGCATGGCAGAACCCCTACTATGTTGAAGCAGTTCTGCAAAACTTGGAAGAATGATATGGTTCTTGTGGGAAATCAGTTAATGGAGGTTACAAAGGACGTCATTGCAGAAGTTGTTGGTATGAGCATGTAGGGCTTAAAGTTTTATAGAGATAGAAGCATCTCTGACAAAGCACCCGAGAAGTTCCCTATTACTGAGCTGGAAAAGTTGAGACTACTGAAGGAAGATACCTCCTACTATAACCCTAAGTGCATTTATTGGCCATGGAGGTATGTGTTATATGCTATAATCAACTATATCAAGCTCGATGATAGATTTACTAGAGCTTGTGGGCATCATTTAATGTTGTTAAACCACTTTAGACATAATGTAAAGATTAGCCTTCCTTTTTATTTGTTGAGTTCATTAGATTCCACCATTATTAGTTTTCAGAAGGATCCAAAAGGGGACCATGCCTCTCATTAGGGCATCATGGTTCTAGTGTACGATCTCCTCAAAAAAAAAAGATGGAAAAACCTTTTTTGAAGGATCATACCAAGGATGACAAAGAAATCAAGGGTGATGATGAGGATATGTATGTGGAGGAAACAAAGGATGAGGAGGAGGATCCCTTTGAGGCTTTTTCTCTGAAAAAGGCTAAGTTTAAATGCTTGTCTTCTAAGAAAAAAGTTAAAAGGGATGATGTTGAAGACTCTGATACTGATTAGGGCACTGAAGATGAGGGTTTTGAAGAGGAAAAGGGGAAATAGGGGAACAAGAGGAAAAGAGGTGAGACCACTGGTATGAGGAAAAAGAAAAAAAGGGTGATAAAGAGGTGAATCATTCTTTCCTTGGAGGATGAAGAGAATTAGGAGCAGGAGAAGAGATTTGGGGAAAATATTGGGGAGGAGATAGATGAAGAGGGTAGGTTGGAGGTCGACATTGGTAATCTAGGTGATGGCCAAATTCCTATGGAAAAGGAGAAGGATAATCTGCAAAATTCCTACTAGATCATGGATGAGATTGTGGATAGTATCGATAAAGACTTTATAGGAACCAAGGTGACTAAGAACACTGCCAATGAGAATACTAAAAAGGAAAATAGTGGGAAAAAATATTTTCCTAAAGACAAGAGTTTCTTGGTGGATTTTACCTACACTCTTGGTAAAATGATGGATGATATAGGAAATATTAAAAAGGATTCACGGGTGACGGGATGCAAGGTGAACATCATTAAGAAGACTAGTCTTGGGGACAAACTAGTTGTTGTGTGCCTTGATGACATGAAAGATGCGGTGGGTAGAGTGGAGGCTTTTACTTTTATGGTTGACAAGGTATGAAAAATGGAAAAAAGACTCAAAGAGAAGGAGGATAGAGCTATGGATGGGAACTTTGAGGGCAGGCTCCATATGCTAAATAACGGAGTGGAAAACTTAGAAGATTCTGTGAGAAAATTTGGTGACAAATGCCTTGTTAGTATCAGAGCCTAAACTAAACACGCCAAGATCTTGGTTGACAAGATGGTACATGAGAAGGGTGATAAAGAGGTTAAGGAGTTAAAAGACACTATGGGTCGAGAAAACATAAACAAGCTAGCACAAGAAAATTTGGTATCAAAGATGACAAAGAGGGCAAGGACTTGGAGGACCTCATGAACCCTGCTAGGTAGATGCAGCTTATGATGATTAGGGATGAAGACCTTATGAAGTGCATTTAGCTATCTTTTTCTCTGTTGTCCTATCTTTTTGTTGTCCCTATATGGGCCTTTTTGTTTCCTGCATGTTGTTTTAGATGTTTAGTTTTATGTTGTGGCTTCTACTCCTTGGTGTTGCGGCACAGTTACTATAAAACTTTACTGCTTTACTTTTAACTCTTTGTTTTAGGTTCCGAGTCCTTGTAAATCCCATTTGTACTTAATCAGAACATCTACCAAATGTTTAAAATAAATGTGCAGACTTAATTGATATGCTAACTCATAATATAATCATTACATAACATAAGCTTGTACTTCATATTTCTAAAAGACATTTCATAATGATTTATATAAATATATAGTTTATCATTATTCATTCTTATATGTTCTTTCATTCTCTATTCATCTCGCTAATGGATCATTGGGTGAGGTTCAAAATATTGAGGTTAAACAAAATGTCACATAATCAACTATTGAATAATATTAACATAGATTGTAGAAATTTGATAACACTAATTTTAACTATTTATCTATTTATATAATAATTTTTTTTAATGTTTTTAAGATTAGATAATAAGAGTTATCTTCTTGCTTCCACTAGAATGTGTTCATCTAAAACTAGACTTCATAAATCTATCAATAATTTTTATTTGAGCATTCTATACATTTTCTCTAATTCATTGAGAAATCCAAATCTTTCAAATTAATATAAAACATTATCACATTAGAAGATGATCATTTAAATCTAGAAATACATAATCACTAAAATAAGAAAATTGTGCCACAAATTTTATTCAAATATATTATTACATACATATTATTCCGAGTCTAAACTTTCAACGAAACTTAAGGCTACACTGTTGGCAATTTGGCTGAATTAGATATCTAGATGTTATCATTATGGCAACATATAATCTACATGAAGATCACATATGACAGAGAGCAATTATAACAGAGCGCAAAGAAAAATTGTCTAAGTGTAAAGCAATATTTTCCTAGTGTACCCAGACACAGTTTTGAATGGTGATATCAATTGGAGCAAGTTCAGTGCTTGCACACTATAACATAGATACTATGATGACTATTGAAGACTCACCTAAGAGCACAAGTTTGATGACATGTACGGAAGAAGTTATGATAGTTTTACTAGAGACAGTGTTAAGTCGACAAGACATAACTGGTAAAGAGTATAGGGATTATTTTGTTTATCAAAATAATGTCTTAATAATATAAAGGGATGACATCCTACATGTTAACCCTTGGGTAAATATGTATTTTGTAATAATCTTATGTGAAGCCAAATGTAAGAGTTATTATTCCTAATAACTTGTGTAAATGTAAGGCATATGTAGATGCGAAAGTGTGTGAAATTATAGAGATGATATAGTGAACATATATGCGAAAGGTATTGATGAAAAGTTGTGAAAGTGAAGCAAGAAGCATAAGGTTATGTACCTTGCCCTATTTTGTAATCAGTAATCATTGTACATTACTTGTTTGGGCAGTGGGCTCATCTTGTAACCATTATATTTTATACTACCAACTCCTAGTAGGGTTGAGGCTTGTAACAAGGCCTATAGTCCCTTAATCAGGATTGAGACACTATATGCATGTAATAGGCTCCTAATAGGGTCAACATCCTTAACAAGATACTTTTGATTAGTGGATCTTTGTGGGTAACATCCCCACTGGGGTTTTCCCTTGGCCAGGGTTTCCTCGAGAACAAATAATGTGTTATGAGTTCATTTGCTTTACTGTTATGCATGTTCTTTAGTTTACTCTGTTATGCATGTATTAAGATAATATGTTATATCCATAATTGGGAAAAAGTAAAAGTTTGCAGAATACTGATTCACCCCCCCTCTCAGTATTCCCTATTTCTAACAATTGGTATCAGATCTTAGTTACTCAAAAAAGAATCATTCAAAGAAAGCCTAGTAGCTTGAGTAAGATCTCTATGGATATGGATTAGCTATAAAAGAATCTTGAAGAATCTCTTGAATAGATTGATATACTTACTGAAGAAAGAGATACTCTAAAAAGAAAATATGATGATGTAAAGAACCTCATTGAGAAACTAAAAAATAAGCTAGAAGAACTAAAATCAGAAAAGGAATCTAGAATTCAAATTGAAGATTGTGATGATAATCTAGAAAAAGAAAATGAGATCCTTAAACATGAATTAAAGATAGCAAATCTAAAGTTAAGTTTGAAAGATGGAAATAGAAAGAATGAAGAAAATCTGAAATCTGAGAATGAAAACATAAAATCTAAGAATGAAGATCTGAAATCTAAACTTTGTAAAGTGACATCTAAACTCGAGAAAACCAAATTGAAGTATGCTGAACTTGAAAAGTACAATACAATTGTGAAAGGTGAATTGAATCAGTCTAAGCAACAACTTGAGAGACTATATTCTACTAGTGAGAAGATTGATGAACAAATGTCTTATCAAAAGCCATTATATGATAAAATTACTCTTGGATTTAACTCATCCAAAGTGAGTGAAGAAAGAAAGGAACTGGATCTAAAAGTTTCTAAAAACATAGATGAAAAGAAATTTGATGAAGTTGACAAATCTGGAGATACACCTAAGGAGGAAGAAGCACCTAAAAAAGATGAATCGCCTAAAGGTGTGCAGAAAGAATTTAAAGGTAGATGTTTTGCATGTAACACTTTTGGTCATATGAAGAAAGACTATACAGATAAGCAATTTAAATCTCTTAATGGATATTGTTATAATTGTCATGGTTTTGGACATAGAGCTATTGAATGTAGGAAGCCTAAATTTAATGAGAATAACAATAATAGTAGAATGTTTAGAGACACTAACCATGTAGATAAGAGACCTACTGAAGGTATGAATAGGAGAAATGGAATAGTACGTTATAGATGCAACAAGGTTGGACACATTGCCAGGAATTACAGATCACAAATCAACCAGTCAAGACCGAGATATGGAAACAATGGAGTAGTTTGTCAGATATGTAACGTGATTGGTCATACATCAAGGTTTTGTAGGGTGAGTAACATGAGAAACCCTAACCCTAGAAGTCATGCAAGGAAAAATGAAAATGCAAGCAATAGTCAAAGAGGATTTTGTAGTAATTCAGAAGAAGTGAAGTTTGTTAAAGCTACAGATCAAGGAGACACATTCAGCACTAAAGGTAATCAGTAAGGTGAAGTATCTAATGGTAAGAGTGAATCTTTACCTAACCCATATCAAAGTACTTAATTCATGAAAAATGAAATAGATTAGGAACTTAGGATAGTGTAGAAGTTAGTATAGGATGAATTGAGTCTTGCGCAGTTGATGCAAGGTAGTATATGATGTATTGATGCTATGGTTAAGAGCACATACTATAATATGAAATTATGCGAGATGGCAAGTGATGAAGGGTGCTCCCCTTAATACCACAAACACATAACAGAAATAGAGAAACAACAACAGTAATATGCAAGAACAGAAAATTGGTTTCTTATTATCTCCACAAATGTGGAATTACAAACTTTCAGAATTACAATATGCAAAGCCACATGGGCATTCCCTTACAATATTCTATAGGACAAAGCCTCGAATCAATACCCAGATCTACTACCCAGAATTATTCCGAACTGCCTAAGACAATAATACAGCCTTCCTTATATAGGCAATTTTCCACCGCCTGGGAAGGTTCCAGAATTTTAGCCAATAAGGCCGACCAAACTTAGAATTATTTTATTTTACATTTCATTACATCATAGTCGGCTCAAGATAACCTTTGAAACCCGAACAAAAATTTTGAAGAAAATTATTTTTCGCCATTTCAGGTGGCCCAACTTCCGAAGACCATAAGTCATCACCCGTTGACCCGCTCGACTATTATAACCCCATTTCGGAAACCACAAAGCGCTCTACAGGCTTGACCTGCGCAAGCGCCCGTCACCCAAATTTTCAACCTCATCCGGGGCCTCTAAAGCCTTCAAAACTGAGTTCAAAGTTTCTGTACCCTGCTGCCAATACTGAAAATCTTCAATATCTTCCAATATACACTTGATCTGGCAATGAAACTTTACTGGCAGACTTATATGACCAAAATGAACCTCCAAGAAAGAAATCAGATCATTCTGAGCACATACAAAAATTACCAAAAATAGTAACTTTCCATAAATAGCAGCTCTGCACAAAATAGCCCTTATTGAATACAAAAATAGAAATATTTTTAGGTGATGCAAGATTGCTCTTACACCCAGGATGCTCCTGCATCAGCAAGAAGTTTTAATTTTTGCAGGTAAGAAGGAAGTTGAGCATCAGAGGAGTCCCTCTCCACGTTCAATTAACATTGAAGATGAGTCAATGCATGTGGAAGGAACTAAGATCACATTGGATAGTGATGATAATCCTTTTGATAATCTTGAAAACATTGTTGACAATTAGGCTCTAGAAGAACAGGATAGATCTATTGAAGAAGGAAAGAAAGAAACAAGGATAGAGGATGAAAAGCAAATAGAGAAACACGCAAGTACAAAAATTCAAGGACAGGAAGAAGTCCCTAACAAAGAGGAAATCAGTCTTACACCTGAGATTACAAAGAAATCATAGATTAGATCAATATTTGAAAGCTTTGGGAAAGAGGTTGATGATGCTGATCAAATGGAATTGATCACATCCCTGAATAAAATAATTGGAAAGAACAAGAAGGTGAAAAGCCTTGAAGGATCATTGCTAGAAATAATAGAGAAGTTACAAAGTGTTGTGACTAACTAGATAGCAGAGGTAGATCCACTAGAAAAAGCTAAGAAAGTTATGAATGCATTTGATAATGAGTTCACTAACCTATCAGATGTAGCTAAAGTGAAGGCTTAGGCACCCTATGAGGCCAAAATATTTCATGATATAAGTCAGAATATCATAAATGATATTAACAATCTGGATGTTTGTATAAAAGACTTGAGAAGGAATTTAGATAGAGGTAAAACCTTGTACATTCAGTGTACAAAATCTAAAAAACCATGTATCTGAATTAGTTGAGAAGATCAAGGCTAAAGAAGAAGAAATTCAATTAGAGATAAATCTTCTAGCCAACCCTAATGTGAAGATATTGGATATTGAGAAAAGAATCAATAAAATAAATGATCAAATAAGGATTCTCAATGATGAAAAGGACAAGAAATTGAAAAGTTTCACTCTTCTAAGAGAGCACATTTCAATAAAGATAAGCATTGTTGAAGGATAGTTGGAAGAGTTTCTTTCATCATAGACACCTTTTGAGAAGTTTAGTTTTGCAAACCTTCAAGCATGTGAGATCACATCTTATAGATTGTGTGCACTAATTAGTGTTGTAGATTCCATTAAGAAGGCATGGGAGAAGGAGATAGAGATAATTTAAGTGAATTTTCTAGATTGTGTTGCAATTCTACTGGCTCTGCAATCTTGAATCAAGGTATACAAATTTTTTTAACATAATTTTTGGCACCCTTTTTTTGTCATTGTTGTCAAAGGGGGAGAGATATAAAGCATAAAATTGATGTATATATGATAAGGAAGTATATTATTAGGGGGATTATAGAATATAGATAAGATTTATGAAGATATAAGGACAACAAAGATTTTTTTTTTTTGTTACGGCCACAATTTTGAGTTTTGAAGTTTTGAGACTTAGCCAATTTTCTCATATGTTGCCACCAATGACAAAGGGGGAGATTGTTGGAAATTTGGCTAAGTTAGATATCTAGATGTTTTCATTATGGAAACATATAATCTACATGAAGATTGCATATGACAGAGAGCAAGTATAACAAAGCACAAAGAAAAATTGTCTACGTGTAAAGCAGTATTTTCCCAGTGTTCTCAGAGACAATTTTGATTGGTGATGTCGATTGGAGAAAGTTCAGTTCTTGCGCACTTGAACATAGATATTATGATGACTATTGAAGACTCACCTAAGAGCACAAGTTTGTATGACATGTACGGAATAAGTTATGATAGTTTTACTAGAGACAGTGTTAAGCCGACAAGACAGAATATGAAGACAGAATTGGTAAAGAGTTAAGGGATTATTTTGTTTATCAAAATAATGTCTTAATAATATAAAGGGATGAAATCCTAGATGTTAACCCTTGGGTAAATATGTATTTTTTAATAAGCTTATGTGAAGCTGACTGTAAGAGTTATTAGTCCTAATAACTTGTATAAATGTAAGGCATATGTAAAAGTGAAAGTGTGTGAAATGATAGAGATGATATAGTGAACATATATGTGAAAGATATTGATGCGAAGTTGTGAAAGTGAAACAAGAAGCATAAGGTTATGTACCTTTCCCTATTTTGCAATCAATAATCATTGTACATTACTTGTTTGGGTAGTGGGCTCATCTTGTAATCATTGTATTTTATACTGCCAACTCTTAGCAGGGTTGAGGCTTGTAACAAGGCCTATAGTCCCTTAATCGGGACTGAGACACTATATGCATGTAACAGGCTCCTAATAGGGTCAACATCCTTAACATGATACTTTTGATTAGTGGATCTTTGTGGGTGCCATCCCCACCAGGTTTTTCCCTTGGCCAGCGTTTCCTCGAGAACAAATAATGTGTTATGAGTTCATTTGCTTTACTGTTATGCATGTTGTTTAGTTTACTTTGTTATGCATGTATTAAGATAATCTGTTATATCCATAATCAAGAAAAAGTAAAAGTTTGTGGAATACTGATTCACCCCCCTTCTCAATATTCCCTATTTCTAACATACATATTGTAACATCCCTATAAATCCATAAAGCTAAAAGATGAAACCAAAGAAAATTCAACCATAAACAAAACCACATAGAACCATAATAAAAATTTTTTTTATTACAAACTGGACATACAATCATAGTAACTATTTCTAAGAGATTTATAGTTTTCAATTGAATTACATCAGAGTAATAAGAATACTCTTTATTCAAAGATTTAGTTTCAAAAACAAAATTTCCTTCTTTCCCAATCCTTTACATTCTACGAATAGTTCTGATAACTAATAACCACGAAATGATCTGTTTCCCATAAATCTTAACAACTGCTATCCACTGTCCCATACTCATTGATTCATCCATCTAAATCCTGAAAATCAAAATGACCACAAACGCAAATAGCAAACAGGGCTCAGTCACATGATAAAGTTAACGAAAACATCTCCAAAATTCTGCAACCATAAAAGTCAGTATAATATAACATTTATGTAGATTTAAATAAAGATGTAATTGAAATCTAAATAACATAATTCCATTCTCTTACACCAAAATCATCAAGCACTGAATCTCTTTCTAACAGAAATAAACTCGCAAAGAAAATGACGAAGTAATGATCCAATAGTTCATGGGTGTCCACATAAGGACCTACGCTATATATCCGTAAGGAAACCTCGTAGTAATCCATTATGTCTGATGAAACCATAATGTTTTATCTTGTTAATTGAAACCCATAACCCTTGAATTTATAATTATCACTTAATTAAACAACTGACAAAAATTCTTTCCCATAAGGATATAGACTAGTGTCAGTCACAACTGACAAAAATTCTATCACCACAAGGTACTAGACTAGTGTCAGCCCCCAATCTAAGGATCATACTTGCATTATCTCAAAATACTTGATCTAACATAGCATCTATTATATACATGTTGGCGTATGTACATGTATACACCACGGCTTGTGTATACATATACATCTCCCAACAGGTATATATATAAACATATATAAATTATATAACGTAACTTATCATTCACAAGAGTTCAAGCCCATAACTACACATTGAACAAAACCATACTAGTCATCCCAGTTCTGTCAAAGAATACAGCTACCTTAATATACTACTGAATCTGTCGAATACATAAAATAATGACAGAATAATAAGAACCGTCTTCTACATCTAAACAAAATACCAAAGTGGTCTTCCTTACTAACTGAGAAAGATAAAATTGACTTTCCTAAAAATTCCTAACATTTCCTAATGTCGCTACAACTATTTTTTACACTGGTGATAATTTCTGAAGATTCATATAGCTCGCAGTCAAGAATTGAGTACAACCAAGATATCCACATTTTCACTATTGACTGAAACAGACAGTGACAACACCCATTTGACACAACAACCATCGATACCAGATAACTAAAGGAGTATACCCAAGAAAACCTTAATCCATACCTATGTTGTGAGAGTGTAAATACATAATACGATAGGTATCAGGTAACACTATGAGCTACCACTAATCTCTATTTCCACAATACATCTCAAAAAGAAAACATCGATACCAGTTTTGGTTTCATAACAGTGATAAGAATACCCAATTTCACCTTATGACCAAAACTCTTACTTAATGTAAACATTCGATGCCACAATGTTCCTAACAATAGAAAATAGTACGAGAACACCATTAAAGAAGCTTTTAAACAAAACTCATCCTGGGTTTCAAACTGCACTTATAAGCCGAAACACATTCCCGATTAACCCCCTTTATACTGACCAAAGATAAAGTATACATCGACACAAAACACACTAGGAAATAACCATATATCATCTACAATAACTATATTCCCATAGTTTGGCACAAACTTAACTAAAACACTGCCAAATCCATACTTAGAACAAAGAAAACCCCTTAACACAATATGCTCGAAGACAACATATTAAAAAAACATGTATTTCAAATTCCTCCAGTAAACATAAAATCCATTAACTAAATAAACTTCTTAATCCTTCCAAGAAAAAGACCGATTCATGACCGAACTGACAAAGTATACAAACACAAAACCTCACATTCATCGACTAACAAACAGTGGTAATCAACATTCTATTAATTCATTAGAGAACATAAAATGGAAACAGAGGATAAGGTGAGAGAATGCCCCTGCCTGGTATTTGCATGGGGAGATATCCAAAACCGAAATGCCAAAGCTAGCCCCTGCCTGGTGAGCTTCATAGACTGCCAAAGTGTCGTGCAAGAGAGCCCACAATGCAAATGTAGAGATAACAGTAAGAAACACAAAACTTCCCAAATGACTATGAACAGAAGGGTATAACTTGCTGTGAAAACCCCTTTCCATTCCAAGCCACTTATCATGTAAGATACAATAGTAACATGGGTCCATAACTAACTGTTTACCCAAACTGTCGCAGAATAACATGGTGAAAAATGGAGTCATAATTCAACTACAACTCCTTTACCAGAGCTAATGGTGGACAACAAACACAAAGATGAATTTCATCGATAAGTTCATTCAATGTGAGCTTATCTCTTGCAATAAAAACAATACATTCCCTACCAAATTTCCATCCAAGTACAATCCTATAACCCAAAAATAGCTTAAACCCCACTAACACCACTATGCGATGCAAGTGCAATTAAACCCTGCCGTTAAGTCATGTCTTCGAGCTAGATCATAAATAGGAAGACTTAGGGATAGATTAATTTACATCTATATTAGATAACATTAATCGATCTTAGGTCAAGAAAAACTAACTTAAGCACCAAAGATAACAGCGCATAACAATGCCAAATTACTAACACTTCATCAAACTAACCTCCTACTAACATGCAAAATAGGATATACTAACTTAGATAATTCTATAGTTTTAGTAAAAGAATTACCACATAATTACTAAAACAATCACTCATAATTATATGTATAAAAATGCATATATACAAATTTATTTATTTTGAATTCAAAATTTGATTAACATTAAATAACAATAATTTTCTATATACTGTCTATAATCATCAAGATACAATTAACCATAATAATATAACCAATTCTAATTATGTCTAACATAATATTTAGAATCCCAAAATAATGAACCAATAATCTGACAATTGACTAACCATTTAAGTTGTACTATTTTCACAATCAAACCAATATTCAAAAGTCAGTCTAAACCAATTCTGACACCAGAAAAAAACTCATTAAGCTACAGAAATAGACATAATTCTCTAAGTGTCTGGTAGAATTACAGAGATAAACATATTTAATCCAAATAACAAGGTTCAAATGAACGAAGTTAGAGTTCAAACTCATAGAAATCTAACAAAAATATAGTTCTAGATAAAATGATGCTAATCGAACCAGAAATCCAACTATAACATAACATAGAAAAGTAAAGCCTGAGACTGTCAGGGGCATGACACCCTTCCCCACCAGACTAGGCTTACTCCTGGAAGCTTGAAAACAAATGAGGATGTCCAGCTCTCATAGCCCCTATATCTTCCCAAGGTGCAGAAGCCACATCATCAAGATCCCATAACACCTTTACCTGCTCCACCTTGCATCCTCTGAGATTTAGCTCTCTTTGCTGGATGATCTATACTAGTTCCAGCATCAGTTGACCATCTACCACCTATAAATTTTTCCAATTTATCACGTGTGTAATGTCAAGTATATATTTCCTTAAGACGGAAATATGAAATATATCATGAATTCATGAAAGACTGGGAGGCAAAGCAAGTCTGTAGGCAACTAGACCCACTCGTTCTAGGATTTCAAATGGTCCCACAAACCTTGGAGATAATTTTGACCCTTTACCATACTTAATAGGACTTTTTCGGGGCCTAACCTAAAGAAATACCTTATTCCCAACCTCAAATTGACGTTCAATCCTATGTAGGTCTGCATACTTTTTCTACATGTCTTGAGCTGTAGATAGGTGTTCTCTGATGTGCTTAACCTGCTATTCTAAATCCTGAAGCATCTCGGGACCTAAAAGAATTCTGTCCTCAAGATTGTCCCAGCTTAAAGGTGTTCTACACGGTCTTCCATACAAAGCCTGGAAAGGAGCCATACCTATAGAACTATGGTAACCATTGTTGTAAGAAAATTCAACCAGATGCAAGTACTCTTCCCATCTATTTTTCCTATCCATCACATACATTCTAAGCATGTCTTCCAAAATCTGATTGACACGCTCAGTTTGTTCGTCAGTTTCGGGATGATATGCTGAACTAAAGTTCAGCTAAGTACCTAATTCACGCTGCAAAGACCTCCACAGAGATGAAGTAAAAACTGAATCCCTATCAGATATGATCTTCTTAGGAATCCCATGCAGCTTAACAACCTGTTCCATATAAATCCATGCCACAGATGCAGCATTATAAGTGGATCTTATGGGAATAAAGTGGGCAACTTTGGTTAACCGGTCAACAACAACCATAATGGCATCATGTCGCCTAGCTGAAAATGGTAACCCCACTATGAAATCTATGGATATGGTATCCCATTTCCATTCAAGCATGCTGTGAGATTGAAGTAAACCAGCTGGATGTTGATGTTCAGCTTTTACTCTCTGACACTCCAAGCATCTAGCCACAAAATCAGCAATATCCCTCTTCATACCCGGCCAGTAGTGATGCTGCTTAAGATCAGCATGCATCTTCTTCACACCAGGATGTGCTGAATAAGGTGCCTTATGTGCTTTAGTCATAACTAGGTTCTGAAGATGCCTGACTTCTGGCACATATATGCTGCCTCGGTAAGTCATTAATCCTTCACTGTTGATAGAGTAACCCTCAAATCTACCTTCTAATACACTGCCACTATCAATCACTACTTTGACATCTAAGTACCAAGGATCAGTAGCCAAATTCAGAAGTATTCTCTCTTTCAAGTCAATTGTGAGGGTCAAAGAAGAAAGTTCATGATGCCTTCTGCTAAGAGCATCTGCTACTTTGTTCTCTTTACCCTAAATATACTTCATTTTGAAGTCATACTCACACAAAAACTCCATCCATCTGTGCTGACATGCATTAAGATTGGGTTGCATGAACAAATATTGCAGACTTCTATGATCGGTATGAAGCTCAAAATGTTGACCAAGAAGAAAATGCCGCCATTTGGTCAAAGCATGAATCATTGCTACGAGTTCCAAATCATGAGTAGGATAATTAATTTCATGATCCTTTAGTTTCCTGGATTCATAAGCAATGACCCTGCCATCTTGCATCAAGACAGCCCCTAAACCATCCAATGAGGCATCGGTGCACACAAAAAATTCCTTAGAAGGATCAGGTACCGCTAAAATTGGTGCACTAGTCAAACATTCCTTAAGATGTTGGAATGCTTCTTCACATTTATCTGACCAGATGAATTTCTTACCCTTTCTCTGGAGAGAAGTAATGGAATGGGCTATCTTTGAAAAATTAGCCACAAATCTTCTGTAGTAACTAGCCAGACCCATAAAACTTCATACTTCAGACACATTGGTAGGAGTTGGCCACTCTACAATTGCCCTGATCTTAGCAGAATCAACAGCTATTCCATCTCCTGTAATGATGTGACCCAAATAACTTATTTCAGTTTTGAAAAATTCACATTTTTTAGGATTGGCATATAGCTTGTTCCTGTGGAGACATTCAAAGACTTGCCTCAAATGCTGCTCATGCTCCTCCAAGGAGTTAGAATATACCAAAATGTCATCAAGGAACACTACCAAAAACTTATCTAAGAAAGTCCTGAATACTCCCTGCATCAAACTCATGAATATTGATGGTGCATTAGTCAACCCAAATGGCACTACCATGAATTCATAATGCCCATACCTTGTGCGAAAAGTTGTTTTATGAAAGTCAGCTTCTTGAATTCTTAACTGATGGTATCCAGATTTGAGATCAACCTTGGAAAACACCTTGGCACCCTTCACTTGATCAAACAAATCATCGATGCGAGGCAAAGGATATCTATTTTTCATGGTAGCTTTGTTCAGTTGTCTATAGTCGATACAAAGCCTCAAAGATCCATCCTTCTTCTTGACGAAGATAACAGGTGCTCCCCAAGGTGAAACACTAGGTCTAATAAGTCCCTTCTCAAGGAGTTCCTCAAGTTGAACCTTGAGTTCTACTAATTCTTGAGTGGTCATACGGTAAGGAGTCTTGGAAATTGGTTCGGTTCTTGGCAAAAGATCAATCCTAAAATCAATTTCTCTTTTAGGTGGGATTCTTGAAATCTCTGTAATGAATACATCTGAGAATTCCTTCAAAATTGGATGATCTAAGCTGGTGTTCCAAGCAACTGGTTCATCAAAATCATTGATAGAAATAGCAAACAATTTGCATCCCTTTTGTAAACATCTCTGAAGTTGCTTAGCAGAAATAGTTCTGACTGACATAGGCCTCTTAACACTTGAAATAATCTTGATGGTTCTATTATCATCGATACATCTAATGGTCTTCTCTCTACAATCGATGACAACTTGGTGTTGATCTAACCAATCCATACACAGAATAATGTCATAAGAACCTAAAGGAATAACCCTAAGATTAACTGTAGTAGTAAAAGCCTTAAATTGGACCTTACAATTTTCAGCTATAAACCCCGATTCAACCTTTGTCTCTGATGCTAACTTGACTTGCCATGCCAATTCAGCTTTACTCATAGGAATTCCACATTGCTTAACCAAATTGGAAGAAATAAAAGATCCATTGGCACCGAAGTCAAATAAAATAGAGATCTTCTTACCTTGGTAATTACCTCTAGCTTCAATCACAGTGTTCTGATGATCTGCTTGTTTCTGATCCACAGTAGCAAAGATGCGATGATTACTTCCAGAATCACCAACAGTAGCCTCAGAACCTATGGCTTTAGACCTGACCTGACTATTGCCTCGAAGGGGACAATTCCATTGCAAATGCCCCAATTGCCCACATTGCCAACACTCTGCTCCGCTCTTGGTACTTTTATCCTATGATGAGTTCACTGGAGGTGATGCATAACTCTATTGTACACTCTGAGTTGGTTTAAAGGACTTAGGTTGCTCAGGAACCTTGAAACTCTTGTTTGATTTGGAAAACTTTTCAAACTTCCTCCTCTGAAATTTACCACTCGATCCACTGGAAAATGCCTTGAAATTATCTTGATAAGGTTTCTGATTCTTCCCACTGCTTTGAGCTGGTGGATTCACTGATCCTTTGGCTGAAAATCCTGACTTCAATTCTGTGAGCTTGGCTTGATCAGTAGCTTCTTTCACTGTCTTAGGTTTGAAAGTTCTCACTTCTCCAATTTTAGGGTTCAAACCCCTAATGAAGTGTTGTACCAAAGGCTTATCATTCTCTAACCAACCAGAATATTTCTTCAGTTAAAAAAACCTCCTCTCATACATTTCCACTGTTGAGTTGCCTTGAGAAATGCTGAAGAATTCTTCGGATCTAGTTTGCTGCCAATAATCCGACATGAATCTCTCACGGAATCTTTCTATGAAAAGCTCCCATGTAACCTGAGAGATAAGAATTCCAAGTTTCTCTAGCTCCATATTCCACCATATGGAAGCAAAGGATCTTAGTTGCATTACGGTCCAACGAACCTTCACATTACCGTGATAATCATGTAGAATAAAACACCTTTCGATGTTCAAGAGCCATGCTTCAACTTCAGCACCACCCTCTGTTCCATTTAAATATGGCCCTTTGAGATTAGAAAGGTCTTTTAATTGAGTCCTGATAACAGGGTCTTCTGCTACAGGGACTCGTATAACATGAGCATTTGCTACACCATCTGGAACATTGCTCCTTGCTTCAATGTTATCCAACCTATCAAGGATCCGTTGGAGAACTTCAACCTGAGGTACCTCTCGATCTTCCTGATCCATTCCTATTAAAGGATCAACTTGTTCATCACCAAGTATTCCTTGGCAACCTCATCCTCTTCCTCGGCCATGACCACGACCGTGTCGTCCACCCCTACCTCTGCCTAAATCAGCATCAACTGGGTCACCACGTCTTTGTGCTCCTCGTGTAATAGGAGGCATGCTCAAATTCCTATAGAAAACATCAATAAAAATCACTAACAGAAGCATAATGATAAAACCCCTTATCTTTTAAACCCTCAAGCCCTGAGTGTTTAAACCGGGCTCTGATACCAAATGTAACATCCCTATAAATCCATAAAGCTAAAAGATGAAACCAAAGAAAATTCAACCATAAACAAAACCACATAGAACCATAATAATTTTTTTTATTATTACAAACTAGACATACTGATGCAGGAGCATCCTGGGTGTAAGAGCAATCTTGCATCACCCAAAAACATTTCTATTTTTTTTATTTTCAATAAGGGCTATTTTGTGCAGAGCTGCTATTTATGGAAAGTTACTATTTTTGGTAATTTTTGTATGTGCTCAAAATGATCTGATTTCTTTCTTGGAGGTTCATTTTGGTCATATAAGTCTGCCAGTAAAGTTTCATTGCCAGATCAAGTGTATATTGGAAGATATTGAAGATTTTCGGTATTGGCAGCAGGGTACAAAAACTTTGAGCTCAGTTTTGAAGGCTTTAGAGGCCCCGAATGAGGTCAAAAATTTGGGTGATAGGTGCTTGCGCGGCTCAAGCTTGTAGAGCGCTTTGTGGTATTTCCAAAATGGGGTTATAATAGCCGATCGGGTCAACTGGTGATGACTTATGGTCTTCGGAAGTTGGGCCACCTGAAATGGCGAAAAATAATTTTCTTCAAAATTTCTGTTCGGGTTTCAAAGGTTATCTTGAGCCGACTATGATGTAATCAAATGTAAAATAAAAATAATTTTAAGTTTGGTCGGCCTTATTGGCTAAAATTCTGGAACCTTCCCAGGCGGTGGAAAATTGCCTATATAAGGAAGGCTGTATTATTGTCTTAGGCAGTTCAGAATAGTTCTGGGTAGTAGATCTGGGTATTGATTCGAGGCTTTGTCCTACAGAATATTGTAAGGGAATGCCCATGTGGCTTTGCATAATGTAATTCTGAAAGTTTGTAATTCCACATTTGTGGAGATAATAAGAAGCCAATTTTTTGTTCTTGCATATTGTTGTTGTTTCTCTATTTTTGTTATGTGTTTGTGGTATTAAGGGGAGCACCCTTCATCAAGTGGTATAACAGTAGGAGTTCTTGAGTGTGTAAACAGATCACCGACTATGGGCAGTTTGCACCAGGACCGTGGCTAGGGTTTCAGCGCGCATCGCGAAAATGCCTCCACGAAGGGAACGTGGCGGAAGAGCTGGTGTTGTAACACCTGAGGTTAGAGAGCTGCAGAGACAAGTGCGAGCATTGCAAGAAGAGATTCGCAGAGGAATGAATCTTAATGTCAGAGATGAAAGCGAGGATGAAGCTAAATAAGAATATCAAGAAGGAGAAGTTGAAATTGTGAACCAGGAGGAAGAAAGACTTTTTCGGGCGATTTCCAAGATTGGGAAAAGACCTAAGATTGAGGTTCCTACATTTTCTAGAAATCTTAACCCAGAGGAATTGATCGACTGGATCAATGAATGTGAAGAATATTTTGAGTATGAAGATGTTGAGAATCCTGATAGGGTCAAATTTGCGAAGGCCAGATTGAAAGCTCATGCGAAGATATGGTGGCAAGAGATTCAGTTGGAGCGAAATAGAAGGGGAAAGGAGAAAATCACGAGATGGGATCAGATGGTGGATAAATTGAAGTGACAGTTCATTCCTATTGATTATGAGCTTGACCTACTGAAGAAAATGCAGAGTTTGAAGCAAGCAGGAAGATCTGTTCAGGAGTATACAGAGGAGTTCTATCGACTTCTCATCAGAACAGGCCATGTAGAAGCTGATAAGGAGAAAGTTGCCCGATACCTTAATGGGTTAAGGCCAAGCATTCAGGAGGAGCTGAATTTGGTTCGAATGAACAGTATTGAAGAGGCATACCAGTTTGCCCTAAAAGTAGAGGAAAAGTTGAACAAGAAGTTTGAGAGCAGACAAAATGGAAGAGGTCGCGGTGGATGATCTGGTGGACGGTCATATGGTGGCCAAAATGAAGATCTGAAAAAGAAGGATGAGGCCAGTAGCAGTCAGAATCAGCGAGGAAATAATTCCAATCGCTTTCAAGATCAGAATAATAGAGATCAAAGAGGAAGAGGACAAGGATCTGGAAGAGGTGGCTTCCGTGGAACATGTTTTCACTATGGAGAAGAAGGTCATAGGGCATTTGAATGTCCTCAATGCCAAGGCAGAATAGACAGGAGAAATGAAGGCCAGGCCAGAATTGCACATGTAGATGAAGATGCCAGATCATCAAATTTTGAAGATACTGAAAGAGGAGAAACGTTGATTAACAGAAGAGTCCTGTTGAGTGGTGAGAATGAACCTGAGCAAAGGAGGAGCTTGTTTCGTACCAGGTGCAAGTGTGAAGGTAAATGTTGTGATGTGATTATCGATAGTGGAAGCACTGACAATTTGGTGTCAGAAGAGATGGTGACAAAGTTGAAGCTCAAGAGATAGAAACACCCACATCCATATCGGATTGCCTGGGTACAGGATGACCACAAGGTCATGGTCAATGAACAATGCCTGGTGAAGTTCAAGATTGGGGGATACCAAGATGAGGTATTGTGTGATATCATATCTATGGATGCATGTCATATGTTGTTGGGTAGACCATGACAGTTTGACAGATGTGTTGTACATGATGGTCGTGCGAATACCTACTCCCTGACAAAGGATGGAGTGCGACATAAGCTAAAACCATTGAAGGAGACTGAAGAAAAGGTATGTGGTAATGCAAGGATAACTTTTGTTGATGGAAGAAATTTCCTAGATGGTATGAGGCATGAGCATGTATGTTTTGCTTTAATTCCAAAAGCTGGTAAAGAGGAAGTAGAAGATGTTCCTGTAGAAGTTGCAGATTTGTTGAATGAGTTTCAAGATATTGTATCCAATAATGTGCCTGATGGATTACCACCAGTCAGGAAGATCAGTCATCAGATGTACTTGATCCCAGGAGTGAGTTTGCTGAACAAGGCAGCACACAGAATGACACCTTCAGAAAGTGAGGAGTTGAACAGACAAGTACATGAGTTGTTACAGAAAGGATTGATCCGTGAGAGTCTGAGTCCCTGTGCTGTACCAATAGTATTAGCACCAAAAAAGAATGGAGAATGGAGGATGTGTATAGATTATAGGGCAATAAACAAGATCACAATCAAGTACAGGTTTCCATTGCCACGAATGGATGATATTATGGACTGTTTGAGTGGAGCTGTGTATTTTTCAAAGATAGATCTGAAAAGTGGATATCATCAGATTCGGATCAGAGAAGGAGATGAATGGAAGACTGCCTTCAAGACAAAGGAAGGACTGTATGAGTGGTTAGTCATACCTTTTGGGCTAACCAATGCACCGAGAACTTTCATGCGGCTCATGAACGAGGTTCTGAAAGAATTTCTGGGTAAGTTTGTCATTGTTTACATAGATGATATTTTGATCTTTAGGAAGACATTGGAGGAGCATATGATGCATATTCATATGGTATTTGAGAAGCTGAGAGAAGAGAAATTGTTGATTAATTTGAAGAAGTGCAGTTTTGTGAAGAAAGAGTTAGTGTATTTGGGATTTGTAGTTTCAGCAGAAGGTCTAAAAATGGACCCAGAGAAGGTATAGGCTATCCTTGAATGGCCTACTCCAAGGAGTGCTACTGAGGTAAGATCTTTTCATGGTTTAGTTAGCTTTTACAGAAAGTTTATCAGAAATTTTATCAGTATTTGTGGACCCTTGACTGAAACAATGAGAGGGGATAGAAAAGAGTTTAAGTGGACTAATGGGGCAGAAAAGAATTTTCAATTGTTGAAACAAAAAGTTATAGAACAACTTGTTTTAGCACTTCCAGATTTTAATCAGGTGTTTCAAGTAGATTGTGATGCTAGTGGTACTGCAATAGGAGCTGTTATGAGCCAAGAAGGTAAACCTGTTGCTTATTTTAGTGAGAAGTTAAATGATGCCAAGAGAAAATATTCTGTTTATGATTAGGAATTTTATGCTATAGTTCAGGCATTAAAGAAGTGGAGACATTATCTACTTCCTAATGAGTTTGTTTTGTATACTGATCATCAAGCTTTGCAATATTTGAATAGTCAAGGAAAGTTGAATCAGAGGCATTTGAAATAGGTTGAGTTTTTGCAGAGTTATACATTTGTTTTGAAACACAGGAGTGGAAAGTCTAATAGGGTTGCGGATGCTCTTAGCAGAAGGCAACTATTGATGACAAAAATGCAGTTTGAAGTGGTTGGGTTCAAGGAACTCAAGAATTTATATCCAGAAGATCCTGATTTTGGTGAAGCTTGGAAAGCTTGTACAGAACCTGTTACTCTAGACAAGATGAAATGGTTGGATTTCATCATCCAGGATGATATTCTATTTAGAGGGAGTCAGTTGTGCATTCTATGAAGTTCTATGAGGGAGAATCTCATCAAGGAGAAGCACAGTGGAGGATTGGCTGGACATTTTGGTCATGATAAAACCCTTGGTTTGGTTAGTGAGAATTATTATTGGCCACAGTTGCAGCAAGATGTGAAGAAGTTTGTACAGAGTTGCAGAGAATGTTAGATGGCGAAAGGAGTGAAGCAGAATACAAGATTGTATCAGCCATTACCTGTACCAGAGAAGCCTTCGGAGGATATCAGCATGGACTTTGTTCTTGGTTTACTGAGGACTCAGCGGGGACATGATTCAATTTTTGTGGTAGTTGACAGATTTTTGAAGATGGCACATTTTATTCCCTGCAAGAAGACTAATGATGCTGTTCATGTAGCATAATTGTTTTTCAGAGAAGTAGTGAGACTTCATGGCTTACCAAAGACCATAGTTTCAGATCGGGACACTAAGTTTGCTGAATATTTCTGGCGTACATTGTGGAAGAAGTTGAAGACAGATTTGAAGTTCAGTTCATCACGTCATCCCCAGACTGATGGACAGACAGAGGTGGTGAATAGGAGTTTGGGAAATTTGCTGAGATGCTTGGTTGGAGATAAGCCAACAGGATGGGATTTAATTTTACCACAGGCAGAATTTGCATACAATAATTCTATCAATAGGAGCACTGGTAAATCACCATTCCAGATTGTATATGGAAGTAGTCCAAGAAATGCATCTGAATTGAGGAAGATAGATAAAGGAGAAATAAGTAGTGCTAAAGCTGAGGATTTTGTAGAACACTTGAAGAACATCCATGGGGAGGTGAGGAAGCATATTACCAAGATGAACGCACAGTATAAGGCTAAGGCAGATGAGAAAAGGAGGTATAAGAAATTTCAGGTTGGTGATGAAGTCATGATTCATTTGCGGAAGGAGCGGTTTCCAGTTGGTACATATAACAAGTTGAAAATGAAGAAGTTTGGACCATGTAGGATATTGAAGAAACATGATTCAGGAAATGCATATGAGGTAGAATTGCCTACTGAGATAAATATTTCAACAGTGTTTAACATTTCAGATCTGACAGAGTATCATGAGGGAGGTGTTGAAGATGAGATCACAGCAGCACAGTGGAGTATTCCAGCAACTAGTTCAGACACTAAGGAGATCGAAGATATACTGGACAGTCGTGTTGGCAGAAGCACAAGGAATAGGACATATGAAGAATATCCGGTCAAGTGGAAAGGATGACCTGTTGAAGATTCATCATGGCTGCCAAAGGAGGAGGTTAGCCATCTTGGTTTTCCTCTGCACACCTCAGTCGTGACAGGGTCACTTCTCAAATTACCCCGGGTGTCTGATGCAGGAGCATTCTGGGTGTAAGAGAAATCTTGCATCACCCATAAAGATTTCTATTTTTTTTTATTTTCAATAAGGGCTATTTTGTGCAGAGCTTCTATTTATGGAAAGTTACTATTTTTGGTAATTTTTGTATGTGCTCAGAATGATCTGATTTCTTTCTTGGAGGTTCATTTTGGTCATATAAGTCTGCCAGTAAAGTTTCATTTCCAGATCAAGTGTATATTGGAAGATATTGAAGATTTTCGGTATTGGCAGCAGGGTACAGAAACTTTGAACTCAGTTTTGAAGGCTTTAGAGGCCCTGGATGAGGTTGAAAATTTGGGTGACGGGCGCTTGCGCGGGTCAAGCTTATAGAGCGCTTCGTGGCATTTCCGAAATGGGGTTATAATAGCCGATCGGGTCAACTGGTGATGACTTATGGTCTTCGGAAGTTGGGCCACCTGAAATGGCGAAAAATAATTTTCTTCAAAATTTCTGTTTGGGTTTCAAAGGTTATCTTGAGCCGACTATGATGTAATGAAATGTAAAATAAAAATAATTTTAAGTTTGGTCGGCCTTATTGGCTAAAATTCTGGAACCTTCCCAGGCGGTGGAAAATTGCCTATATAAGGAACGCTGTATTATTGTCTTAAGCAGTTCAGAATAGTTCTAGGTAGTAGATCTGGGTATTGATTTGAGGCTTTGTCCTACAGAATATTGTAAGGGAATGCCCATGTGGCTTTGCATATTGTAATTCTGAAAGTTTGTAATTCCACATTTGTGGAGATAATAAGAAGCCAATTTTCTGTTCTTGCATATTGTTGTTGTTTCTCTATTTCTGTTATGTGTTTGTGGTATTAAGGGGAGCACGCTTCATCACATACAATCATAGTAACTGTTTCTAAGAGCTTTATAGTTTTCAATTGAATTACATCAGAGTAATAAGAATACTCTTTATTCAAAGATTTAGTTTCAAAAACAAAATTTCCTTCTTTCCCAATCCTTTACATTCTATGAATAGTTCTGATAACTAATAACCACGAAATGATCTGTTTCCCATAAATCTTAACAACTACTATCCACTGTCCCATACTCATTGATTCATCCATCTGAAACTTGAAAATCAAAATGAACACAAACGCAAATAGCAAACAGGGCTCAGTCACATGATAAAGTTAACGAAAACATCTCCAAAATTCTGCAACCATAAAAGTTAGTATAATATAACATTTATGCAGATTTAAATACAGATGTAATTGAAATCTAAATAACATAATTCCATTCTTTTAAACCAAAATCATCAAGCACTGAATCTCTTTCTAACAGAAATAAACTTGCAAAGAAAATGATAAAGTAATGATCCAATAGTTCATGGGTGTCCACATAAGGACCTACGCTATGTATCGGTAAGGAAACCTCATAGTAATCCATTATGTCTAATGAAACCATAATGTTTTATCTTTTTAATTGAAACCCATAACCCTTGAATTTATAATTATCACTTAATTAAACAACTGACAAAAATTCTTTCCCATAAGGATATAGACTAGTGTCAGTCACAATTGATAGAAATTCTATCACCACAAGGTACTAGACTAGTGTCGGCCCCCAATCTAAGGATCATACTTGCATTATCTCAAAACACTTGATCTAACAATTAGAGATTGAAATGAAATGAACTACATTCACAATTTCACTAACACTTCATTTCTATTGCATCAATTTATAAAATTGAAACAGCAATCAGAAATCCATTTAAATCCATGTTTCCATATTCCTTTACATACATTCTTAAACATGATGTTTCTCAAAAGAAGAAAAGATCACAATTCTTTCTCCATCACAAATCCAATCAAATAATAATCTCCACATTAACTTAACATTAAATCTGAAACTGTACAATAAAATGTCCATATTGAATTCATGATTCCATTGAATAGAAAAGAACTACTATAATCATATATCAACTGAATCAACACAACACCCATCGCTTTTAATAAACATACAAGCTTGCCATAACCAATTTATTATAAACTAACTTGCCATACATACTACTCTGTTAATGACAAGTTTATACCTTTATATACATGTTGGTGTATGTACATGTATACACCACGGCTTGTGTATACATATACATATCCCAGCAGGTATATATATATATATATATATAATTATATAGACTTGTAATTAATAGTTCAGAATGATAAACATAGCATCTATTATATACATGTTGGCGTATGTACATGTATACACCACGGCTTGTGTATACATATACATATCCCAGCAGGTATATATATAAACATATATAAATTATATAACGTAACTTATTATTCACAAGAGTTCAATCCCATAACTACACATTGAACAAAACCATACTAGTCATCCCAGTTCTGTCAAAGAATACATCTACCTTAATATACTACTGAATCTATCAAATACATAAAATAATGACAGAATAATAAGAACCGTCTTCTACATCTAAACAAAATACCAAAGTGGTCTTCCTTACTAACTGAGAAAGATAAAATTGACTTTCCTAAAAATTCCTAACATTTCCTAATGTCGCTACAACTATTTTTTACACTGGTGATAATTTTTGAAGATTCATATAGCTCGCAGTCAAGAATTGAGTACAACCAAGATATCCACATTTTCACTATTGACTGAAACAGACAGTGACAACACCCATTTGACACAACAACCATCGATACCAGATAACTAAAGGAGTATACCCAAGAAAACCTTAATCCATACCTATGTTGCGAGAGTGTAAATACACAATACGACAGGTATCAGGTAACACTATGAACTACCACTAATCTCTATTTCCACAATACATCTCAAAAAGAAAACATCGATACCAGTTTCGGTTTCATAACAGTGATAAGAATACCCAATTTCACCTTATGACCAAAACTCTTACTTAATGTAAACATTCCATGCCACAGTGTTCCTAACAACAGAAAACAGTACGAGAACACCATTAAAGAAGCTTTTAAACAAAACTCATCCTGGGTTTCAAACTGCACTTATAAGCCGAAACACATTCCCGATTAACCCCCTTTATACTAACCAAAGATAAAGTATACATCGACACAAAAAACACTAGAAAATAACCATATATCATCTGCAATAACTATATTCCCATAGTTCGGCACAAACTTAACTAAAACACTGCCAAATCCATACTCAGAACAAAGAAAACCCCTCAACACAATATGGTCGAAAACAACATATTAAAAAAACATGTATTTCAAATTCCTCCAGTAAACATAAAATCCATTAACTAAATAAACTTCTTAATCCTTCCAAGAAAAAGACCGATTCATGACCAAACTCACAAAGTATACAAACACAAAACCTCACATTCATCGACTAACAAACAGTGGTAATCAACATTCTATTAATTCATTTGCAGAACATAAAATGGAAACAGAGGATAAGGTGAGAGAATGCCCCTACCTGGTATTTGCATGGGGAGATATCCAAAACCAAAATGTCAAAGCTAGCCCCTGCTTGGTGAGCTTCACAGACTGCCAAAGTGTAGTGCAAGAGAGCCCACAACGCAAATGTAGAGATAACAGTAAGAAACACAAAACTTTCCAAATGACTACGAACAGAAGGGTATAACTTGCCGTGAAAACCCCTTTCCATTCCAAGCCACTTATCATGTAAGATACAACAGTAACACAGGTCCATAACTAACTATTTACCCAAACTGTCACAGAATAACATGGTGTAAAATAGAGTCATAATTCAACTGCAACTCCTTTACCAGAGCTAATGGCAGACAACAAACACAAATATGAATTTCATCAATAAGTTCATTCAATGCGAGCTTATCTCTTGCAATAAAAACAATACATTCCTTGCCAAATGTCCATCCAAGTACAATCCCATAACCCGAAAATAGCTTAAACCCCACTAACACCACTATGCGATGCAAGTGCAATTAAACCCTGCCGATAAGTCATGTCTTCGAGCCAGATCATAAATAGGAAGACTTAGGGATAGATTAATTTACATCTATATTAGATAACATTAATCGATCTTAGGTCAAGAAAAACTAACTTAAGCACCAAAGATAATAGTGCATAACAATGCCAAATTACTAACAGTTCATCAAACTAACCTCCTACTAACATACAAAATAGGATATACTAACTTAGATAATTCTATAGTTTTAGTAAAAGAATTACCACATAATTACTAAAAGAATCACTCGTAATTATATGTATAAAAATACATATATACAAATTTATTTATTTTGAATTCAAAATTTGATTAACATTAAATAACAATAATTCTCTATATACTGTCTATAATCATCAAGATACAATTAACCATAATAATATAACCAATTCTAATTATGTCTAACATAATATTTAGAATCCCAAAATAATGAACCAATAATCTGACAATTGACTAACCATTTAAGTTGTACTATTTTCACAATCAAACCAATATTCAAAAGTCAGTCTAAACCAAGTCTGACACCAGAAAAAAAACACATTAAGCTACAGAAATAGACATAATTCTCTGAGTGTCTGGCAGAATTACAGAGATAAACATATTTAATCCAAATAACAAGGTTCAAATGAACAAAGTCAGAGTTCAAACTCATAGAAATCTAACAGAAATATAGTTCCAGATAAAATGATGCTAATCAAACCAGAAATCCAACTATAACATAACATAGAAAAGTAAAGCCTAAGACTGTTAGGGGCATGACATGTATCGTACTCAGATAGACTAGAGAAAAGCATGGAGTTTGGAGTTGCTACATTATCAATGCAAGATACAAAGTAAAGCTTAGAGTTGTGGCTTTGAAGGCCATTTTTATGATTCACCATAGTAGAGTTTCTCATAGTTGAAGGGCATGAAAAGAGTAAATTTTTATAATGGAAATGTGGTTGATGCGTAATGCACAGTACATTCACTATTCTTATACTTGAGGTTGAGGTTAATAGTTGTTTCCTTTCACTTGGTGAATTTTAAGGCCAGTCTTATCCAAATAGTTGACAAGACAAGTTTGGTCACATCAAGCTTAACTTGTACACTTCTCCAATTGATGCATTCACATGGTGGAATACACATGCCTATAAAAAAGATTGAAGTTAAATGCTACTAAATGTTTTTAAATGCTTTTAATTATGAATCAATGTAATAAAAAAATTAAATAGTTTCAATCAATGTTCAAATGTTAGAATTTTAGATGTTTTATTATAAAAAATTTCATATTAATTAATTTTTTGTTTTTGGTGAGAGTCTTATCTTTATTATGTTGGAGCCTCGCACTCAACAAGACTTGATCCTTCCCTATTGAAATTTACCTCTAATAAAAGAAAGGCTCCAACTTTTAAATAAGAGTCATCCAAAAGAAAGAAGTTGGATAATAAACCCTCAAGGGAAGGAGCGTAACTATAGACTTGGAAGATCTAGGATTTGGAAAATAAGAAGATGTTACTAATAAATAGAGTTAGCTTAGTTGGTCGAAGAAAAACTCATATGTTGGGAAATTGATGCAGGAGCATCCTGGGTGTAAGAGCAATCCTGCATCACCCAAAAATATTTCTATTTTTATATTCAATAAGGGCTATTTTGTGCAGAGCTGCTATTTATGGAAAGTTACTATTTTTGGTAATTTTCGTATGTGCTCAGAATGTTCTGATTTCTTTCTTGGAGGTTCATTTTGGTCATATAAGTCTGCCAGTAAAGTTTCATTGCCAGATCAAGTGTATATTGGAAGATATTGAAGATTTTCGGTATTGGCAGCAGGGTACAGAAACTTTGAACTTAGTTTTGAAGGCTTTAGAAGCCCCGAATGAGGTTGAAAATTTGGGTGACGGGCACTTGCGTGGGTCAATCCTGTAGAGCGCTTCCTGGCATTTCCAAAATGGGGTTATAATAGCTGATCGGGTCAACTGGTGATGACTTATGGTCTTCAGAAGTTGGACCACCTGAAATGGCAGAAAATAATTTTCTTCAAAATTTCTGTTTGGGTTTCAAAGGTTATCTTGAGCCGACTATGATGTAATAAAATGTAAAATAAAATAATGCTAAGTTTGGTCGGCCTTATTGGCTAAAATTCTGGAACCTTCCCAAGCGGTGGAAAATTGCCTATATAAGGAAGGTTGTATTATTGTCTTAGGTAGTTCAGAATAGTTCTGAGTAGTAGATCTGGGTAATAGTTCTAGGCTTTGTCCTACAGAATATTGTAAGGGAATGCCCATGTGGATTTGCATATTGTAATTTTGAAAGTTTGTAATTCCACATTTGTGGAGATAATAAGAAGCCAATTTTCTGTTCTTGCATATTGTTGTTGTTTCTCTATTTCTGTTATGTGTTTGTGGTATTAAGGGGAGCACCCTTCATCAAGTGGTATCAGAGAAGGGGTTCTTGAGTGTGTAAATAGATCGCCGACTGTGAGGCAGTTTGCACCAGGACCGTGGTTAGGGTTTCAGCGCGCATCGTGAAAATGCCTCCACGAAGAGAACGTGGCGGAAGACCTAGTGTTGTGACACCTGAGGTTAGAGACTTGTAGAGACAAGTGCGAGCATTGCAAGAAGAGATTCGTAGAGGAATGAATCTTAATGTCAGAGATGAAAGTGAGGATGAAGCCGAAGAAGAATATCAAGAAGGAGAAGTTGAAATTGTGAACCAAGAGGAAGAAAGACTTTTTCGGGTGATTTCCAAGATTGGGAAAAGACCTAAGATTGAGGTTCCTACATTTTCTAGAAATCTTAACCCAGAGGAATTGATCGACTAGATCAATGAATGTGAGGAATATTTTGAGTATGAAGATGTTGAAGATCCTGATAGGGTCAAATTTGTGAAGGCCAGATTGAAAGCTCATGCGAAGATCTGGTGGCAAGAAATTCAATTGGAGTGAAATAGAAGAGGGAAAGATAAAATCACAAGATTGGATCGGATGGTGGATAAATTGAAGCGACAGTTCATTCCTGTTGATTATGAGCTTGACCTACTAAACAAAATGCAGAGTTTGAAGCAAGCAGGAAGATCTGTTCAGGAGTATACAGAGGAGTTCTATCGACTTCTCATCAGAACAGGCTATGCAGAAGCTGATAAGGAGAAAGTTGCCCGATACCTTAATGGGTTAAGGCCAAGCATCCAGGAGGAGCTGAATCTGGTTCGAATGAACAGTATTGAAGAGGCATACCAGTTTGCCCTAAAAGTAGAGGAAAAGTTGAACAAGAAGTTTGAGAGTAGACAAAACGGAAGAGGTCGCGGTGGACGATCTGGTGGACGATCATATGGTGGCCGAAATGAAGATCCGAAAAAGAAGGATGAGTCCAGTAGCAGTCAGAATTAGTGAGGAAATAATTCCAATCACTTCCAGGATCAGAATAATGGAGATCAGAGAGGAAGAGGAAGAGGACAAGGATCTGGAAGAGGTGGCTTCCGTGGAACATGTTTTCACTGTGGAGAAGAAGGTCATAGGGCATTTGAATGTCCTCAGCACCAAGGCAGAACAGACAGGAGAAATGAATGCCAGGCCAGAGTTGCACATGTAGATGAAGATGCTAGATCATCAAATTCTGAAGATGCTGAAAGAGGAGAAATGTTGATTAACAGAAGAGTCCTGTTGAGTGGTGAGAATGAACCTGAGCAAAGGAGGAGCCTGTTTCGCACCAGGTGCAAGTGTGAAGGTAAATGTTGTGATGTGATTATTGATAGTGGAAGCACTGACAATTTGGTGTCAGAAGAGATGGTGACAAAGTTGAAGCTCAAGAGACAGAAACACCCACATCCATATTGGATTGCCTGGGTACAGGATGACCACAGGGTCATGGTCAATTAACAATGCCTGGTGAAGTTCAAGATTGGCGGATACCAAGATGAGGTATTGTGTGATATCATATCTATGGATGCATGTCATATGTTGTTGGGTAGACCATGGCAGTTTGACAGATGTGCTGTACACGATGGCTGTGTGAATACCTATTCCCTGACAAAGGATGGAGTGCGGCATAAGCTAAAGCCATTGAAGGAGACCGAAGAAAAAGTATGTGGTAATGCAAGGATAACTTTTTTTGATGGAAAAAATTTCCTAGATGGTATGAGGCATGAGCATGTATGTTTTGCTTTAATTCCAAAAGCTGGTAAAGAGGAAGTAGAAGATGTTCTTATAGAAGTTGTAGATTTGTTGAATGAGTTTCAGGATATTGTATCCGATAACGTGCCTGATGGATTACCACCAGTCATAAAGATCAGTCATCAGATGGACTTGATCCTAGGAGCGAGTTTTCCGAATAAGGCAGAACATAGAATGACACCTGTAGAAAGTGAGGAGTTGAACAGACAAGTACATAAACTATTACAGAAAGGATTGATCCGTGAGAGTCTGAGTCCTTGTGCTGTACCAGCGGTATTAGCACCAAAGAAGAATGGATAATGGAGGATGTGTACGGATTCTAGGGCAATAAACAAGATCACAATCAAGTACAGGTTTCCATTGCCACGAATGGATGATATGATGGACTGTTTGAGTGGAGCTATGTATTTCTCAAAGATAGATCTGAAGAGTGGATATCATCAGATTCGGATCAGAGAAGGAGATGAATGGAAGACTGCCTTCAAGACAAAGGAAGGACTGTATGAGTGGTTAGTCATGCCTTTTGGGCTAACCAATGCACCGAGCACTTTCATGCGGCTCATGAACGAGGTTCTGAAAGAATTTCTGGGTAAGTTTGTCATTGTTTACCTAGATGATATTTTGATCTTTAGTAAGACATTGGATGAGCATATGATGCATATTCATATGGTATTTGAGAAGTTGAGAGAAAAAAAATTGCTGATTAATTTGAAGAAGTGCAGTTTTGTGAAGAAAGAGTTGGTGTATTTGGGGTTTGTAGTTTTAGGAGAAGGTCTAAAAATGGACCCAAAGAAGGTACAAGCTATCCTTGAATGGCCTACACCAAGGAGTGCTACTAAGGTAAGATCTTTTCATGGTCTAGCTAGCTTTTACAGAAAGTTTATCAGAAATTTTAGCAGTATTTGTGGACCCTTGACTGAAATAATGAGAGGGGATAGAAAAGAGTTTAAGTGGACTAATGGGGCAGAAAAGAGTTTTCAATTGTTGAAAGGAAAAGTTACAGAACAACCTATTTTAGCACTTCCAGATTTTAATAAGGTGTTTCAAGTAGATTGTGATGCTAGTGGTACTGCAATAGGAGGTGTTATGAGCCAAGAAGGTAAACCTGTTGCTTATTTCAGCGAGAAGTTAAATGACGCCAAGAGGAAATATTTTGTTTATGATCAAGAATTTTATGCTATAGTTCAGGCATTAGAGAAGTGGAGACATTATATGCTTCCTAAGGAGTTTTTTTTGTATACTGATCATCAAGCTTTGCAATATTTGAATAGTCAAGGAAAATTGAATCAAAGGCATTTGAAATGGGTTGAGTTTTTGCAGAGTTATACATTTGTTTTGAAACACAGGAGTGGAAAGTCTAATAGGGTTGCAGATGCTCTTAGCAGAAGGCAACTATTGCTGACAGAAATGCAGATTGAAGTGGTTGGGTTCAAGGAACTCAAGAATTTGTATCCAGAGGATCCTGATCTTGGTGAAGCTTGGAAAGCTTGTACAGAACCTGTTACTCTAGACAGGATGAAGTGGCTGGATTTCATCATCCAGGATGATATGCTATTCAAAGGGAGTCAATTGTGTATTCCATGAAGTTCTATGAGGGAGAATCTCATCAAGGAGAAGCATAGCAGAGGATTGGCTGGATATTTTGGTCGTGACAAAACCCTTTCTTTGGTTAGTGAGAATTACTATTGGCCACAGTTGTAGCAAGATGTGAAGAAGTTTGTACAGAGTTGCAGAGTATGTCAGATGGTGAAAGGAGTGAAGGAGAATACAGGGTTGTATCAGCCATTACCTGTACCAGAGAAGCCTTGGGAGGATATCAGCATGGACTTTGTTTTGGGTTTACCGAGGACTCAGCGGGGACATGATTCAATTTTTGTGGTGGTTGACAGATTTTCAAAGATGGCACATTTCATTCCCTGCAAGAAGACTAATGATGCTATTCATGTAGCCGAATTGTTTTTCAGAGAAGTAGTGAGACTTCATGGTTTGCCAAAGACCATAGTTTCAGATCGGGACACTAAGTTTGTTGGATATTTCTGGCGTACAATGTGGAAGAAGTTGAAGACAGATTTGAAATTTAGTTCATCACATCATCCACAGACTGATGGACAGATAGAGGTGGTGAATAGGAGTTTGGGAAATTTGCTGAGATGTTTGGTTGGAGATAAGCCAACAGGATGGGATTTAATTTTACCACAGGCAGAATTTGCATACAATAATTCTGTCAATAGGAGCACTGGTAAATCACCATTCCAAATTGTATATGGAAGTAGTCCAAGAAATGCATCTGAATTGAGAAAGATAGATAAAGGAGAAATAAGTAGTGCTGAAGCTGAAGATTTTGCAGAACACTTGAAGAACATCCATGAGGAGGTGAGGAAGCATATTAACAAGATGAATGTGCAGTATAAGGCTAAGGCAGATGAGAAAAGGAGGCATAAGGAATTTCAGGTTGGCGATGAAGTCATGGTTCATTTGCGGAAGGAGCAGTTTCTAGTTTGTACATATAACAAGTTGAAAATGAAGAAGTTTGGGCCATGTAAGATACTGAAGAAGCATGATTCAGGAAATGCATATGAGGTAGAATTGCCTAGTGAGCTGAATATTTCACCAGTGTTTAACATTTCAGATTTGACAGAGTATCACGAAGGAGGTGTTGAGGATGAGGTTGCAGCAGCACAGTGGAGTATTCCAGTAACCAGTTCAGATATCAAGGAGATTGAAGACATATTGGACAGTCGTGTTGGCAGAAGCACAAGGAATAGGACATATGAAGAGTATTTGGTCAAATGGAAAGGACGACCTATTGAAGATTCCTCATGGCTAATAAAGGAGGAGGTTAACCGTCTTGGTTTTCCTCTGCACACCTAAGTCATGACAGGGTCACTTCTCAAATTACCCTAGGTGTCTGATGCAGGAGCATCCTGGGTGTAAGAGCAATCTTGCATCACCCAAAAATATTTCTATTTTTATATTCAATAAGGGCTATTTTGTGCAGAGCTGCTATTTATGGAAAGTTACTATTTTTGATAATTTTTGTATGTGCTCAGAATGATCTGATTTCTTTCTTGGAGGTTCATTTTGGTCATATAAGTCTGCCAGTAAAGTTTTATTGCCAGATCAAGTGTATATTGGAAGATATTGAAGATTTTCGGTATTGGCAGCAGGGTACAGAAACTTTGAACTCAGTTTTGAAGGCTTTAGAGGCCCCGGATGAGGTCAAAAATTTGGGTGATGGGCGCTTGCATGAGTCAAGCCTGTAGAGCGCTTCATGGCATTTTCGAAATGGGGTTATAATAGCTGATCGGGTCAACTGGTGATGACTTATGGTGTTCGGAAGTTGGACCACCTGAAATGGCAGAAAATAATTTTCTTCAAAATTCCTGTTCGGGTTTCAAAGGTTATCTTGAGCCGACTATGATGTAATAAAATGTAAAATAAAATAATGCTAAGTTTGGTTGGCCTTATTGGCTAAAATTCTGGAACCTTCCCAGGCGGTGGAAAATTGCCTATATAAGGAAGGCTGTATTATTGTCTTAGGCAGTTTAGAATAGTTCTGGGTAGTAGATCTGGGTAGTAGTTCGAGGCTTTGTCCTATAGAATATTGTAAGGGAATGCCCATGTGGCTTTGCATATTGTAATTCTGAAAGTTTGTAATTCCACATTTGTGGAGATAATAAGAAGCCAATTTTCTGTTCTTGCATATTGTTGTTGTTTCTCTATTTCTGTTATGTGTTTGTGGTATTAAGGGGAGCACCCTTCATCAGAAATGATACTAAGGGAAAAACCAATCTAAAAGATGACAAAATTGATGATATTTATTGGATGAAGAATATTCCCAAGAAGTTGAAAAACACTAATAATGAATTGGAAGATGAAGAGGAAAAATAGATGTTGTGTTAGATAATAAAATAGCAAGGGAAAATTTATATGGAACAATAAATCAATTCTCCAAGGAAAATTGAGGAAACTACACATAAGATTGGATTTGGCCTTCACGTGCATGACCATAGAGGTGATAATGATATGGTGGCTAACATCAAAGCTCGAATTGCAGACATACATGTCAGGCTAAAAGATTTAGAAATGAAGGTTGAGGAGTTTAGAGCTAGCAAAACTCAACTAGAAAATGCTAGTGAATACCCTATGCATCATCATAGAATGTATATTGTGTAGGGAAACTATGAGTTTAGTGTCAAGACAAAGTAAGATCTAGTGAAAGCTCAAAAAGTAGGTGGAAAAAGGTGATGAAGAGTTGGAGGAAAATTAGGGTCACGGTTTCGAAGAAGGTGATTGGAAGGAAAATTTGTAGATCCTTGTCAACTATTGGGGTCTTAGTTATGGCCCCAAACATTACTTGCTTTGTTTTAGTTGGTTTGGCTATCCTTGTGCCTTTTTATTCTTTCCATACTTTATCTGATTGCTATTCCATTAAAGACTTATAGGCCTCAGTGCCTTGTTATGCTAATCTTATTTATGGATAGTATTATTTCTTATTTTTGTTGTTCTTCTAATAAATCTAAGGCTTGTGTGCATAATGTAGTTTATGATACTAGGCTACTATTAGTTTTAGGTATTCCATATGGTTGTGAGTTATATACGGTTTTAGCTAAATATAATATGACACTTTTTTGATTGTATAAGGGACTTCTACTCTAAGGGTTAGGGAATTTTATGTGCTTCTAGCTATGATGTGGCTTGATGTTTCAAGAAAGTATTTTTGAACTTCCTTTATGATGGGATAAAGCCTTTTTATATGGTTATTTAATATTTAAAAAAAGACTTGATCCTTGATGGGCTCTTTAAGAACCTCTCACATTCACCAAGGGACCAAAGATCCATTAAAAATTAATTTATTTCTGAATTAAAAAATACATGGAATGAGAATTATGTTAAGACAAAAAAATTTTAATCATAAATAAACAAATGATAGTGAAATGCACTTGAAATTTTATGGATTATAAAGATTTGGCTCCTCAAGTGTCAATGTAGACTAGCTTAGCATTTCTATTTTATTATTCATAATCATTGTATTCATTTTTTTCAGCCATTGCCTTGCCAACCATATTGGGTGTGCTTGTACAATCACTATTAATATTTAGAAGCTTCAATTTTAGTTCCTCTAAATAAAAATCAAATTCTTTTGCAATGTAGGTTATATTTAGATGAGCTATTGTGCTTCTATACTTGATATTTTTTAACACAACCTTTTTAATATTCACATCATTATAGTGACTAAGTTAC